>JAWNZC010000150.1:395000-902500 GCA_035771165.1 Paragorgia papillata
TGTGATGTGAGGTAATGTAAAGTGAAGTAAAGTGAGGTAATGTGAGGTGATGTAAAGTGAGGTAATGTGAGGTGATTAAGATGAAGTGAGTAAGTGAAGTGAGGTGATGGAAGATGAAGTGAGGGATATTGTGAGGTGAGGTGAAATGAGGTGAAGTGAGGTGAAGTGAGGTAAAGTAAAGTAAAGTAAAGTAAAGTAAAGTAAAGTGAAGTGAAGTGAAGTGAAGTGAAGTGAAGTGAAGTGAAGTGAGGTGAGGTGAGGTGAGGTGAGGTGAGGTGAGGTGAGGGGAGGGGAGGTGAAGTGAAGTGAAGTGAAGTGAAGTGAAGTGAAGTGAAGTGAAGTGAAGTGAAGTGAAGTGAAGTGAAGTGAAGTGAAGTGAAGTGAAGTGAAGTGAAGTGAAGTGAAGTGAAGTGAAGGGAAGTGAAGGGAAGTGAAGGGAAGTAAAGAAAAGTGAAGTGAAGTGAAGTGAAGTGAAGTGAAGTGAAGTGAAGTGAAGTGAAGTAAAGTAAAGTAAAGTAAGGTAAGGTAAAAGTCAGGTAAGGTAAGGTAAGGTAAGGTAAACGGAATCATCTGTATTCAAGCTGAACACATGCTAACTTATGAGTTGTCTTGTGTATTTTTTGCACAGATCTCGGACTATACAGGCAAACCCTTTCCAATCCCGTACAAACTTTGCACTGAACTACATCTGTGAAAGTTTGACAATGAATTGGGATTTCGAAAAAATGTATTTCATAGAGGAACTATTGTTTTTCGGCGAACTGAGATTTTTTATCAAAAGACACTCAGTAAAAGGCAAAATTTCAAGAGAAACGATATTTCAATGTAATGTATTTTTGATGAAAAAATCTTCCAGGAACCAGGCATGCTCTTGCGGAACTATAGATATATTATCGAGAGATGTCGCTAACCTGTCGCATGAACAACGCCAATGTCACGATCTGATTCTTGTTGTCCTGTTTACAAAACCAAAAATAATAATCAAGAAAAAATAAAAATTTAAAAGAACATATAAGAAGCTATTTCGAATGATTATAGTGGGACACTGAACTCGGGTTGAGAATAATATTAAGGTGTTACTCCGAGTAACCACGGAGTGACAAACCATACTGGACAACAGCCTGGTTCCCAGGCCTCTCTTTTTAACGTCGAGCGGCAGACCGAATTGTGAGAGGCCTGGAATAAAATGTTTTGCCTGGCCCCAAATCTGGCCCCAAATCTGGCCCCAAAACTGACCCCAAATTATACAGGCACCAAACGGCCGTTTGGCGGAAAACCAAAGCAGATAACACTCACGTCGGTCTGCACAATTCTTTATAACATCATATAGCAAGGTTGGTCTACTGCCGAAACGTTAAAAACAATATAATATTTCGATTTGTATAAATGTGTTTCAACACAATCACTTCCTACGCCGAACACTACTTTATAAAGCCTCGTATGTAACAACCTTTTAACGTAATGTAAAACAAAGAAACCTACTCGTTTGCTGTCTGCTAGTCAAGAAGTAGTTTGTTTAAGTGCCCTCGTTCATAAAGATTAAAGAATCCGAGCTCCAGCAGGATTCATGATAGATAAAGATGAACATTTTCCGCTAGTCCTCTTGCTCGATCCCTATTCTGTGACGTCACCAAAATACGTTCAAGAGAAAAGAGGACTAGGAACTAGTCTGACTGGACAAGTAGAGAAAACTCTAACCTCGTATCCAGGGCCTTCTCTGCTTTCAAAATGGCGCGAGGAGAAGACCCTGGCAAAGGCTGGTCACGTGATTCCAAAATACTCCAAGATTCTTGGAGTATTTGGCCACGTGGATAATTTGAGCTTCGCCCGTCCTGGGGGGAGCGGTTGATTCGGTTCTTATAAACGTAGAAGGTTGTTGCAAATCCTGTAACGTTACAGTAAATAGATATATTTCAAAATTTACGACATTTGCTGGATAATTCATATTTGTTGCCGTCAATCGCCAGAAATGAAGCCGAAGGCGACGAACGATCATAAACTGATAAACAGAAACCCGCTTTGGGATTTGTGGATTTGGGATTTGTGGAAATTTAATTGTCTTATCTGTCGATTTATACTCAAACGGCATATTCGAAATCGAATCTGCTGTCCTCGTTAACTTTGAGGTTGTACTTTAATACAAATATTCGATCAACAACAATACTACGATCGACGAACATTATAGATCAGCACTGAAGACCTTGACTTTGTATATTTCTAAGCTTTTTAAATTAGATTCGGAAAGTCCAGAAAGCGAAATATTAATGAACACTTCTAACGTCTTGCTTGCATATAAATAAAGCAAATATGTTGTAGTGTAGACGCTTCTTACTAAACACGGTCATTAACTGATTTGATAAACTTGTTAAGAGAATGTATATGTTTATCAGTGACTGTACCGCGCCCCCGGTACAGTGTGAGTCATTCCAATATTCCAAAATTATTGGTGTCACGTGACCAGCCTTTGCCAGGGTCTTCTCCTCGCGCCATTTTGAAAGCATAGAAGGCCCTGGGTACGAAGTTGAGAAAACTCTACTTGGCCCGACTGGGATTCGAACCCGCGACCTCATTACCAGAAATTAATGACAAAAATGGCCACCGCTTGAAAGCCAATTTACATCATATATCATAGCCATCCGTATATCATGGATTTTTTTGGAGGCAAACATTAGGCGCGTTGCTTGGCAAAGGACTGGGTCTAGTACATTTGCCAACCAATTGACTGAAATATCATAGGTAATGGCGGCCGCCATGTGGTTACCAAATTTTCCCGCCAATGCCTCCTCTATTATTTATATGATCTCTATGGAAGCAGGCCTGAATCAACAGGTCGAAAGCCAAAGCAATAAACAATATACGTATAGTGTTAGCAAACATTCTCGCCTCATTAAGCCTGGTTCTCACTTGTCGTAAGAATCGGGGATTTTTCCAGTCCCCGATCGTTTGAGATTGTTACGACAGGTGTGAACGTGGTTGAAGTAACGTCCCAGACAGTCGCCGATTTGATCGGAAGCATCGCAAGAATCGGAATCATTTCTATTTGGAAAATGCATCCCAGACAGTCGCCGACGTTCGGAGATTCTTACGACTAGTTACGACATGTGTGAACACTGAAACCACTCGTCTGGGACAATCGGGGATGATTCACGATAATACAAGATGGCGTCCAGCGAAAGCCACCTGAAATCTCTAGCAGGAAAGTTCAGAAACGGTGAAGATACCGCGTTTATGGAAATTGTAAAATAATTCCCTTGTCTGTATAATAGGAGTAGCGCACAACTCAAGGATAAAAACTTAAAATTGAATTCATGGAAGAAGATCGCTGCTTTGCATACCACCGAAGGCAGTCATGAAACAGAAGTTCTTTATACTTGCAAGCAAAGATATGAGAGTATTCGCACTGCCTTTTCTCGTTATTAAAAAAATGCAAACTGCCTTCGGGTTCAGGGAGTGTCGTTGTCCGTGTAAAATCATCCGTCTGTTTAAGGCCGCCATCTTTAAAGTTTAAACTTTGGCACGAATTACGACAAGTCACGACAAGTGTGAACCTGGCTGTCGTAAGAATCGCCGACGATCGGGGATAACTGTCCACGATTCTTACGACAAGTGAGAACTAGGCTTTAACTTCATTTTCCTGCACATTTTGACAATAGCTAACTATATTCTTACCACGTTGATAATTTGATAGAGCGTCACTCCAATTTTGACTGTCAAAACCTTCTTCTTTGTCGCATCATTCTTCACGACGGGTAACACAGATGCGTTGGTCTTACTTATCAAAAGACTCAGCAGTCGGGAAGCGTCGTTAACAGCATCATCTGAAATTGAAGTACAAAGGCGGATGATAAGTAACAGGACAAAATTAATATATTTAATTATATATATATATATATATATAATATACGATTTAACAAAGAAGACAACGGCAGCTAACAACTTCTTACTAACCGAGAGGTCAACACGTTTACCGTGCATGGTACTATGATCTAAACACGCGGAATGTTTCGAGACTTGAGAAAAGCGCAAAAAGATACGAGCTGCTAGGCAATTTTGGTGGTGATGGTGGTGGTTGTTGTTGTTGTTGTTGTTGTTGTTGTTGTTGTTGTTGCTGTTGTTGTTGTTGTTGTTGTTGTTGTTGTTGTTGTCGTTGTTCGGTCGATGTACATGTTGTTCGATGTTGTTCGAATGTTGATGTGCATGTTGATGAATAACATCATGTTGTTCGATGTTGTTCGATGTTGTTGTTGTTTGATGTTGTTCAAATGATGTTGTTCGATGTTGATGTTGTTTGAATGTTGTTCGATGTTGATGTTGGTCGATGTTCATCGATTGTCGATGCTGCTATTGTTGTTGTTGTTGTTGCTGCTGCTGTTGTTGCTACTGTTGCTGCTGTTGTTGTCGCTACTGTTGCTGCTGCTGTTGCTGTTGCTGCTGCTGCTGCTGTTGTTGTTGCTGCTGCTGCTGTTGTTGCTGCTGCTGTTGCTACGGCTGCTGTTGTTGTTACTGCAGCTGCTGCTGCGGTTGTTGCTGTTGTTGTTGTTGTTGTCGTCGTCGTCGTTCTTGTTATTGTTGTTGGTTATGTTTTTGTTGTTGTTGATGTTAATGTTGCTGCCGCTGTCGTTGGTGTTAGTAGGAATGAATGATGATGTTGATATACTGTTAACAGAGTATATGACACTTATAACGTGGACGATTAAGCATTGGTGAAGAGTATTGTTAATGCATAAGGATATCAAAATTGGATTCTAAAACGGCATTTCCCGCATTCTGACAGCATTCTTGAGCAAAATTTCAAGGTTTAAAACACTTAAAGAACACTGGCAATAAAAATTAAGTTTGTCTAATTTGAAAGAACTCATAAAATTGTAATAGAAGATCTTTTACAATTTTTTCGTATCTTTCTTCGTTTTCAAGATATTTCAATTTGTTTAATATGTAAATGAGATGGTCTCTGACGTCAGGAGCAGGGTACAGTATTTTCACACGTAGCAAAATCAGTTATATCTCTAAGTTTGTTCAACGAAATCATTTGAAACTGTGCACATAAAACGCCTTGTGACACTGAACATTTCATAACTGATGTTGCTTTGTGTAAAAATACTGTACCCTGCTACTGATGTCAGGGCCCATCTCATTTACATATTAAACAAATTGAAATATCCTGCAAACGAAGAAAGACACGAAAAAGTTGTAAAAGACCTATTACAATTTCATGAGTTCTTTCAAATTAAACAAACTTAATTTGTATTGCCAATGTCCTTTAACGAGACTTTGATAGTTATATAACTCCAACCAGTAAAACTAGCATTCATCTGAATTGAGTGAATTCTGAGTAAGTTGCTTCAAAATTCCCTAACCTACACCCCTCTCCCAACACAACACACAGGAATTTCTGAAGGAACTGCAGCCGCTATGCCCCCCTCATGTAGCCTATGTCTTCCAGAACGATACGCCGGCCGGACTGTCTTTATGTCTTTATTTATTCAGACCGCACATCACGTCTAATTATATTATTGCTGAGCAGTAAACAACAAAACATGTTGTGTTCACAAATTTCTCTTGTGTTCTACAATTATGATGATGAAAACCTTCACAGAACTATGTTGAAATACTGTTGCGGTACCCTGCATGCATGCAGCGAGAAGAAACTCGTGTGTACAACAGAAGCAACATGAGGGCACTCAGAGACTACATAGCTCCGCCAAAAGCCGTTATTGCATGAGACCAAAATTTTAAGTTACACTATACCGGATTGCTTGCATATGGGTTATATAAGGCATATAATAATAAGCACAATACACGGGTCATTTGTACAACGCAATTCCACAAAGTCAGACAATCCTGTACGGGACAAAGTCGACAAGGAGTAGATGCATGCAGAAATGAATTCAAACTACAAGTTGAGTCAATTTACGTTAAGTACACGTTTGTCAAGCTTTTGTCAAATCAAGACGTTGGTCAAACTCAGAAAATGTTTCTAATCTCCTAAGAAGGGTCGTACCAGCGACCTTCTATATAATAGCCGCGTCAATCCCTGGGTACTACGAGGTCGGTTCAATCCTTGTCTGGGATTCAGAAATTACATTTTCTGAGCATTTGAGCTAGTGACGAACATCTACCAAAACGTTTGTTATACGTTACACCAAGCTCTAGTCCTATAGAACTCAGAAACATGTTCTGCGTATTTGAACTTGGCGAACGTCTACCAAAACGTCTGTTACAATAAACCAACCTCGCACTTCCGTCGAATTCAATTAAATTGAGTGCGATTGAAAAACGACTGCTGTTTCAAACGTCGAATGTAATCAGTCGCATCAAAACAAGATGAAAACAAAACCGAAAAACAGAGAACGCATGAGGTAGGAAAGGAATGCAAAAATATATTTTAAAGTCAGTGTCAGTCTTAGACCCCGCTTACACGATGCCGGTACAATTTGAAAACGGAACAAAATCATGCCGGTGTGTAAATACAGGCCAAAAAGTCTTGCGTTTACACGGTGCCGGTATAATATAATGACGGATTAGCATGTGACTATTCTCTTCCAATGAGAATTGAAAAGACTTACCGTCATTACTGTCATCAAACTGTTACGGCACGGGCGTCTACACGATACCGGTTAGTGTTCCGTTTTCATTTCATGCCGTCAAGGAATCCGTCTTCATTTTGTGCCGTTTTCATGTCATTTTTGTGCCGGTATCGTGTAAACGCAAGGCCTAAACGGCATGAATTTGTTCCGTTTTCAAATTGTACCGGCATCGTGTAAACGGGGTCTTAGCCAGAAATTGTAACTTGGATGTTCAAAGTGCATGTTTGAGGCGAAAGACGAAGCTCTCTCAGCGAGATCTTTGGCGATGCTCCCCCAGAAGATGTTTATAATGTCGTAAGACGCTGGCCCGGCCGAACACACTTTGACCATTCCTAAGAGGTAACGTGCAAGTATAGTCAAACTGTGAGGCAGGCATCGTATTCGGAGAGCAATAAACGATCGAGAATGAGGTTCTCTCTTTCTGACGTACTGAACTTTACTGCATGCGCATCTCACAAGCTTATCCAAGGAAATGTATGAAAGGTACACTGTTCTGATTTTGCCGAGTCCAAAAGCCACAAGTCTTACACACAGCCACTCAAAAGCCGTCTTTCAAACGGCCGTCTAAAATTCACAAAGGCTACCCAAAAGACGGCTCACTGCATGGCTATACCAGGGGTCTACTCAATTAACGAACATGTACACATGCCAAACGTTTACAGCATTTTAGCATAATCTTTATAGCCTGCATGTACATTTTTATCAGAACACCATTATTTTAGTTTCACCGGCTGAAAGTTTTAGTAGTTAAACCGAAACGTTCCGTTTTTAATATATTTTAAAGTTGTGTAATCATACCTTCGGCTGTAGTGACACCACCAAACAAGAATAACTGACTGATCAGTATGAATACAACAACCATCGTCACGACATAAGCTCATAGCCTTGATCTAGAAGAAAGAACAAACCACAATAATCAGCTAAAGATGACTAATTCGAGATGATATAACTGAATAAGATGTCCTTGACCGCAACTCTACCCCGCTGATGCAGTTGTTGTAAGCATCTAAGAGAATGTCAAGAATCTTTTGTTTACAAAAAAGACAATATTTCATTTCGGCGAATTAGCATTACGAAGAAAAAAAACCATTTGTTGGTTTTTTGACAACAAAAACGCGACCAGATTTATACTTACAGACAAAAAGTTTCAAACAGTTATTTGGGTGTTGCTTCTGTTGTAAAGAAATTCTCGTCTGTGGCTCACCGTTTTTGCTATTTCGAACAGATTTTAACGTTATTTAATTGTTGTTTGTATGAAGCTTCTGCAGGTGGTAAATATTAAGTACATAAATTATTGCTAAAAATCAAATAACAAAAAGTGATAGTTATCTGAAGACTCGTTTAATGATATCACGATTAAAGTAAATGGTTTGAATCCAGGAGTATTATAACATGTTTAAAGTTGCTCGTCTGGGTTAGAGTTGTCTTGAGAAAGACTGTTTGTGGTGGTAGTGACTGACGTTTCGCTCTTCAGGACGACGTTAACTCGTGAAACGGCGAAACCTGTTAGTTGAGTTGGACCTCAAACTATGCGACAAAATCCTTTTAGAACTCTAAAGCTTTTGGATGGCGAAAAACATATTTTGAGTGTTGAATACTACGTAAATGGATTCGTGGTTTCTGCTAGATACTGGACTTAAGATTGCCATCGTCGTCCTAGCTTGCTTAAGCTCTCTACAGGGTGTCCCAAAAAAAAAAAATGCCCCCCATCCATTTATGAGGTGCACCTTCTTTAATTATGGCACAAGAAGTAAATTTTTATATCACGCCGAAAGCCCATCCCTCCTTCTTTGTTGTCTGAAATTTTCAGAGCTAAGTAGTTATCTGCTCGCTTCTTGTAGTCATTTAAAGAGGCAACATCAAAATTTGAACTTGTCCAAATTATGTATGCTACGTCAAGATTTGGAAATCTTTTCATAAAGGCTTCCCTTGTCCTTGTTGGGCTTCTTGTTTCATGATAGGAAAGTACCATGAATGCTCTTTCCTCGGGAGTGAATTGTTGTCCAACCATCTTAAGACGGATGAAGTAAAGTGCACTTCTGCCTACATGGCAAACATGTGCATGGAACTCTCATGCGCATTGTTATTACCCCAAGGAACCCCACATGATTTGATGCCGCATTGCTTCATTTGGAATCAAATTCCCCTGTGGTCAGTTTTCACATGCATATGTATTCAAACTTGTATTCCGCATTCAAACAAAGCTGTGGTCAAAAACGGGATGGGCGACATTCGTTTGGGACACACTGTATTTTTCCAAATCTGTAGGTAGCATAGATAATTTGCATAATTTGGACAAGTTCAAATTTTGATGTTGCCTCTTTAAATGACTCCAGGAAGCGAGTAGATAACTATCTTGACCACTAAGCTACGGAGACTGTTGCCGAGAGCTATATGTCAACGAATTCTGTATATATAATGCTGCAAAGCCAGGAGAAGAATTGGGTATATTATAAGTAATATGGGGCAAATATTGTAATCTATAATTTCTGTTTGACATTTAACAAAAAAGCTCCGTGCATGTGTATGCATGCACTCCTATAAAAGCAAGTTTGATAAGCTAAAAGTTGGACAGTTTTGAAATTTGGCTGGCTTTACCGGCCAGCTGACGCCATTCTATGCCACGTTACGTCATTCATGATCTTCATACTCTTATAAATGCACGGAGTCCAGCCAATCAGAGCATGCGTAGAGGACACCTTATTTTGCTTTATAAAATCTCGTTCCCAGAGCCCACGTTCCCCACCCGGGAAACGAGAGACTCTGGGATAATCCGTTTCAAATCGTTACGTTATTGGCTGAATAGTGAGCATGAGTTGCTCTGAAGTGACCGGAAGTAGAATTAATAAAACCAAAATAACAAAGATGTCGGACGACAAGACTCCAGTGAAGACGTTGCCGCGATCGATATCTTCGCCGTATGTGTGTAGATGCTGTAATTCGAGCTTCGCCAGCAACCCCATTGACTTGTTTGGGGAAAAGTCAAACAAGGAGAACATACTATCCAGATTCCGCTCGGATATTTACGCATGCGTACCTCAACCGGAATAACAAGAATCCTGTGATTTGAAACGGATTATCCCAGAGTCTCTCGTTTCCCGGGTGGGGAACGTGGGCTCTGGGAACGAGATTGAAAGCAATGGACATAACACGAGAGGAATTTGGCTCCTTTTTCATGCATACCGGTGAGGTGGACTGAGATTGTCACAATGCTGAGATTGTATATCAATTCATGTAATAATGTAAATATGTGAATGTTTAATGTCCACAACAGTCAGATTTTTTGTACCAGATACAGAATTTTAGGGTTGCTTCGTTCTTCGGAAAAAAACCCCTCTAAATTTTGCAACAAACGCGAATTAAACCATTCCTTGAAAAATTTAGCGAGAAATGTTAAAGAACGAAGCAATCCCAACATTCTGTGCGAGGATTTCATAACTTTTTGCAGTCCATCTCTTTTGTCATACTTTTAGTACTGCCCCCCCCCCCTTCCCCCACCCCTTCCCCCACTAACTAAGTGGATCAAAAAGATTTTTATGGCCGCTCCAAATACCGTAGTGTTCCCGAGCCTGTGCACAGCTCGAAAATACTGACACTGTAATTCAGTGTGTGAAAGCTCGTACGATAGTTTGTCGACCCCCCAGCTGAGCTTCCCAGATCTGAGAAATAGATTTTGATTGTTCAAATCACACTCCTGTCTGTCTTGGTGAAAGGGTCACCCTGCCCCCCCCCCCCCCCCGAGCTACCCTGGGGGAGTCAACTTTGTGTTCATTTTACTTAGTCTCGACAGCGAGCGTTTACATGGGGAATTTCATAATTGTCTCGCGTAGTAGGGTCACCCTGGGTATAGGGTCACACTCTTTGCGAGGTAGGGTTAGCCTAGGGGGCGAGATATAGTTGACTCACCTACCCGAGGCAAAACTGCGAAACAAAATGGCGGCAGAAAGTGAAACAATTGATAGAGCAGCAAATACGAAGCGAAAAAAGTGGTCTTGGTCTCCAACAATGGTTGAAAACCTGATAATTGGCCTGAAGAAGTATAAAAGCTTCTGTGAGTTTAATTCTATCGTTTAATTCTAACAGTACAGTTATAAATTAATCTAATTGATTAATCTAGCTGTCATACCAACACTTTTTTACCACCCAAAAGTAACGGCTACCCGAAAGTAGCGGGTTCTGTTGGGCGCTATAATCCCGAAATTCCGCCCCACCCTCCACCTTTAAAAATGTCTGCTCCCTTACCTGAATAAAATATTCTCGAGTTTTGCCCGCAACCTCCAAATCCTCCATTGTCGTAGATACTTCCCTGACACAGAACGTCTTCTTTCTATATCTCATGAGTAGCAAAAGCCTTTTCATTAACCTAAGAGCAACGAGCAGCAGAAACTAACGTTTGGAAGAAGAATTTACAAAATAATGGCGGCGGCCATTTTGAATTTCCCGCTTATTTGCGATTATCTCCGATTGACGACGACAATCCCCGATTATCAACCGATCATCGTTGCCAATAGACGAAAATACAAATAACTGTAAACATAAATAATTACTTAATTAAACTTATAAAGACTTTCAACTTGAATACATTTTATAATATTTTTTTACGTCCACAGTCTTGTTACCCTTAAGATAATTATGACAATGATTTAGTTATGATACTAACTACTTAATAACCGAGAGTGAGGTCTTTACGGTAAAATATTAAACCGAGGTCTTGCTGTATTGACCGATCGAGCGATAGCGAGGTTAATACGTTCAAGACCGAGGTTTAATATTTTACCGTAAAGACCGAACGGTCGAGGTTATTAAGTAGTTAATTATATGGCACTTTTTATTTCAAAATCAATCTTGTATTTTCTTGGTCTTCGCTTCCTTTAACTTCGTCAAAACACCGAACTAACGTTATTTTCTTCTGTTTCTTTCTCGTCTGGATACTAGAATTTACTTTTTATAATGTTCATCGTCATCTATTTCATCTATTTTCGCCGTTTTTCGGCAATAAAAGTTTCTTATTAGGATTTTTTGTTTGTTTCCAATCGTAGGGCATTAACAATTTTCATAATGCCCGTGGGCATTACGGAGAAATCTCGCCCCGTCAGCAACCAATCACAGCGCGTGATTTTACCGGAAGTAATCCGTGCCATATAATAAAAATTCTTATAGCAAATTACAAAGACACCTGCTCAAACTAAATACATTTTTAAAATTTAATTTCTCAAACTCATTAACAATTCGTAAAAAGGAAAACACAAAGGAAATCAGTACCATGTCCGTGGTTTTATATCTGATAAAGAAACCTCCTGATTTACTTAAACTTTAGCTTTGATTTTCTCGGCTTAGACAACATTACTTTTCAAACCTACAACACCAATGAACTCACCAAATGGGTCGTTTTTAAAGCTATCTAAAACATTCGCAGTACGTGTTTTATCAGATCTAAAACACTCGGCTATCTTTTCGTGTTTTAAATCTGATAAAATATTAAATACTGCTGCTCATGTTTTAAATATTACATCAAGTATCTTTTTATAAAATACTTGCTATACTTCGACTTAAGTGTCTATGAAACAAAAATTAAGACCCCGTTTACACGATGCCGGTACAGTTTGAAAACGGAACAAAATCATGCCGTTTAGGCCTTGCGTTTACACGATAACGGCACAAAAATGACAGGAAAACGGCACAAAATGAAGACGGGTTCCTTGACGGCATGAAATGAAAACGGAACACTAACCGGTATCGTGTAAACGCCCGTGCCGTAACAGTTTGATGACGGTAATCACGATATATACGACCACAGTATTCGGGTCAGCAGTATTCACAAAGTCTTCTCAATTCTCATTGGAAGAGAATAGTCACATGCTAATCCGTCATTATATTATACCGGCACCGTATAAACGGAAGACTTTTTGGCCTGTACTTACACACCGGCATGATTTTGTTCCGTTTTCAAATTTTACCGGCATCGTGTAAACGGGGTCTTAGTCTGTCTTATTTGAAAGAACACTTAAAATGACAAAATAACATATTTTGCAGTTTTTTTTCGTTTCCTTGCTTCCTTGTTGAGATATTTCAGTTTGTTTGATATGTAAATTAAATACCTTGACGTCACATGTCACAAAATTTTACATGTTTGGGGTTGTGGACGAAACACACCTACATGATTCGTTCTAATTAGTTTGGTTTAATAACAGCGAAGATAGACAGCCTTCTTTGACAACTCATTATGCATATTAAGATGTTTAAGTTGCAGGAAAAAAATAGACCAAGTGGTGAAGTGGGTCCGGGAGCAAAAAAGGATGAAATCCACTGCTTAAAGGGCATATGACTCGAAAATTAAGTTTGCCTTATTGAAAAGAACATTTAAAATGATAAAATAACATCTTTTGCAGTTTTCGGTTTCCTTGCTTCGTTTTTTAGATATTCCAGCTTGTTTGATAAGCAAATGACACAACTTTTTACGTCACATGTGCATAATGAGTTATCAGAAAAGCTTACATATCTTTGCTATTATGAAAACATGGGCTTAACTCAAAGGAAGCATGTGCGTGTTTCTACCCACATCACCAAACATGTAGAATTCCAAGTGATTTCGTTTCACAATAGCAAAGATATGTAACCTTCTCTCGGTAACTCATAATACTCATTATGCACGTGTGACGTAAAAAGTTGTGTCATTTGCATATCAAACAAACTGGAATATCTCAAAAACGAAGCAAGGAAACCAAAAACTGCAAAAGATGTTCTTTTATGGCAGGAGCATTCACTGAAAATTGTAAGAGAATACGACGTATAGTCTTCGCGCTATAGTCTCAAGATTTGTAATGTAATATTTCATAAACGTTTGGGAGTGTTTTACCAGGGGTTACAGGGGGGACAATGACTGCGCATCAGAATGACGCGTTCTGAGTCGGGATAAAACTCATTTCAGTTCATAACATGTAGCTGAGGTCGCCGTATAATTGAGTTTGGAAATTTAAATGCGATGCAAATGATACTATCAGTCTTTGCGTGATGTTATGAATTGAAATGAGTATGATCCCGATTCAGAACCGAGATACGAAAGTCGTGTATTGTTTTCGAATGTTTTACAAACACAAGAGAACATTGAAAATTACGAGGTAATAGGCTGAGTGATTTTTGTTGTTCTCGAGTGTTTGTAACCCCTGGTAAAACACGATACACGAGTTTATGAAATAGCTTCTCAATCGTCTATTATAGTAAAATTCGCGAGGGAATTGGTGTCTAATGTCTCATGTTGAATTTATAATTAAGAAATGTGGTAATAAACTGATTTCTTAAAAAGAACTCATAAAATTGTAATAGAACATCCTTTACAAGTTTTTCATATCTCTCTTCGTTTTCAAGATATTTCAACTTGTTTAATATGTAAATGAGATGGTCTCTGACGTCAGGTGTGGGGTAAAATATTTTCACATGTAGCAAAACCAGTTATATCTCTAAGTTTGTTCATCGAAATCATTTGAAACTGTGCACATAAAAACTCCTTGCGACGCTGAACATTTCATGTTAGATATGTAAGTGATTTTGCTCTGTATGAAAATATTTTACCCCACTCCTGACGTCAGAGACCATCTCATTTACATATCAAACAAATTGAAATATCTTGAAAACGCAGAAAGATACGAAAAAGTTGTAAAGGATCTTCTATTACAATTTTATGAGTTCTTTCAAATTAGACAATTAATTTGTAATACCAATCCCCTTTAATTATGAATTCAGTTAGCGCGACCTTTACCGGGTTTCAAAACTCATGTACATGACCAAATATTTTCTCTGATTGGCGAATTAGCTCATGAATTATTAATGAGTTTGAGAAGGCTGGAAAACTTTGGGCTCTCGTTAACAATGCTTATGACGTACGCAAGTGAACAACTATGCATAAGGACAATGAATTTTAGTATCAAGAATCCATCTGCGTACGTCGTAAGGCATTGTTACCAAGAAGCCCAAATTTTTCCGTATGTTTTTGCTGTACAAGCTGTCGTAAGTTAAACTCAGAGAAAAACTCTGAGCTCCAGACGTGACTCGAACCCACAACCTTCTGAATGCCAGCCGGACGCTCTCACCATTGAGCCACTGGAACTCAGATGGTAGACCAAGGTTGTTTTCGATATTTATACGCCTGCATGGAATTAGTCAATCCGTACGAATTCCGTCTGTCCCGTTTCTCTGAGTTTAACTTACGACAGCTTGTACAGATGGGGAGCATGGATGGCGTGTGCTGTTAGGGCGCTGCCTCTCACCAATAGTTAAGCCCGGTTGGACGGGGCTAGTACTTGGATGGGTGACCGTCTGCGAACAGCCCCGTTCTCGAGCTTGGGACTCGTGTGAGTAGAGTTTAGTTGGTCTCTCCTTTGCTCCGAGGGTTTTTCGCCGGGTTCTCCGGTTTTCCTCCCTCCTTAAAATCAACACCTAGGACTTAGCTGGGATCCGTGGTCTGAACTGTGTCGTATGGCGGCTGCTTAAAGCGCTTTTGACATGCCTCGACACGGCCACATTGAAAAATCCTTAGGAGTAGAGTAATTTGATTGTAAAGATACACGTTTGATGTATTCTAATTAAAGACTTTTACAAATGCCCAAATTTCTCCATAAACGAACTATATAGCCATGGCAAACTTTCAGAGCTCATAACTCGAGAACCATACGCCAGATTCTCTTGAAATGTTCAGTGAATGCTCCTATACCATGCTCTTCTGTTCATTAAAACAAAAAAGTGCCAACGAATTCTTCACTTCACAAACACTTTCATCATAGAGTAATCGCTACATTATTTTCTGACTAGACCTGTTTACCTGTCTGGTCTGTCTGATACCGACTGTTCCCGAGTGTACTTCAAAATCTCTGAAACTATTTTCTATACTTTTAAGGTTACATTATTACACAATAGAAATTTAAAAATACCAATTTTTTTTCGTAATTAGCTGCCTTAAGCCAAATGCTGAAAGGTTTTGAAAAGTTTATTTCGTTTAAAGCAAAATTCATTAAGATATTTAGCGATGAAAATTGGAAGCAGCTCTGTTTTCCTGCGAAATTTAAATGTTCCAAGGCTTGTTTCTTCAGCTTTAAATTTCAGCTAAACTGCCGTATTCAAAGACTTTTGTTGAACACAATGTATCTGAGACAATAAGAGCTTCAAAAGTGTGTGTGGTAGCTATACGATTTTTTTTTCATTTCTGAGTAATCGACTACGATTCATGGTATGCACGCAACTTAACTGAGATTGCAAAAGAATGCCTTATATCTCAAAAATAACAAAAAAAAAAAACCATAGCTAGAACAGCTAGTTGAGTTTCAATTAAAACTATTTTTACATGATTTGATTGAAACTGCAGTTCAACAAAAGTCGCGGCGCAAAGCGAATGCGTTTTCAGAATTTTGTCAAAACAAAACAAGTTTAAAGGGTATTGGCAATAAAAATTAAGTTTGTCTCATTTGAAAGAACTCGTCAAATGGTATAAGAAGACCTTTTACAATATTTCCGTATCTGTTTTGGTTTTGGAAATATTTCGACCAAAGACAGCGTGCTGTCCGCCATCTTGGAATTATTTTCGATATGCATGTGACATCATAAGCAGGGTAAAGTGAAATTTTTATCTTGCCAACCCTATGACATTATGAGCTAGAAACTCGATTTTGTTGCGCTATTTCCATTTTAAATTGACCCACAACATTTAAAAAGCCTTTAGTTTCGTCACGTTTACCCTGCTTATGACGTCACCAATTTCCTAGTTAATTAGATCCAATATTACAACAAGATGGCGGACAACACGCTGTCTTTGGTCGTAATATTTCAAAACACAAGAAAGATACAGAAAAATTACAAAAGGTCTTCTTATACCATTTGACGAGTTCTCCCAAAAGGGAAAAAAATTAATTTTTATTGCCAATACCCTTTAAATACTTCTCAAAACTGTAAATCAACTCTCCAATTCTACAATCATTTTGCTATAAACTGTAAACATTTGAATTTGATTGCTTTTAAACTCAACGCGCAGTTGCATTTTTCGCAAAGCACTACTCCAAGGTGTTACGTAACCTTAATTCATTCTTGTGTCGACTTAATCGTCGTATTTTGGAATCATTGAAAAAACCACAGCATTGGAGACAATAAGCATTACTAAATACATCCAAAAGAAAAACTCATCGAGAACGGCCGCGGCTAGTTTCCATTCCTCTCTCTGCATCTCCTCCTCTTCCATATCTCTGGCCATATCCGCTAACGACTCAACGTACTTGACCAGATCTTCCTGCTGTCGAACGAGAATGTGAATAGCGCTTTTATGAGAGCAAGCCAAACACTTCTTTTCAGTGCCAGGGCAGCCGTTACCAGGCGACGCAAACGAGACATTGGGGAAATGTTGGACATTCAGAACGCTTTCGTCCTTTGGTGCTTCGACATGCTGGATCTCGGGTTGCACGCTGTCAGGGACATACGCAGCCGGTGTCTCGTTTATCCCGGAAGAACCCTCAGCTCCCTCATCAGCGTCTAAGATATTCTGAGGTTTAGGACTTTCATCGGCCTGCTCAAATGGGCCCTGGTCTTGAACTATTATTTCAGTCAAAGCGATATACTTGTCCCGTGATTCAATCCTTACCGGTTCGCCATTACACTCGTTCTCGTTGTCACTCCGGTCGGCATTTTTCAAAGATTGCTTTCTCCTCGCGCCCTGCGACGCTTCGCCCGCCGTTAGACTCCCGCGTGGACTATAGAGTCTACTCACAGAAAAGCGTGGGATCAACCCAGCGAGAATGCCCATTTTACGTTTAGGTTTGCGAAAGTGCTTTTTCTGAGCTTCGGCCATTCTCACCTGTGGTGTCATTCGGAACAGTTTTGCCATCCAGTGAAGGACGAGGACACGGAACCATTTTGGCATGTCGCCGTGTGACGGATGTCTGAAATTGACCTTGAGTACCATACACGTACATATCAATGCAAAACCAATCTAACAACGAAACGAAATATGCAACATAACTTGCAACAGAGGTTTGGCAGACGTTCGTCAAATTCAAATTCAAAAGTCCCAATCTGGATTGAACATGCATGCAACCTTCGGATGATCGGCCAAACGCTCTAACCATTGAGCCACGGGCTCTAGGGGCGCTTTCCAATTGACAAGGTTAGACCGGTCAGTCTGGCCAGAATGGACTTGCTTTTGATTAGGACCTAATTTTCCAGTCTGACCGTCCTAAGTCTCAAACGAATCGTGTTCCATTTAACCGGACTGACCGGTCTAACCGTGTAAATGGAAAGCCCCCTAGGACAGGCTCGGTATGGCTCGAGTGAAAAGTTCTCTCAGCATACAATTTACAAAAATTTGTGTGTTTGTCGCGCCTTAATGTTCAATGAACTTGCTTATCTATAATACAAAGCGTACGGTACCTTGGATTGCTTGAAATACGCTACAATCCTCCTCGTAAGTCCTCGTGAATATTCTTCGATTTGAACGGCCATGTTTACCCGACCCAATCTTTCAAACTGTCACGCGGCCACGAGTACTAAATATACAAGCTGTTTTATTGTAAAAAGCGAGTGTAAAACGTGAGAGGTAGGATCAAAGTAGGCCTAGGCGTTGTACCACACTAAGCCAATCAGTTATCTGGGTTGTATACCATGTGATCTGTTCAAATCGTCATGAGCGCGATGAACCTTCTGACGTCAGAGTAACGGCTTTTTCTAAAATTAACGGGGACAGGTTGTTTCCATATATGGAAGTTGGGGACACGTTTGTGCAATATATGGTAGTGTCCTTTCACCTCGCTCTTGACGATGAAAAAAATCCAATGATCCTACCCTCTTGTTTTTTGGACTTTCTAGCAGGACGTGTGACATCATTATTTAGTTCGCGTAAGCCGCGTGACAGTTTGAAAGATTGGGTCGGGTAAACATGGCCGTTCAAATCGAAGAATATTCATGAGGACTCACGAGGAGGATTGTAGCATATTTCAAGCAATCCAAGGCACCGTACACTTTGTATTATAGATAAGCAAGTTCATTGAACATTAAGGCACAAATTTTTGTTAATAATTGTATGCTGAGACAACTTTTCACTCGAGCCATATCGAGCCCGTCCTAGAGCCCGTGATTGAGCTACTGGGGCTTAGATGGGAAACTACTCTCTCCTTCGTAGAGGTTCTTTCGGAGATCGGAGACTTCGGGGATCGTCGGAGATGTGTGGGATCGTCGAAAATGTGTCGGAATCGCCAGCTGCATGGACATAACGAGTGCGGGCGAAAATGTCCGACACATCTCCGACGATCCCCGAAATCTGCGATCTCCAAAACAACCTCTGCGGAGTAGAGAGGGGAAACTAAGGGGCCGTTTACATGGACAAACGTTGCCCCTGGTAGAAGGGTCACCCTACCCCCCGAGCTACCCTGGGGGAGTCAACTTTGTGTTCATTTTAATTAGTCTTGACAGCAAGCGTTTACATGGGGAATTTCATACTTGTCTCGGGCAGTAGGGTCACCCTGGGGGTAGGGTCACCCTCTTTGCGAGGTAGGGTTACCCTAGGGGGCGAGATAAACCCGAGGCAAAACTGCGAAACAAAATGGCGGCAGAAAGTGAAACAATTGATAGAGCAGCAAACACGAAGCGAAAAAAATGGTCTTTGTCTCCAACAATGGTTAAAAACCTGATAATTGGCCTGAAGAAGTATAAAAGCTTCTGTGAGTTTAATTCTATCGTTTAATTCTAACAGTACAGTTACAGTTTCTTCCCGACGATCGGCTATCTTAAATTAGATGCATTAAACTATACCCAGTCCTCCAAGCTTAAACCGATTCAGAAGTCATAATCTAATTCCTCATGTAAACACACGACAAAGTTGTCTCGGGGGGTAGGGTGTCCCTCTTTCCCGAACCAACTTTTAGTCAATGTAAACAGGCCCTTAAGGTTGCAAATTTTAGTCATATGTGTGCTGCTTAGCAGTATCGTTTGCATATAAAATGTAGTTAAAGTGATGCAATAAGTTGCGCGTATACATGTAATGCATGTGGTACGTTTGCGAGCTTGGCGTAATGTAACAGATGTTTGTCAAGCTCAAACGAGTCCCAGACGGGGATCGAACCTGCAACCTTCTAATGACCAGTTAGACGTTCTAGATCAACTATACTGATGCTTGGATGGCCATGGGAAACTAAGGCTGCAAATTCACTACTAAGGTTGCAAACATGCCCTACCTGCATAAGTACCATAAAGGATAAAGGACTAAGGGGCTAATCACCCTTACTTGCAGCCAGCGGCTGAATTGCGAAGGACGCAGATCAACGTAGCCGTGTCGAGGCATATCAAAGGCGCTCCAAGCAGCCGCCAACGACACAGTTCAGACCACGGATCACAGCTATAAGATGTTAGGTGTTGATTTTATGGAGGGAGGAAAACCGGAGAACCCGGCGAAAAACCCTCGAAGCACAGGAGAGATCAACTACAACTCTACTCACATGAGTTCCAAGCTCGACAACGGGGTCATTCCCAAGCGGCCACCCATCCAAATACTAACCGTTCAACCGGGCGGGCTTAACTTTTTTGGTGAGCGCTAACAGCACATGGGAAGCACATATAGCTATATGAACTTACAACCACTCCTCAGTAATGGCTCAATGGTTAGAGCGTCTAACTGGTCATTAAAAGGTTGCATGTTCGATTCCTGTCTGGGGTTCAGAAACATTTTCTGAGTATTTGAACTCGATGAACGTCCACCAAACGTCTGTTACATTACACCAAGCTCGCAAACGTACCACATGCACTACATGTATACGTACAACGTATCAAATCATTTCAATTACAGCTCATATGCCAACACTACCACTTAGGAAGCACACATGACTATGAATTATCAACCTCAGCTCTCCATTCAAGTCTCAGTAGCTCAATGATTAGAGCGTCTAACCGGTCATTAAAAGGTTGCAAGTCTGATCCTAGCGTTAAAGTCAAGAAGAAAAACAAAAAAAAAGGACAAAAATGATTATTTTGGTGTCTTTTGTTAATCGGACTGGTTTAGTCTAGGCAGAGTCAATGAAGATATGGTTTGGGAACTCGGCGAACGTCAAAGCTCCTATAATGAGCTATGATCTTACGCTCAAACCGAATCTTTTGTTTTTCGCTTCACACAGTTGAGTTATGCAACCCAAACGCTGCTATTGGTTGATTGCTTTATTATACCAAAAATGCATTGTCCACTCTTCTCCACGCACAAGTTTGCATAAACGTGAACAAAACTTTTACTGCGTTTCCAGACCACCCCTCAATAGACTATGTGTCTAGGTGTTCCAGTCCTGTGGGGCGCAGGTAGGGTGCTGAAGCTACGCTTGAAGAAAGCAGAGACACGCTGTTGGGCGTAAATGATGGAAAGAATCGTTTACGAAACGGGAACTTATGTCCTGTATTTATATAAATTTTCCTCGCAAACCATCTTAATCTTTATATAAAGAATATTGAAACTTGTATTTTCTCGCGTGTCTTGTTAGTACTTACTTCAAACATGACAATGGAGTAGTAGACGCTTATCCACGGCGTAGCATCGGAGATTGGCGGCAAGATGTCGGCGACCAAAAGCAAGAACACAATCATTGAAAGGAGATTAGTGATAACCAATGTGATTCTCTCGCCAGAATCTGGGGGCACTTTGAAGGCTAAAATACTTAGACCTAATATACAAAAAAAAAGGTTCAACATTTGAATGGATGACATGAATGGATAAGATGGACAGATGGGAAAGATGGTTGGAAGAATGGAAATAAGGTTAGATGAGATGGGTAGGATGGATGGGATGGACGGATGAATGGTAGAATGGATAAATGAGATAGATGAAAAGAAGGAAAGATGGATATAGAATGAATAGATGAGATGAATTAATCGGATCGGGTCAAATCGGATGGGATGGGATGAGATAAGATGGATAATTAAGTCGAATAGCTAGATAGATAGATAGACGAATGGACGGACGCATGAATGAATGAATGGATAGTGGGTGGATGGATGGATAGATGGATGAACGAACGAACGAACGAACGAACGAACGAACGAACGAACGAACGAACGAACGAACGAACGGACGGACGGACGGACGGACGGACGAGCGAGCGAGCGAGCGAGCGAGCGAACGAACGAACGAACGAACGAACGAACGAACGAACGAACGAACGAACGAACGAACGAACGAACGAACGAACGAACGATAAATAAACGAAAGAGTGAATGAATGAATGAATGAATGAATGAATGAATGAATGAATGAATGAGTAAATAAGTAAATGAGTGGATGGATGGATGAATGAATGAATGAGTGAGTGAACGAACGAACGAACGAACGAACGAACGAACGAACGAACGAACGAACGAACGAACGAACGAACGAACGAATGAATGAATGAATAAAGAACGGAATAAATGAATTATCTTACCAGTTATCACGAAGCAAGGAACAATCAAGTTGATGTAATAAAACCGAGTTCTCCTTCGAATCCTGACTGTGTAAGTCAGGTCGGCATAAGGCTCAACACAACACGGGTATTTAAATTGCTTTCGTTTGCCTTTAACACTGATTAAGTCCCACTCTCCATTCGTAACGAATTTCGAGGTATCAGCTTTATTATCTTGTAGTTGAACATCAAGACGAAGTGTGTCATAAGTCCACGAACCCAATGTTACATCACAAAACTATTAAAACAAAAACAAAAATTCTATATTGCAATACACAACTAAATCATAATATAATACAAGACAAGACAAGACAAGACAAGACAAGACAAGACAAGACAAGACAAGACAGGACAGGACAGGACAGGACAGGACAGGACAGGACAGGACAGGACAGGACAGGACAGGACAGGACAGGACAGGACAGGACAGGACAGGACACGACACGACACGACACGACACGACACGACACGACACGACACGACACGACACGACACGACACGACACGACACTACACTACACTACACTACACTACACTACACTACACTACACTACACTACACTACACTACACTACACTACACTACACTACACTACACTACACTACACTACACTACACTACACTACACTACACTACACTACACTACACTACACTACACTACACTACACTATTGACTACACTACACTATTGACTACACTACACTACACTACACTACACTACACTACACTACACTACACTACACTACACTACACTACACTACACTACACTACACTACACTACACTACACTACACTACACTACACTAAACTACACTACACTACACTACACTACACTACACTACACTACACTACACTACACTACACTACACTACACTACACTACACTACACTACACTACACTACACTACACTACACTACACTACACTACACTACACTACACTACACTACACTACACTACACTACAATACAATACAATACAATACAATACAATACAATACAATACAATACAATACAATACAATACAATACAATACAATACAATACAATACTGTCCCAACATACCTGTTCATCAAACGGAAAATGTTCCACATTAATTTTACAAGCAGTTTTTATTATAGTCGGAGCCAGCCATAAATTATCACCGTTGTTAGAAATTTTAACTTTCGTATTAAAGGAATGTTGACTTCCATCAGAACTTTCGTCTGCACTATTGAAAAAAAACCCATTTTATTTAAAAAAAAAAACAACAACAAAAATAAAAGAAAAAAAAGTAAAAAAAGACAGAAAAAGATTGTTGGTAAATGACTTCGTATGTGCTATAGTCTACTCAAAGAACAAACATTGTTATATAGCTGGGATTTCGATGGATGTAACTCAGACTGCCATTGGTTCGTTTATAATCACGTGGCATTAAACAAATGAAATGTTTATTGTAAAATGGCGAAAGCTCCCTCATCAAAATATTGTATAAACAAAAAAAATGAAATGTTTTGGACGTGGGAAATAATAGAACGAGATAAAGCTTTTGTCATATGTGAAGTAGGAAGAGCTATCCTTTTTAAAGCAGAACGTTGTGTTTATAGCGTTTATGAAACGAAAATCCAGTTTGTCTTATTTGAAAGAACACTTAAAGTAACATCTTTTGTAGTTTGTCGTTTCCTTGCCTCGTTTTTGAGATATCGGAGGTCGTTTGATATGCAAATTAAACATCTTGACGTCACATGTGCATAATGAGTTATCAGAGAAGATTATATATCTTTGCTATTATCAAACGAAATCTGGTCAAAGGAAACATGTGCTTCTCCCAGAACACCAAACATGAGTAAATTTTCAAGTAATATCGTTTGGTAATAGCATGGATATATAATCGAAATATTGTAAGGTTAGATATACTGCCGAAACAGAGAACGTATAAGAGACTAACGTTTCGAGTGAAGGCGCTTCGTCACGTTTCTCTCTGACGAAGGGCCTTCGCTCGAAACGTTAGACTCCTACGTTCTCTGTTTCGGCAGTATATCTAACCTTACTATATTTCGAATGTTGTTTCAACACTGCCTGCGCAGCAAGCTATTTTTATTTTACCAAGGATATATAACGTTCCTCTTCATATGTATAACTAATATATAACAAATAATATTGGGCATTTCACTAATTCACTCGATTACATATCATGTTCTAAGGATATTGGTGAAGGAAAATTCGAGTGTAGAATATATACATTTTAAGACCAAACCGGGACCAGTTGCGAAAAATGCAACTACACAGGCCCTCCGGCAGGAATTGAACCCACGACCTTGCGATTCTAGTGCAATGCTCTGACCACTGAGCCACGGAGGCCGTTGCCGAGAGCTTGATCGCGAGTTTTGTATACATTAAGGTGGTAATGCCAGGAGAGAATTGGGTTTATTAGAGGTAACATTGGGCATTTCACTCGATTACATAGCATGTTCTAAGGATATTGGTGAAGGAAAATTCGAGTGTAGAATATATACATTTTAAGACACTCGAATTTTCCTTCACCAATATCCTTAGAACATGATATGTAATCGAGTGAAATGCCCAATATTACTTATAATAAACCCAATTCTCTCCTGGCATTACCACCTTATTATATATACAGAACTCGCGATCAAGCTCTCGGCAAAGCCCTCCGTGGCTCAGTGGTCAGAGCATTGAACTATAATCGCAAGGTCGTGGGTTCAATTCCTGCCGGAAGGCCTGTGTAGTTGCATTTTTCGCAACTGGTCCTGGCTTGGTCTTAAAATGTATATATTCTACACTCGAATTTTCCTTCACCCAAAATCCTTAGAAGATAATATATAACAGACGTTCGGTGGACGTTCGTCAAGCTCAATTACTCAGAAAAGATTTCTGAGAGCCCAGACAGGGGTCGAACCTGCAACCTTCTAATGCCCGGTTAGACGCTCTAACCATAGAGCGTCTAACCTGTCATTAGAAGGTTGCAGGTTCGAACCCTGTCTGTGGTCTCAGAAATCTTTTCTGAGTAATTGAGCTTGACGGACGTCCACAAAACGTCTGTTACATTACACCAAGCTCGCAAACGTACCACATGCACTACATGTATACGTACAACTTATCATGAAACTAATATATCTCAACAACGAAGCAAGGAAACGAAAAACTGCAAAAGATGTTACTTTGTCATTTTAAGTGTTCTTTTAAATAAGACAAACTTAATTTTCGTTTCATATGCACTGTTCGAAAAGTTGGGAAGCTTGACACGCCATGTGATCTGCCTCGATTATGCCTCGACACGGCCTGGTTGCGAGTAAGGATGATTATCCAGCCAGTCCTTCATCCTTATCTTTTATCTATATTGCGTATACTTACTTGTTATAAAGATACAAGTCTGGTCTCCAAACGCGACTAGGCTCTACGTTGATCGTTGTGATATTTCCAAACTGCTCTTTATTCCACGATATTATCTGGTTTGTCCAATTCTATCAATGTTTCAAAAAATATTCTTAAACAGTACAACACACATCCATAAAAATAGAATTTCCAGGTTCTTCCGAACCTCGTGTATACCCTATGATTTGATAAAAATAAAGAAAATATTTCGCATTCGTTCGCAAGAAATAACTTGGATTGTATTACATACCTGCCTAATCCAGATGCTCGATGTTAATATCTGATCTTTTTCATTCTAGTAAGGTAAGTAAGGTAAGTAAGGTAAGGTAAGGTGAGGTGAGGTGAGGTAAGGTGAGGTGAGTGAGGTGAGGTAAGGTGAGGTGAGGTGAGGTGAGGTGAGGTGAGGTGAGGTGAGGTGAGGTGAGGTGAGGTGAGGTGAGGTAAGTAAGTAGGTAAGTAAGTAGGTAAGTAAGTAAGTAAGTAAGTAAGTAACTAAGTAAGTAAGTAAGTAAGTAAGTAAGTAAGTAAGCAAGCAAGCAAGCAAGCAAGCAAGCAAGCAAGCAAGCAAGCAAGCAAGCAAGCAAGCAAGCAAGCAAGCAAGCAAGCAAGCAAGCAAGCAAGCAAGCAAGCAAGCAAGCAAGCAAGCAAGCAAGCAAGCAAGCAAGCAAGCAAGCAAGCAAGCAAGCAAGCAAGCAAGCAAGCAAGCAAGCAAGCAAGCAAGCAAGCAAGCAAGCAAGCAAGCAAGCAAGCAAGCAAGCAAGCAAGCAAGCAAGCAAGCAAGCAAGCAAGCAAGCAAGCAAGCAAGCAAGCAAGCAAGCAAGCAAGTAAGTAAGTAAGTAAGTAAGTAAGTAAGTAAGTAGGTAGGTAGGTAGGTAGGTAGGTAGGTAGGTAGGTAGGTAGGTAGGTACGTAGGTAGGTAGGTAGGTAGGTAGGTAGGTAGGTAGGTAGGTAGGTAGGTAGGTAGGTAGGTAGGTAGGTAGGTAGGTAGGTAGGTAGGTAGGTAGGTAGGTAGGTAGGTAGGTAGGTAGGTAGGTAAGTAAGTAAGTAAGTAAGTAAGTAAGTAAGTAAGTAAGTAAGTAGTAAGTAAGTAAGGAAGTAAGTAAGTAAGTAAGTAAAAGTAAGTAAGCAAGCAAGCAAGCAAACAAACAAACAAACAAACAAACAAACAAACAAACAAACAAACAAACAAACAAACAGAGAAACAAACAAACAAACAGGCAAGCAACCAAACAAACAAACAAACAAACAAACAAACAAACAAACAAACAAACAAACAAACAAACAACGAACCAACCAACCGTGAACCGACCAACCGACCGACCAACCAAGCAACCAAGCAAACAAGCAAACAAACCAAACCAAACCAAACGATAACTAAATAATCAAATTTGGTAAAAGTGTACAATATATTTCATACCACGTCAATAAGTTGATGATACGTAAGTCCAACATAAACAACAATTTTGCCGTCTCTTCTTTTTATAGGTCGTACAAAAGGATCATGGTGTTCATTAAAGACGTGGTCAATAATATTCTGTTCTTGGCTTTTAAAAACTGGGCCTAGAAAATAAGAACAACATTATTGTCTTCAGACATAGTTTAACCCTGATTAGTAAGTGTACGTTACGGACACTCGTGGCTGTTACTGACCATTAATTAACCTTCTCAAACTCAATAATAATTCATGAGGAAAACATAATGGAAATCAGTTTTAGCGAGACGTTTTTGCGAAATGTGGTAATAAACGCCCATAAATTAAGACAAGTTTTACCTCAAATTTCTCTTTAAATACTGATTTGTTTGAGAAGATATACCATACACTCGAAAGCCGTTTATTATCTGATTTAAAAACACCTCGAAGTGAGTTAAAAAAGTCGGCTATCGCCTCGTTTTTCAACACACTTCTCGGTGTTTTCAAATCAGATAATAAACGGCTTATCGTGTATGATATACATTATTACATCTTCTCAAACTCATTAATAATTAATGAGGAAAATTCAAAAGAAATCAATATTTAATCAGTATTTAGAAATCGGAGGAAGATTACGGTCAAATTTAGCAAACTTTGAGGTCGATTTTCTCTTAAAATATTGATCCGTTTGAGAAGCTATATCCAACACTCGTCAGTGTTCTTCCTCCGATTTCTAAATACAGCCAAGCGGGTTAAAAAAACTCGGCTTCGCCTCGTATTTTCAACCCGCTTGGCTGTATTTAGAAATCGGAGGAAGAACACTGACGAGTGTTGGATATAGTACTTATCCCATGACAATAGCCGAGTGAAAGCAAGGTTAAACACATTTCTGATAAACGATAAAATGCTTTGTTTCAGTGCATGTTCATTGTGAATGAAAGCCATTTGCTGTTTAAATTAGCAGTGTTAATCTCATTTGTATGCATAGCGTGATAAGTAGTTATCCGAGTGGGATAACTAGTTATCCCACTAGGTATAGCATATTAAGGAGCATTTTTACCCCACAATTTCCCTCTTCAAAGCCCTGCCCACTTGACGTCGTTTAAGACGTAATATATCATACACGAGGAGGAGTGTTTCATCAGGATATCCAAACACCGAGACGTTTGTTGAAAACCGAGGCGAAGTCGAGATTTTTGAACAAACTTCGAGGTGTTTGGATATCCTGATGAAACACTCCTCCGAGTGTATGATATAGCATCTCAAACAAATCAGTATTTTAAGAGAAAATCAAGATGAAAGTTAGCTTAATTTATGTAATTTCTTCCTCCGATATCCAAACCACCGACACGGTACTGATTTCCTTTGTGTTTTCTTCATGAATTATTAATGAGTTTGAGATAGTGGGATAAAGGATTTAATCTCTTGGAATTATGAATTTTTGGTGTGCATGTCATGGGATAACTAACTTTGAGCTCAACTTTTAAAATTTTTTATCATTAATTCGCCGAAATTTAATCAATTATTATTTACATCACATTATTTCAAATTATTGTAGGGCTATAGAGGCCTACCAGAAACCTGAAGTGGCTTTTTATTAAGGCCCCTAGTTAAAATTGTAATCTATATAGTATAATCAGTCAAGTAAATCTATATTCTAGTATAATCAGTCAGTAATCAAGTCAAGTTTTCTATTTTGTAAATTAAAGTGCTTATAAACCCTAATAAGATATTACTGATATGGATTCTATATAATGTGAATAGTTAATTGCCAAAATCAGGCTTGGACTGGCCTATGTGCCATTGTGCCAATGGCACATGCGCCCCCTTTAGAATACCCCAACTGCGCCCCATGAACTACATTTACTAAAATAGATATAAAATTGTATGGCTGTCCATTGCATGTAGTTTGTTACTGAATAATCTACTTTCTTAAATTCAGGTTGTGTGTGAGAGTGCTGTTGCGTAAGATATATTTTATTCCGGCAAATGGTAAGCCTGTCGGCCACTTTCGTGTCGTTCTTATACAGTGTGTATAAAAAAAAATCGAACCCTTAGAAAATGAATTAGCATTCTTTTCAAACAACCTATTGTACTAGTTTGAAAGCCCTAAGCACTTCGCTGAACCCACAGATGCGTAAAACACACGGTCTTATACACCTGAGAAATTAAGATAACTTGAAGTGTATGCATGGTGAAAGTATTTAAAAGCTTTTTCGCTTCGTTTAACTTATGTGCTGATTAATTTATAACGCAGCGCTTTTAGGGCTTTCAAACTACTACAATAGGTTGTTTGAAAAGAATGCTAATTCATTTTCTAAGGGTTCGAATTTTTTTGATACACACTGTATAAAGTTTCTGTGAGTTAATCATACATGGGGGAACAATGGCAACAACAATCACCAATTTTGAAATCTTTCTATTTATACACCAAACACGATAAACGAGTTATTGATATCAATCTCAATCGAGCGGTTTCAATACAAGCAATTAAAATAAACCCTCATGAGATTTTATTCATGAGTGTGTGTAAAATTTATTCATAGAGCAACTTGTTTATTTTGCATATATATAATTGGAACACTGGTTTTCATCTAATATCTTGGGTGGTATACGATTTTAACGAGTTCTACTGGAGTATCCAACTTCAATCAGGTGATTGAATGAACTATTGTAATTGGCTGATTATCTCATGAATTATTAATGAGTTTGAGATGTAACATATCAACAATTCTCATATATGATTTAATAACTTTATTTCCAATTGCCACATGGCAACTGGTGGTCAAACAGGGCGAAATGCCCCCAATTGAACATGACTACCATGATGTAGGTGTTGATTTTGCGGAGGGAGGAAAACTGGAGAACCCGGCGATAAACCCTCGAAGCACAAGAGAGATCAATTACAACTCCACTCACATTAGTTCTATAAGCTCGACAATGGGGTCGTTCCCAAGCGGTCACCCATCCAAGTACTAACCCCGTCTAACCGGGCTTAACTTTTGGTGAGGTAGCGCCCTAACAGCACACGCTATCCGTGCTTCCCATAATATCCGAGGTAGAATACACAATCTTCTCTAATTAGCAATGTGTATTACCGAAATATTTACCATTTTATTACCACCTATGGTGTAACTAATCAGTTTATAGTTAGACTGACGCTGCGATAATTAGTCTTGAGACAGCTCAAAAACAATGTAATTTCTTTTGTACGATGTCAGTGCCGCCATAATATTCACACTAGTTTTCTGTTTGTTTAAATTATATTACTTTGGCCTTGCTGTTTCTCGTCCAACTAGCTAACTCTTATTTAAAATTGTCCACAGAACACTGGAAAACAAAAATGTCACACTTAAGTAAAAAGAAGGTAGAATGTAGAAAGCAGACATTCTTGTTAGGTGCATGGTGTTTCGGTTTCGATAATCCTTTGGCCTTTTTCACAAAATTAATTAGACTATTTAACTGATAATTATAATAAAGTCGCCTATTATGATCAACATCTGTATGTAAATTTGGAATCAACATCACAAATCAGGAGCCAGTTTCCAACCACTTGTTGAAGTAAAAAAACCAAACCGGACTCTAATTAGACCCATCCACACGTATACGTTTTCCTAGCGTTTTCATATTAGGGACTTTAAGATTCAGACAACGGACTACGGCTACGGTAGAAAGTTTAACAGTGGTATTAAATGGTGGTGTATTTATACATTCAAATTTCAAGATACATTATCGCACGGACTCGTTTTGTTCTTAAATTCTTGAAGAGATACACTTGTTCAATCTATGTTAGTCGCGAGAGTAAGGTTAAGCTTTTCCAAGGCTTCTGTAGTGATTCAGGTTTCGCGTTGTCTTTACAACGTAAAAATGCTTTTTCTACGTTGTCAACAGAGTCACGACGGCATGCAAATTACTCTTGGGACCTTCATTTGCAAAAGTTCTTTGTATATGACTTAAAATTCTATTGTTCAAACACGTTGCCGTAGTCGTAGTCGTTGTGTTTTCTTAAAGTCCCTATTGTTTCAGGTAATGAGACCATTGTTTTCTGCTCTCCTGAGGACCGAGAGCAATAGTAAAACGCTATAAAAACGCATACGTGTGGACATGGCCTAATACAATCAAAATATACTGTAAGGTTAGATATACTGTCGAAACAGAGAACGTAGGAGTCTACTGACGTTTCGAGCGAAGGCCCTTCGTCAGAGAGAAACGTCGTCAGAGAGAAACGTCTTCTTTAGTGAAACGTTAGACTCCCACGTTCTCTGTTTCGGCAGTATATCTAACCTTATATATATTTCGATTGTTGTTTCAACCCAGCACGCTACTTTTATTTCTATAATACGACCATATTGCTTGACGGTGCTATATAGCTTATTAAAAAAAGAGCATTTAAATTGTGACCTCCTCAGAAGAATAGAAATTAAAGGACTTAACCCATGCATTGTTACCTAGAATGTCTTATATTAGAGTTCTCTCTTTGACGAGTAAAATCGTCTGGCAATTAACGGCCGTTTTTGGCTGGCTCGTACAGGAATAAGTTAATCAATCACTTGTTAACCCATTCCTGTCTAGGATGTCTAAAGGTTCTCCTATTTACGAGGAACGTGTCTGGCGTTAGACAGAGTAAAAATAAAGCTGTTTTGGGCCAGCTCCGGCAAGAAATGAGTTAAAGAGGTTATATCACACTATTTTTAGCCCCAATTGCTTTGCGTTGAGTTGCAAATTTCAAAATTAAAGCTGTATACATTAACTCGATTGTGAAATACGAATCACCTAACAACTATGGATAATTTATCAACCGTTGAGACCAAGTTTTTACAGGGGAGCACGGGTGGCGTGTGCTGTAGACGGGGTTAGTACTTGGATGGGTGACCGTCTGGAAATAGCCCCGTTCTCGGGGTGGGAACTCATGTGAGTAGAGTTTAGTTGGTCTCTCCTGTGCTTCGAGGGTTTTTCGCCGGGTTCTCCGGTTTTCCTCCCTCCGTAAAATCAACACGTATAGGTCTTAGCTGTAAATGGAGGACCCCACCAGCTCTGCTGAAAAACTTATCCTCCTTAAATAAGGAATAATAATAATAAATTGTCCTGCCGAGCCAACAGAAATGAAGATGTCACATTTGCATGCATCCCTTTCAATATCGCTTTAATTTTGACAATCCGTACTTCTGTGCAGGTTTCTAGTATTTATTTTATGTTTTCATATAATATAAAACCGTTATTGTGAGATTTTGTACAATTTTAGAACAAATCTGCCCCCCAACTTGCTCTTAATGTTAGCTCTTACCTCGAGAAGCGGCAATGGCTGTCGCCTGCACTGATAAAAGAAACACGACAGAAAATATCATTTCGTGTATTGCAACGTCTGCTCTCTAAAATAGAAAACAAACGACCAATAAACTTCTAAAATTCATTAGTTCACCATCTTTTCGCTTTGGTTTTAGATCGTTATCTGGGACTCAAAAACCAAACATCTACCAAACCTCTTTTACATTACAGCAAACTCGCAAATATACACATGTGTTATAATCGAAATATAGTAACTTAGGTTAGATATACTGCCGAAACAGAGAACGTAGGAATCTAACGTTTCGAGCGAAGGCCCTTCGTCAGAGAGAAACGTGGCCCTCTCTGACGAAGGGCCTTCGCTCGAAATGTTAGATTCCTACGTTCTCTGTTTCGGCAGTATATCTAACCTAAGTTACTATATTTCGATTGTTGTTTCTACACTGCCTACGCAGCACGCTACTTTTATTTCACATGCATGTGTTATAGATGTGTGCGCGAGTATGGCTATGCATTTGGAACTTTAGCTCTCCATTCGAGCCTCAGTACTTCGGTGGTTATAGTAATTGAGCTTCACGAACGCCCAACAAACGTCTGTTAGATTACACCAAGCTCGCAAACGTACCACATGCACTACATGTATACGTACAACTCATACCACTTTAACTACATCTCATATATGCAAACACTACCACTTAGGAGCACATGACTATGAATTTGCAACCTTAGCTTTCCATCTGAGCTTCAGTGGTTCAATGGTTAGAGCGTCTAACCGGTCATTAATTAGAAGGCTGCAGGTTCGAACCCTCTCTGGGGCTGAGAAATCTTTTCTGAGTAATTGAGCTTGACGAACGTCCACCAAACTTCTGTTACATTGCACCGAGCTCGCAAACGTACCACATGCACTACATGTACACGTATACAACTTATCAAATCATCTCACATGCAAACGCTACAGACTAAGAGAAAACATAATGATATGACTGTGAATTCATTTGCGACTTAAATCTCCATCCAAGTCAGTTCAGAAGCTCAATGATTCAGCGTTATGCAACTGGTCATTTAATACTTAATAGAAGGTTGCAGTCTGCAGGTTCAAACCCTGTCTGGGACTCCTAAGAGTATAAGTGAGCTTGACGAAGTTTGGAAACATACCACATGCACTACATCTCGTATGCAAACGCTACCACCTATAAGCAGACATTTAGCATAAGCATGAATTTACAAGAGTAGTCAATAGCTAAAATGTCAATCACGGGGTTAGCCGAGCGTCTAACTGGTCATTAGAAGGTTGTATATGTCCAATCCCTGTCTGGGGGTCAGACTTGTTCTGAGTTTTTCGGAGCTCCATGAACTTCCACAAAACGCACACCAAGCTCAAATGGACCATATGCACTACATATACATGTATACGTACCACTCAGAATGCATATTTTTAATTTTCCATATAGTTACACTAATGACTACAGTATATATCTATAAGCATATACACTCAGTAAAATCTGGTTTCGTTTAGCCGTTCATACAGTTAGACGAGTTAGATTAGTCATACATCGGCTTTAAGAAAGCTATTCTGACTAACATGATACCGAAAGAGCAAAACAAACATAACAAAATTCTTAACTCAAATATACTATACGCGTACGAGTAGATCAAACACATTATAATCTCTATAATTCAAATGCACTAGCAGTGCATGTTCAATTGCATACGTACCAAGTTAAAACGTTCTGACCTCGATCTTATAACGTCGATCTCTTAGCCTCCAGATGAAACAGACAAATGCACAAATATATTTCCAACCAGTTCAGAAGAAACTGTTAAGAATGCAGATTCTGGTCAAGTTTTTAACCATCAACAATCCTATTTGACACACGTTAGCTGTACAAGAGCTTCACATTTAGAAAGCTATTCTGAAAGTCTGATAAAAGAGAAAAACAAAGAAGAAGAATTTATTAATACCCAGTCATATGGAGAACTGACTGAGAAGCTCAAATTAATATATAATGAAAGAGATTGTACACATAACACAGAAGCGAATATTAGTAACAACATTATTAGTAAACAAAAATCATGACCGAAATTATCAGTACCCAATTAACACAATCTACAGACAATGATTCCGCGTCTTCGACCTGGAAACGCGATAGGGTAAACCAAGTGGCAGAAAAGAGAGCGATCAGTTTATTCAACAAGACGGCAGAATATATTAACGTTTTGAACAACATGAATATTTTCCGAATGAAAGAAGACCAGTGTTTCTTTTCAATTCATTAATATTAGCTTTTGTTCATACTTTCGTCTCCCATTGCTTTAACTCACAATTATTATACAATTCGAAGAATTTTAAAATGCAAGCTATTAAATGCATGTTTACAAGAGACCAGTTATCTCAGGGGGGTGGGGTAGGGATAACTCGGGAGCATTTATAAAACGTTCAATTTGCATATCAAACAAACTGAAATATCCCAAGAATGAAGCGAGGAAACAAAAAACTGCATAAAAATGTTAGTCTGTAATTTTAAGTGTGTTTTTCCCCCCCAATACAGCAGACTTAATTTTCGTTTCATGCGCACTTTAAAATTTGCAAGAAACGAGTAGCGGTCTCGTCGCATTACGTATAGCTCGCGCAGGCACAAAAAGTGTTGTATATATACTCAACTGTGTATTGACAAGTGACCTTTATTGTAAAATGAATTAACAATATTAACCTCAACATCTCCCTCGTTAAACGGTTAAAGAAATATGAACTTACTGCACACTATGTGCACAGTATAAGTTATAGTTAGAATAAAGTTGTTCTGGCAGTCAGTTAATGTTTCACTCTTAAATCATATACAGTACTAAAGTTGCTCGCAGTGCTGTGAGTAACTTCGTTAGTTACAAGTAACTAGTTACAGTAACTAGTTACATTTTTAAGTAACTGTAACTGAAACTAGTTACTTTTTCTGAACAACTAACTGTAACTAATGTATATATTCTACACTCGAATTTTCCTTCACCTAAAATCCTTAGAACATGCTATGTAATCAAGTGAAATGCCCAATATTACTTATAATATACCCAATTCTCTCCTGGCATTACCACCTTACTTATATATACAGAACTCGCGATCAAGCTCTCGGCGACGCCCTCCGTGGCTCAGTGGTCAGAGCATTGCACTAGAATCGCAAGGTCGTGGGTTCAATTCCTGCCGGAAGGCCTGTGTAGTTGCATTTTTCGCAACTGGTCCCGGTTTGGTCTTAAAATGTATATATTCTACACTCGAATTTTCCTTCACCTAAAATCCCTAGAACATGCTATGTAATCGGGTGAAATGCCCAATATTACTTATAATAACTGTAACTATAACTAGTTACTTTTTTAAAGACCTGTAACTAGTTACAATATTTGGTTTAAAATTGTGACTATAGTTACTGATTTTCAGTTGAGGATGTCATTCTTTCTTGATCAAAAATGGTTTTGATATAATAATAAAGATACATTATATACAATTTGACTATTTCTGCTTAGTGACAACTATATTTAGCTGTAAAAACATAATTATGGTACTGGCATCTAAAAACAAGTAATTTCTTTGTTGATTCTAGTAACATGGACAAAGGAATATAACTTTGTAACTAGTTACAAAATATTTGGAGTTACTTTGCAACTGTAACTGTAACTAGTTACTTTCTTTTCATTGTAACTTTTATCGGTAACTAGTTACTTTTCTAATGATGTAACTGTAACTGTAACTGAGACTTGTGACAAAAATTATGTAACTTTTACAGCACTGGTTGCTCGGCATGGCAATCCTATTCAGGCTTGACTTCCATAAGGCTGAGGTTTTCGTACTTGTCGTCCATATCGTGTAATCACGTTTTGTTCAAGATTGTTTTGATTCTGTTGGCTGTGGGGTTCCACAGAGGGCAGCTTTCCTGTTTCTGATGTGTCTTCTTCATTGAATAAGCTCGCTGATTCGTCGTTGGCCATGTCTCTTTGACTTTCTTTTGTCTTCAAGAGATGTTGTCTGTTTCGTCGATATGTACGACCATCTGGAGTTTTCACTATAGGTAGGACTGTGGTGCCGTGCCATGTTGTGCAATGACAGTCACTGGTTTCCACTTCCCGTGTGATTGCATGCTTGCTGCGTCTCCTTTCTGAAGGGGGAGGTGAGACCCGTGATCCCACGTCGTGGTACCTCTTCTGGCTTTGTTGTCTGGATCGTATAGGTCTGTAGCTGCGTTGGATTGAATCTCTGGCTGAGAGAGAGGTGTGGTGATAGGCAGGAGACTCTTTAGACCACATCCACACGTATACGTTTTCCTAGCGTTTTCATATTGTTTCAGGTAATGAGACCATTGTTTTCTGCTCCCCTGAGGACCGAGAACAATATAAAAACGCTATGAAAACGCATACGTGTGGACATGGCCTTTTTATAGGCTATGTTCACACGGTAACGTTTCCGAGCGTTTTCGTATTGTTTACTGTTCTCAAGGGAATCGGGAACAATCAGCACATTGCTTGAAACAATATACCCTGCGAGCAGAGCCTTCTTTTCCTTATTTCTTCACTGAGAGAGAGGAAGAAAAGTAGGCTCTGCTGTATCCATGTTTGGCTTCGTCCAAGATTTAGGACGAAGTAACCCGTTTAAGACCCGTTTAACCGGTTCTCGTTTTGTTTTCTGCTCTGATTGGGACTGGGTTCGCGATTGCAACCAAGCAACTGACATGCATGCGCAATGGAAACCAGTCACGAATACAGCAGAGCCTACTTTTCTTCCTCTCTCTCAGCGAAGAAATAAGGAAAAGAAAGCTCTGCTCGCAGGGTATATTGTTTCAAGCAATGTGTTGATTGTTCCCGATTCCCTTGAGAACAGTAAACAATACGAAAACGGTCGCAAACGTTACCGTGTGCACATAGTCTTAGTCTACGACTCATTAGGAGCTGAGCTGCCAATTTCTTTACACTGTCGACAGGACTGTTCCGATATTTCAAAAGTGAGAGATATACGTAGTCTCCTACGGCACGAAGTATAGTAGGAAAGTATATTCATTACGTCATGTAGCAGTATTCCCAGGAGGAGGGCGTGTCAGAAACAAGTGTATAAAAGAAGGCGTTTTCGAGATGAAGCATCTTGGTCAGTCAGTAGGCAGCTCAAATTTGAACATTGAAACTAGGAATCACAACGTTTTGATTTACTATTTGCTGAGCGGGCAGTGAGCTGGTTATCTTGGTCCCGCCCAGATTTCCTGGCCACCTCGGTGGAAGGTTTTTTCTGGCCTCCCTGATACCAGCTATGGCGCAGATCGGAGCGGCGCATTGACTAGGACTGAAGCGAATTGACACTAATTGGGAACTTTCAGCAATCCTGATAGTCGAAAGGACATTTCTTGCTACTCAATTTATAACTAACGATTGTAAATACGATTCGGAATTATCGATAGTTACAATAAAGAGCTATCGTCTACTACACTGGACCACAGCACGGTTTCTCCAACAGTTGTTGTCGTGCCGTCTATTGCGTGCTATTGCAATGAATGGGTCTTGGTTACTTTCTTCGGCTTTCTTTAGAAGGTTCATCACTGTTTGAACCGTTCTTTCAACTTGTCCGTTCGATTTGGGATAACCAAGGCTCGTAGTTGTATGATGAATAGACCTTTTCGATAATTACGTCACGCTTCATGAAAACGAGGCTCCAGGGCCAAGTTTCACAATTTTGATTAGTAATCCCGCCATATTTGTTTATGGAAGATGGCTAATAACGTCCAAACTACATATGGTAGAAATACATCGTGTACGTATGTTGTTAGGCATCTCATAAGCTTTCATTTGATGTATAGTTTAAGTTTCTGTGCTGTGTGTAACTTTTTAAAATGTCCAAAATGTTTGCACCATTGCTCATGAAGTAATAATGATATGAACTTCTCACAACTGTTGTAGAATTTCGGAAATAAATAAATAAATAATAAAAATTGGCCCTGGAGCCTCGTTTTCATGAAGCGTGACGTAATTATCGAAAAGGTATATTGTATCTATATAGTTTGTGACGTCACAACTAGTTAACAATATTAACCTCAACAAAAAGTGTTTCTCTGCTCCGTGATGGGACATGTGTCGTATGGCGGCTGCCAGAAGCGCCTTTGATACTCAGCCATGCACGTTGATCTGCGGCAGTTCCTTTCGTATTTGACTGTGCTAATTTGCACTAGACAAAGCCGGTAAACGCTCTTCAACATGCACTTTCGCAGCACCATACACTCAGTATCCAGATCTTTTCGGACGATCTTCGCTTAAAACATAAATTCGCTTCAGAAGCTATATCCAACAAGCGTCCAAATGCAAACTTGTTAAAAAAACTCGGCTTCGTCTCGTATTTTCAATTTGCTTGGCTGTATTTAGAAATCGGAGGAAGGACACTGACTCGTGTTCAGTGCTGTAAAAGTTACATAATTTTTGTAACTAGTTAGAGTTACATCGTTAGAAAAGTAACTAGTTACCGATAAAAGTTACAATGAAAAGAAAGTAACTAGTTACAGTTACAGTTACAAAGTTACTTAAAAAATTTAGTAACTAGTTACAAAGTTACATTCCTTTGTCCATGTTACTAGAATCAACAAGGAAATTACTGGTTTTTAGATGCCAGTACCATAATTATGTTTTTACAGCTAAATGCCTAAATATAGTTGTCACTAAGCAGAAATAGTCAAATGTGTACATAATGTACCTTTATTATATCAAAACCATTTTTATCAAGAAAGAATGACATCCTAAACTGAATATCAGTAACTAAACTAGTCACATTTTTGAACCAAATATTGTAACTAGTTACAGTTCTTTAAAAAAGTAACTAGTTATAGTTACAGTTACTTAAAAATGTAACTAGTTACTGTAACTAGTTACTTGTAACGAAGTTACTCACAGCACTGCTCGTGTTAGATACATTACTTCAAGTACTTGGTAAAAGCCTGTAAATGTTTCAAGTATACCGCCAATTCCAGTCCTTTGATTTCCTAGAGATCTGCGTTATTATGCAATAGGTAGTCGCTGTTTATTAAAACGAACACTTCTGCGACACAGACAATCCGTGCTAATTTACTCTAAATAGTGAAATAAAAGTAGCGTGCTGCGTAGGCAGTGTAGAAACAACAATCGAAATATAGTAAGGTTAGATATACTGCCGAAATAGAGAACGTAGGAGTCTAACGTTTCGAACGAAGGCCCTTCGTCAGAGAGAAACGTGGGAAACCTAATTTACTCTAGGTCACAGTTGCCGCAACACCTGGGTCAGGTTTCCTGCAGTCTGTAGGAACAAAAATTGTCTCAAGTCTTTGGAAACATGTATGTCAAAAAACGAGCTTGTTTCTATCTAGTCATTTGCAATAGAAACAAGACGTTGAAACAATATCAAGATGGCTCACGTTTGGTAGATCTTTAAGACTTTTCTAATGAAACTAAATATAACAAGACACCTGGGTCAGGTGTTCACTGGGGCTACTGGAAAGTGCAGAGGTCTCTAGACAGATCATTGAACAACTGTTAGTATTAATGCTGAAGCCATGTGGAAAACCTATGAACATCGCAATTGCTCGACCAAAAGCATGAGAAAGTATGTATAGTGCCAATATAAAGATCCAGAATGTTAGCGTTTTGATCCTCATCTCTGTACCGGCGGTATTAAATATTTATAGAATGTAGAGACCTGTTTAGCCATGAGAAAAATATACTGTATATCCCACTTGGATGCAACAGCTTCGGCTAGAGCTTTGCCTTTGACAAAATTGTTAGTAGGTTTTCCAAGTAAATTGCGTATATGGTTGATCAGTGATGTGCTTGATACAAAGTTCCACAGAATAGGAACTAAGGAACATGACTGTCGATGAATTTTCGAAGTGACCGAACACTCGAAGTGTAGGCTCCATATATGGGAGGTATTGCGCAATTTTGTGTGGCGAAGAAAATAAAAACAAACGGAGCCGAAACCGGCCACCACAGGTAGCCCGAGTAACTAACACCCAATAACCTACTATCTAGAATATAGACGACTTTAATAAATGCGGGGTGCGTCATTTTCCGCCATCGGTGGTCGAGGGTGGCGCACTCGGTAATTGTTGAAGAAGTCTATATCCACTTTTTTTTATACGTTGTATTGTTCTTGTGTTGTACTTTGTATGTATTATTTGACATTGTATTGTGATTTGTTACTTTATTGTACATAATTTTTGAAGGGCCCCACTCAAAAACACTTCGGTGATGAGGGTATCCTGAATAAATACCATTATCATCTGTCTTGTCACCAAAGACCGAAAATCGAGTCCAGCAGGAGATTATCGCCCAATCACATGGGATGAAGGCCAACCCGAAAGTAACGGCTGCCCAGAAGTAACGGGGGCCGCTACTTTGGAACCTACATGAGTGTAGAAGATCGTGAACGATCAGCCTCGTACCCAGGCGCGCTAGGGAAAGTTGCGAGTTAAGCGCGCGGTGGTGCGTGGGGAAGACGCGACGGGAAAGAGAAGCGCCTGGCAGAAAATGACCGATATCTGATGAATCTCGACCGATATCTGAAGAATCCGATCCATCGCTTAACTTGGGCCATTATTCCAGTAGTTTTCTCATCTGGCCATTTATCTTTGATGAATCTATGGATGATATCGACCATTCTTTTCAAGAAGTACCATTTGAAGGTAATTTTTATTTTTATTATATGCATGACAAAATTACTACATTCTGATTGGTTGAGAGGAGTACAATTATTTTATTAATTGTACTGCAGTACAATTAATAAAAATCTGGAGAAGGCCCCAGGAATGATGTTGACATTCTGCAAAGGAAAGTTTTCACATTTCTAATGACTTGTGGTACATTATGAACTAAAAATTCCATGTAAATATTTCGAAATGAGTACAGAGAACACCAAGAGTGAAAATGTTTCTTGTCAAGTAATGAAACAAGATGTTTTTAAAGGCGCGAGTGAGTACGAAGCGTACGTGTCGTAATTTTGTCATGCATATAATAAATGAGTAATCATATGATTTTGCTCGTACAATTAAGGATTTACACTACTCGTGATATTTGAAAATTATGCCAAATTGCACTCGCCCAACGGCTCGTGCAATTTTGGCAAAATTTTAAAATATCACTTGTAGTGTAAATCCTTAATTGTACTCGCTATCATATGATTACCTATACAAATATTTTCGCCGACAATATACTTTATTTACTATTGCCGTAAATAAGAGACGAGACGATTTTACTTATCAGTGGTTACCTCTCGCTGTTTATCTTTTATCAACACTTTGACGACTAATTGGACCTCTTAGACCCCGTTTACATGCACTAGAGTAAAAGTTTCCGGATTCGTAAATGTTTCCGGATTCACTTCGTACCGAGTATTCGGATTCGTTAGGCGTTTACACTACAACAGTATTCGCAGATTCGGCCCTTTACACTAAACTCGGAATTCCTTTAATTCAGTTAATATGTTGACCATGTTGGTTCCACCACAACCTCACATGACTACGAGCGGAAGAGCATCCGAATTCATCGGAATAACCGTTCACACTACGTGTTGTCTCGGATTCAAAAGTATTCGGATACGAAGTTTCTACATTTTTTTCCGGATTCGAAATCTCCGGATACGTGATCAAACCGGAAAGTTTTTATTCCGGATTCATTCTTTTGTGTGTAAACGGCAAAACGAATCCGGTACTAAAACGTTCCGGATTCGTCACGAATCCGAAAACGTTTGCTCTAGTGTAAACGGGATTTTAATATACTCTATTTTATTCTGGCTAAATAATTTTTTCACTTAGCTAGTGCATGCCTCATATCGATTTGCTTTGTCGTAATTTATTCCACCATGATGTTTGTATTAAGTTAACTTATTGCTAAAACATGTTTCTTTTGTTTTCAGAATTAACTTCTGACGACGAATTTAATACATCGTTTGATGTTCATGTTAATGTAAATTTATTATTATCATTAAATTTGAAAGAGAAACCTTGGTCTTGTGAGTTATGAATAAACCTATATTTTGTCGGCATACAAGGAGTAATGTCCACTTACCGGTTCAGTTGTGTCAATTCTACAGACAATACATTGTAGTGGCGATAATAACATCAGTCGGTTTGTAGTTGATGATGTAGTTTTCAGTCGCACCTTAACGAGTTACCTAGATTCCTGGTATGTAGCAGGAATTTGTTATTACACTATTATTAAAAATGATTCACAGCAGTTCCACGAACAACAGTATTTATTATATGCAATTATGCATGACAAAATTACTACATTCTGATTGGTTGAGAGCAGTACAATTATTTTATTAATTGTACTGTGGTACAATTTTTAAAGGCGTGAGTGAGTACGAAGCGTACGTGTCGTAATTTTGTCATGCATATAATAAATGAGTAATCATATGATTTTGCTCGTACAATTAAGGATTTACACTACTCGTGATGAATAATTGAATGTTTAAACATCGTTTAATTTACAGACAGTGATGAAGAGATGTATGCATGTCAGTTGTATGTACTTCACTAATTTCCTCCTCATTTACATGTGTCAAGAATATATCGTTGGCCGCCCATTTGCCAGGCGCACACCACCGCATGCTCAGCTCGCAACTTTCCCTAGCGCGCCTACTGCATGCACAGCAAGGCGCGGATATGTTCTAATTAGGGAAACTTCCCTACTGTTATTCGTGGAACTGTTATGAATAATAATACGGTAATAACAATCCCCGTGACCTGCCAGAGAACTATATACATGACATCATCAACTACAAACCCACTCTCATGTGATGTTATTATCGCAACTACAACGTATCGCCTGTAGAATTGACACAACTGAACCAGTAAGTAGACATTACTCCTTGTATTCTGACTATACATGTATATAGGTTTATTCATAACTCATAAGACCAAGGTTTCTCTCGCTATTTCAAAGATTTTGTGTTTCCCGTAGCGACGAAACGGTCTTTTTGAGTCTATTTAAATACCGAAGTTAATAAAACATTTATATTTGTAAGTACCGGCAGTGAAACTGAAAGTACTCGATCTGTACCAATTTGCTAGCTGCAATATGGTCCGTACACCCTTTAGTCAAATTTATAATCGAGTTATATTTCTATTTGCTTGTGGGTATGGGTGTACGACATAAATGAACAACTAACCATTGGCCAACAGCCTTCTTCAGAATCTCATCAATTCATACCAGCTTAAGGCCGTCAGGCTTGTCAATGCAGACAAATCATCACTATACATCTATAACGCCCAACTAAGTTCTACAATTAACTACTGCCGGTAGTTTGACATCGTTCAGTTTACAATTTCATAATATTATTAATCCATAATACTTCCCCTACGAAAATAGATTCTATAGAATCCTATGGAATATTCTATAGGATTTTGGGACTTTATAGACTATTCTATAGCGTTTCTAAATGCTAAAGAATATTCTGTGGCATTTCTAAAATCCTATAGAATCCAATATAATATTCTATTGAATCTGTCCCTAAACTACATGTCATAGGCAAACGCTACCGCTTATGAAGGAGATGAATTTGTAACCTTAGCTTAGCTCTCCTGTCCATCTGAGCCTCGGTCAGAAGATTGCAGGTTTGATCCTTGGCTCAGAAATCGTGTAGGAGTAATTGAGCTTGACGAACGTCTACCAACTGCTTTTTTGCCGCTAAGGAAGAATTGTCCAGCCGTTCAAACCAACGAATAAAACTAGTCAAACAACAAGCAAAGCTACATATCAAGGAAGACAAGAAACTAAAGTGTTATGAAAAATGTCGGATCAAGTGTGCATGCATTGTCGTTGGGCATTCGGGCGAGAGGTACATAATGTACAGCAGCCGTTGAAGTTTTCTAGTCCGACTATAGAGAGTCATGAAAGAGAAAATGAAAGAAGATGTTTACTTTGACTGGAATTTTGTCCTGCTGATAACACAGAAAGCCCACGCAGGGCACTCCCTTCCGATAATAGTAATATTTAGTAATAATAGTTAGTAATATGACTTCCGTAATGCCTAGCTTAAGCTTAACGATGATAAGACTGAGTTTATACTCATTGGAACTAGGCAACAACTGGCAAAAGTGAATTTAAGTACCTTGTGCGTCGGTGATGAACATATCACCCAGTCAAGCGAAGTTAAGAATCTTGGCTGTTGGTTCGATTCGCAAATGAAATTTAACACTCATATAACTAAATCTTGTAACGCAGCATTTTTTCATATATTTAATATTAGGCGAATTAGGAAATTCCTCAGTGAAGACACTACTCGAACACTAGTCGATGCATTTGTAACAAGTCGATTAGATTACTGTAATAGTCTACTGTATGGTCTACTGGCCATTTACCTTAACAAACTACAACGTGTTCAGAACACAGCAGCTAGGCTAATATGCAACATCTCTCGGTTCGATCATATTACCCCTGCCTTGTATAAATTACATTGGCTTCCTATTAAGTCCAGGATAGACTTTAAAGTTTTATTAATTACTTATAAGGTGATTCATGGCTCAGCGCCAGAGTATATCACTGATATCATCACTATTAAGCCTAAATCACGCTATAGTTTAAGATCAGACACAGATCTATTACTTCAGAAACCCAGAGTGAAGTCTCTGACCACCCTTGGTGACCGTTCCTTTGCATTTGCAGCACCCACTCTTTGGAACAGGCTACCTGCAGAAATACGTCACACCAAGTCTGTTTCAAGTTTTAAACGACTTTTAAAGACATATTCATTTAAGAAGGCATTCTGTTAACGTTTTATCACCATTTGTATCTAGTACTCTTATATAGTTTGTTAAGATTACTTGTATCATTAGAGTATTATTAGTCTATTAGTATTTCAGTACACTGTATTGTAATGCGCAAGTGAGCATATATCTATGGAACATGCGCAATATAAATATTAAATATTATTATTAAATACCGGATAGGCCTTCTGTACACACACAAAACGCCTGTTCCGGCACAATTTCTGTGTCGGAGCGCCGCTCCGATCTCGAAAGAGGTACATCTTTTATCGGTTTTAGCTTTTTGTGACATAGACTGATTGACTGAAAGCCAGCCGCCGATCTCATCTCGTTCTCACTCCGTTCACACTATACCGGATATTTTTTGTGCTGGCACGAAAACCTATCCGGTATAGTGTGAACGAGAAGACCTCGGAGCAAGTTGAAAACAGCGCCAAAAAGTCGCAAAACGGATCCAATTAATTGTGTAAAAACGTAACTCTGGACTGGAGCGATTTGAAAACGATTTCTAAACGGTGTGTGAACACAAGATCCGGCACTCTATCGTTTCGTTTTAGAAACCAATTCTCAAATTTCCAACCTGCTGGCGTGTTTTTCAGCGACGGAAAACTTTATTTGTCCATCTCAACTTCGGAACTGAAGCTTGATGAAAAGCGCTTGCCCCAAGGCTTGTTTCTTCAGCTTTAAATTTCAGCTAAACTGCCGTATTCAAAGACTTTTGTTGAACACGGGTTTTGGCCGATTTTCTTCAAATGTTCACAATGTATCGGAGACAATAAGAGCTTCAAAAGTGTGTGCGGTAGCTATACGATTTGTTTTTCGTTTCTGAGTAATCGACTACGATTCATGGTATGCACGCAACTTAGGTTGCAAAAGAATGCCTTATATCTCCAAAATAACAAAAAAAAAACATAGCTACCGCACTCTCTTTTGTAGGACAGCTAGTTGTGTTTCAATTAAAACTATTTTTACATGATTTGATTGAAACTGTAGTTCAACAAAAGTCGCGGCGCACAACGAATGCGTTTTCAGAATTTTGTCAAAACAAAACAAAGTTTAAATACTTTTCAAAATTGTAAATCAACTGTCCAATTCTACAATCATTTTGCTATAAACTGAAAATTTTTTAATTTGATTGCTTTTAAACTCAACGCGCAGTTGCATTTTTCGCAGAGCACTACTCCAAGGTGTTACGTAACCTAAATAGTGGTGGCCGCTCAATAGGGGTTTTATTTACAGTATTACACTGAGGGGAAATTCGGGACTTTGACAACTGGCCGCCTAAAAGGGGGTGGCCGCTTAATAGGACACGATTGAAGAAGGTTTTCTAAAAAATAGACTTTACCGAGTATTGAAGGACATTGTTATGTCGAATGTTAACGGGATTTTATGAAAGAATATAAGACTCCAAAGCAGTTTATTAAACAAACTTGAGAAGTACGTAAAGGTTCATTGAACACATACACAGACTTCTACAAGCTTGTTTGAATAATTATATAGTATGAATAATTAGTACCAGATATCATTACAGCATTGGGCATGCGTATTGATGCAGTATCAATCCCACATTTTATGCTCAACGTTCAGTGTAATAAAGTGCTGACTCAACCAACAGATTTTGATGATTTTCATTGGTTTGCCTTCCTCTCGTAAACTACGTGGAGCGAAAAGCAAACCCTTGCTCTCCTTCTCGTATGTGGGCGCTACCGGCGTTACCATACGAGATAGTTGTAGCAGGCACCCTATGAATTTATAATGAGGGATTTATGGGATATAAATCCCTCAAAAAACCCGACTTGATCGTGTTTTAATTTTAGTTAATATTATACCTCACAGTTACGTTGTCCAATCAGAGAGTTAGATTTACACCACGTGACAATGGTATTTTTTGACGAATAGCCCTACCAAAACCCCGCTCGTCTACGTCAGTTTTTTCGCCAAGGGTAATTTTTTGTGGAATACAAATTTTAGCTTGAAAGGAGACATCAGTTAGGGAAAACATATATAACTATACAATGAAATAAAAATAGCGTGCTGCGTAGGCAGTGTAGAAACAACAATCGAAATACAGTAAGGTTAGATATACTGCCGAAACAGAGAACGTAGGAGTCTAACGTTTCGAGCGAAGGCCCTTCGTCAGAGAGAAACGTAAAGGGTGCATTAAACAAAACAGCAAACTTATATAGGAAAGACAATCATTGACAAAAAAAATAGCCAATCATATAAAAATGACAATAACAAATGGGTAATGAGATGCGGAAAATTAGCCAATCGGATAAAAACAACAATAACAAATCAATAATGAGATGCGCAAGACATATGCTATTTTTATTATATATCATTTATAGACCCTTCACTCGGGTTAGTTCATCCCTCGGGGAAATATTTTGTGGAATACCCCTCGTTCCAGGTCTATAATTGATAATTATATATACAGCAAAAATACTGGATTATCTGTGGCGACAAACGCTAGACAGTAGTAACTGACGTTCTGTTTCAGTTTGGTGGTGATCGTATTCCTTCAGCTTCAAAAGTACATCCTATCTTAATGAAATAATTCAGCGTCGAAAAAGCCAAAATATTCGACAACGGACGTCGCCATTTTGAAATGTGCTTAGCAACCTGGAATTGCACTTGTGACGTCTTGTAGTCAACTTGAGTTTATTCTATTTTAGGGTGATTATAAACGTAGTTGGACATCTTAAAGCCATCGAAGTGTTCACATGTGGTGATGGCCAATGAAACAAGTAAGTAGAAATAATTACTTCACTTTTAATAGACTTTACTTCAATTAACCTCACTTTACTTCATGCTTCACTTCACCTTCACGTCCACCTCACTTCACCTCCAACTCACTTCACCTCCACCTCACTTCACCTCCACCTCACTTCACCTCCACCTCACTTCACCTCCCACCTCACTTCACCTCCACCTCACTTCACCTCCACCTCACTTCACCTCCACCTCACTTCACCTCCATCTCACTTCACCTCACCTCACCTCACCTCACTTCCCCTCCACCTCACTTCACCTCACCTCACCTCACTTCACCTCCACCTCACTTCACCTCCACCTCACTTCACCTCCACCTCACTTCACCTCCACCTCACTTCACCTCCACCTCACTTCACCTCACCTCACCTCACTTCCCCTCACCTAACTTCACCTCACCTCACCTCACTTCACCTCCACCTCACTTCACCTCCACCTCACTTCACGTCCACCTCACTTCACCTCCACCTCACTTCACCTCCACCTCACTTCACCTCCACCTCACTTCACCTCCACCTCACTTCACCTCACCTCACCTCACTTCCCCTCACCTAACTTCACCTCACCTCACCTCACCTCCACCTCACTTCACGTCCCACCTCACTTCACCTCCACCTCACTTCACCTCCACCTCACTTCACCTCCACCTCACTTCACCTCCATCTCACTTCACCTCACCTCACCTCACCTCACTTCCCCTCCACCTCACTTCACCTCACCTCACCTCACTTCACCTCCACCTCACTTCACCTCCACCTCACTTCACCTCCACCTCACTTCACCTCACCTCACTTCACTTCCCCTCACCTCACCTAACTTCACCTCACCTCACCTCACTTCACCTCCACCTCACTTCACCTCCACCTCACTTCACGTCCACCTCACTTCACCTCACTTCACCTCCACCTCACTTCACCTCCATCTCACCTCACTTCACCTCACCTCACTTCACCTCACCTCACTTCACCTCACTTCACCTCACTTCACCTCACTTCACCTCACTTCACCTCACTTCACCTCACTTCACATCACTTCACATCACTTCACCTCACTTCACCTCACTTCACCTCACCTCACCTCACTTCACCTCACCTTCACCTCACCTTCACCTCACCTTCACCTCACCTTCACCTCACCTTCACCTCACCTTCACCTCACCTTCACCTCACCTTCACCTCACCTTCACCTCACCTTCACCTCACCTTCACCTCACCTTCACCTCACCTTCACCTCACCTTCACCTCACCTTCACTTCACCTTCACTTCACCTTCACTTCACCTTCACTTCACCTCACCTCACCTTCACTTCACCTCACCTCACTTCACCTCCACCTCACTTCACCTCACTTCACCTCACTTCACCTCCACTTCACCTTCACTTTCACCTCCACCTCACCTCCACCTCCACTTCACCTCCACTTCCACCTCACCTCACTTCACTTCACTCCACGCCACTTCGACTTCATTTCACTTTACTTCACTTCACTTCACTCCACTCCACTCCACTTCACTTCACCTCACTTCACTTCACTTCACTTCACTTCACTTCACTTCACTTCACTTCACGTCAATTCACTTAACACTAGCTTACATTACTTGTTTGTGTGTTATTTGTTTTTGTTTAAAGGATCTGGTTGCGAAATTCCAAAGTGGAATAAAAGATGTGTGAAACATGAAGCCAAATTTCAAAAGTTACTGGACCCAAAAACTAATGTTAAACAAATTGGTCCTGTTCGAGTGTGTTTTGACGAAACGTTTCGACTTGAAAGATTCAGAGCAGACAGAAACGTCTACCTCGGCCTACACGTCGACGGCAGCGAGGTAGCAGTAAAGAAAATTTTAACCAGCATCGAAGATTGGGAAAAAACAGACGAATTAAAGATCTTAAACTTACCAAATGTCAAGAATTCAGGCAATATTGTGAAGTATCGGGGTCATGTATGCGAGGGGGAAAAAGTGTATATTATCTTTGACCTTTGCGGAGAAACCTTAGATAAGTTCGTTCGAAGACATCCCCCGAGTGATCTAGCAAGCCATTGCCCTGTTTTAATTAAAGAAATTCTATCAGGACTAGATGCACTTCACAACGGAGAAAAGGAAGTTATTCATATGGATCTAAATCCGTGGAATATTCTGGTTGACATCGAAGGTCACGTCCGTCTTGCCTGTTTTTCGCTCAGTACAATGCTCAACCAAGGTCAATCAACACTGGAAACTCATCCGAAAGGAGATTCGAACATTTGGCTGGCACCAGAGTCTATTAGGCGTAACGAGGATGGAAAGATAATGTTTACCAAAAAGTCAGATGTTCATGTCGTAGGAATGATTTGTTTCTACATTTTAACAGAATACCAGCATCCTTTTGGTGGGCCTCAGGAACACGTTCGGAATATCATTGATGGAAAACCTGTCTATATTGAGAAGTTGAAGAATTATCCAGAAGCTAAACGTTTTGTATCGTGGTTAATAAGTCATGATAGCAAAGACAGGCCGAGTGTGAGAGAAGCATTGGCAGACCCTTATTTGCAAATATGTTCAGGTAAAATAATTCAATATTGGGAGAGACCGACTGGCAATAATATCACTTCAATTACATTTCACATATGCAAACGCTACCACTTAGAAGCATACATGACTATGAATTTACAACCTTATTTCTCCTGCAAGTCTAAGTAGCTCAATGGTTAGAGCGTCGATTACTGTCTGGGGCCCAGAAGCATTTTCTGAGTATTTTGAGCTTGACGAACGTCTACCAAACGTCTGTTTACACCAAGCTCGCAAACGTACCACACGCACTACATGTATACGTACAACTTATCATGTCACTTTAACAACATCTCATATGCAAACGCTACCACAGGAACACATGTGATTATGAATTTGCAACCTTAGCTCTTCATCCGAGCCTCAGTATCTTAATGGTTAGAGCATCTAATTGGTCATTAGAAGGTTGCAGGTTCAAACCCTGTCTGGGGCTCAGAAACATTTTCTGAGTATTTGAGCTTGACGAACGTTTACCAAACGTCTGTTACACGTTCTCGTCATTAATTTTAGACACTACAACAGCTGCTGGTGAAGTGTGTGAATTGGAACCAATGCAGATAAAGGAGCGACACGAAGAAGACGGAAACAACAATCAGAAGCCCAGCGAGGGTATAAAAGTGAGTAGTTTGCGCATCAGTGCATGGTATGACCACTGACCTCTATATAACTGGACTGTGAGTCCCGGCCCAAGTAATCGAACAAACATGGCAGAAATATGGGTGTTTTCTCTCGTGGTCGCAACCGCTGAGTGTATTCAGCGGAATATGTTTACTTGACTGTGGGCTCAGCCGCGTCCGCAGGCCGATCAATTTATAAATTTATTTATGATAAAAAGGTCAGTGGTTACTAATATGAGAGAAAGTACCCATTTTAAACCGCCATCTCGGATTGGTCGCCACTGCAAGTCATTGATATATAGGGCATCTGCAGTCCAGTTTTACATAGGTGAGTGGGTGTGACAGTGACTTGAGGATGTTCGATGGTGGACCACATTGTAGGTCATAGTCAATAGAGATATGGTCTGGAAACCTGGTTTACAAATGAGCTGCGGTTTATGTTGAACCGTACCTTACACCGTGCACATCCTTTGCTTTAGGTTTATTAATATTTAAATAGCACGGTTGAGTAATGAGTACCTGAACTGAAACGTTGTTATTGGATAATTCGTTCATTATATACTAAAATATAACGGGTTCATTGACCGTGCACCGTGCACAAAAATGCATAAAGGCGCACAAAAATGCATAAAGGCGAACAAAAAGATAGAACAAAAACTTTAGCTGAGTTTCCAGACCATATTTTGAATGACTATGCCCTAGTCAGTGATAAGGACTTATTAACCGAGTGCTCGGTCTGTACGGGAAGGTATTACTTAATTAACCTCGTTTGCTCGGCCTGTACGGGAAAGTATTTGCCCTCGGTTTTACCGCACAAACCTCGCTCCTTCGTCGCTCAGTCTGTACGAAAAGCTATAAGGAATTCATTATATGGCTATTGCTTCATTTTACTTTTAAGTTTCGCGCGTTGTTTTCAGTGTCTTCGGAGTATACTGTTTACCTTACCTGTTAACGTTTTCGTGTCGCTTCTTGGCCTTCTTGTTTACACCAATTCGGCTTTTATTTGTCGTGTTTTTAGATAAACAGCTTTAAAGAAAACCAGCAGTAATGTTCCAACACATTTTAGAGTTCAGAATATTTGAAGAAGATACCCAGTTCTCTTTTATTTGTATTCAAATAAACCGAGAAATTTTCCCGCCAAAACTTACAGGGCCGAGAAAAAAGCATACAATATCGCAAAATCCCGACCTCTCGGGAACCAATCAGCGTGCGTCGTTTTGCGTACGACCAGAAATCAAACCCAGCCATATAATAACTGGGTTTATTATATGGCAGCAGCGCTGAGAGGTCCGAATACGGAAATCCTGTAATTTGATTGGTTCATACGCGGTCGGATATTTCCCGTATCCGCCCGCTCAGAGCGGAATCTGCCGTTCGGGTCCGTAAGTTTTATAAACAAAATGGCAGTCATGTCAGTATATGCAACAAGATGGATTATAATTTCAGAACTACTCATTGTTGAAATATATAGTGCAGGTATATTGTTAGAAATTTTATAAGCTTTCATTTGATGTATAGTTCGAGTTTCCACGTTTTGTGAAAGTTTTTTAAATGTTCAAAACGTTCATAACATTGTTCGTATTAAGTATTAGAAGTATTAGAATTTCAGATGATTTCTTATTCTTATACTTAACGTACGATCTTGAGCAATATGTCAAACAAAAGCAATCGAAAAATACTATTTGGGGTAGAAATTTCAGGATTCTAGCTCAACGGAAAGTACTTTAAAAATGGGAAAATGTCTGCCATTTACGTTTAGTTCGCAAGAAAGATGGGTCGAGTCAGTTTCACAGAACGTTCACAACATTTATGGCCATATAATAAACTACTTATTGACCTCGCTTGTTCGGTCTGTACTAGTGAAATATCGGACCTCTGTTTTTTGCACAGACCTCAACTCGCTGCGCTCGTCTCGGTCCGTACTAAAAGAACATCGATCCGATATTTCACTAGTACAGACCTCACGCTCGGTCAATTCAACAGTTATACCATGAGCTCGAGTCGTATATGAGCTCATAGCCAACGAGGCGCTTCGCCGAGTTGGCTATTGGTTCGTATACGACGAGAGCGAATGGTATAACTGTTTTATTATATAGCCAAGCACTGCATGTACAAGAGACAAAGTTACAGCGAAATGTTTGAAACAAACTTCCGGCATAGGCAACTAATACTTCCGCCATGCGTAATGATGCATTCACATAGAGTTTCTCGCAGAGCTGTTCGGTTAACAGCTTCGAAATGTTGTATAAATGTTGCTCGAGAGGCAAAAAATGTGTTAAGCAGATCAACAAAAAAGATTAAAAGGTACCTTTATGAAGTAAAAAGGTGGGTCAGTTGTTTATATTAGCGTTGCTGTCGTGAAAAAGGTTTTGATTTCATGCAAAAATGAAACTGAAACACCTTCGGCAGTGAAACTAAATTACTTAGTTGGTTGTTTTTGAAAAAGAACATGCTTTTTACTACTCCAAATGCTTATCTAAATAAAAAAAGTTTCTTTACTGGTGATCTCCTACGAAATGTGTGTTGTAAGCTTGATTTTAGCCGTGAGTTTCTTTGTTTGGCAACAAATTAATATCAACCCGCTAATTTAGTTGGGTTTTTGAAGTAAAAAGACGTAATTTTTAGGTGAATTTTACCATTTGACATGCTAAATTGTGTATTTGTTAATGTATTTTTAAACAATGTTGTTTTTTTATACATTGGTTTGAGGGTGTTGATGTTTTTCTGCATAAAAATCCGTCAATTTCAACTCTTTTCGGCAGTTTAAAAAAACATGCCGCCATCTTGTTTTTCCTCTACTAGCAGGATATGAGCTGATAGCCTGGTAATAGGGAACCAATCAGATTACGCAAAAGCTCATATCCGATAGCATGCTATATAATAAAAGTAGTTATTCTTGCCTAGCTTATAAATCTGCTAGTCAGACAGTCGCCTTTCTCTTTGTTTCTTTTTTCCTCTATTTAGACGACGGCAGAGATACCTGATGTTGGAGAAGGTAAACGTATTTATTTCTAAACGTATTTATCTCTGGACGTTTCTTTTTCCGATTTAACTAAGCTAACCATAGTGATTAACCAACTTATATATTACAGTATATACTATAGAGTCCACACTCAATACCATATACCACATATATCATATATCATATACCACATATCAGATACTACATACTATTCATGTATTATATATCATATACCACATATCATATTCCATATCATATTCCATATATCACATACCACATACCACTTAAAATACTCATTAATAATTCATGAAGAAAACACAAAAGAAATCAATACCGTAGCAGAGGTTGTAAATCGGATACAGCATCGTCCTGATTTACATAAACTTTAGCTTCGATTTTCTCGGCTAAAATAGAGTATATCGCTAAAATAGTTGGTAAATATTGTTCTTTAGATGCATGAGTATTTTAATTTTAATTTATTCGCGGCCGTGTTGTATCAGATATACAATCTCTCGCCTTCGGCTCGAGCTTGTATATCCGATACGACCCGGCCGCTCATGTTGTATATATTACATATCACATACCACATATACTATATGTCCTAGGCCATGTTACACGTAATTTCGCCTGCATGGCAACTTGTAGAAATTTGTAGCAAACGCGGATACCAAAACAACTTAACGGCCATCCTTTATGATTTACATATTTTCATCCTTCATAAAGGCGTCAACGCCTTTTCAAACAACACAGACTTCATTTTAGAGGCACTTTAAGTTTAGAGTTCTTTTAACATATTTTTATTCGTCTTTTGTCTATAGGTTCATCAAGGAGCAGAAACTGGAAAAAGACCTCGATTGTCCACCGAGAAAAATTCGAAAAGCTTATAGAGATCATGAGTAGCGAGCCGGATAGGGTTACGGAGATAAATGGCGTGAGCGTATGCTTTGAAGAGGAATTTTCCATTGGAAATGGCTGTTTAGAAACGAAAGTCTACATTGGCCTTTGTCAAGATGGTATGGAAAAAGCGGTGAAGCGTCTGCCTAGTCAATTATGCAAGTCACTCGGGTCGAACGAGCGTAGTATCTTGACATCCCAAGTCGCCGTGGAATCGCCACGTATTGTCAATTACTGGTTCTACGATGACACTTCTAATCCACAATTCTCCCACCTTATCCTAAACCTTTACGAGAAAACCCTGAAGAAATACGTGGAGGAGCAAAATTTAGAGGATCTCAAAAAGAATGCTCCGAAAATGATGCGCCAAATACTGGAAGGCCTTGAAACTCTTCATTCTCGACTTCCCAGAATTCTACACAGGGATTTAAAGCCTTCAAACATTCTTGTCAACGTCGAAGAAGATCTGTTGTTAGCAGACTTTGGCATTAGTAAAATCCTGCGCGAGAATCAGACAACATGCCGGAGTGAAGAGAGAGGAACGGACGGTTGGAAAGCTGTCGAATCGATTGCGTCGGACGAAGAGGTCGAGGTAAAATACAAAAGAAAGTCCGACATACAAGTTGCCGGGATGTTAAGTTTTTACATTTTGACGAAAGGCAAATACGTTTATGGTCCAAGGACCGACCGTCTTTACAACCTGTCTCACAACAATCCGGTTGGCTTGGAGAATCTGAAAGATCCTGTCGCCAAAGATTTGATTGCCTGGATGCTCAAACACGAAATATGCGAACGACCATACGCCGAAGAAGCTTTGAAACATCCCTACCTACAATCTCTGGAGAAACAGTCTGAAATGGTATGCGCAGTGGGTAATGAACCACAGATTACGAAAGGAGGCGAGGTTGCCGAAAAAATAAATACCCATCCTTTATTGAAGAACCTCAAATGGAAATCGCAAGTGCCTTTGCGTGTGCTACAGTATGCAGAACACCGACATCGCCGTCCTTATGGTGATCCTTGGACCGAATGTCTTCGGTTCATACGCAACCTAACTGAGCACTCGAATGAACATCCTCCTGATATCCAACAAATCGTAGGGGAAGCACGAGTATATTTCATGAAAGTGTTCCCATTGCTTCCTGTGGTTGTCCACCAAACAATCAGATGTTATTCTGACTGGAAAACAAGGCCAAAACTGAAGAATTTTTTCGCCTAACCATAGAAGATGCCACGAGGACTTTTCTAACCACTCCATGCACTTGAAACAGTTTTTGTCATAGGTTCATTTTTTGCATATATAAACTACCAAAATTCAAACCTTATTGAACTAAAACGAATTAGTACTTTGGAATTCGTACCTATGACACGAAAATAAGTCTCTCTTATTTGAAAGAACTGTCTTATTTGAAAGAACAATTAAAATGACAAGGTAACATCTTTTCCAGTTTTTCCTTTCCTTGCTTCGTTGTTCAGTTCAAATATTTCAGGTTGTTTGAAATGATATTTAAACATTTTGACGTCACATATTTTATTATACACTTGTTGACTGGCGCCGAGGGAAACATCGAGTTTTACGGACCCGAAGGCTTCAATGTCACCCGAGGGCTTTAGCCTGAGGGTGACATTGAAGCCTGAGGGACCGTAAAACTCGATGTTTCTCGAGGCAAAAGTCAACAAGCGTTTTGTTATATACCAAAGGCTTTTAAAATACAAAATACCAAACTGACTCGAAACTTGTAAAAGGCAAAAAGACTTACCAAAACACTTTGACTTTGTCTTCGTATTTCAATTCAACTGAACAAATACACCAGACTCAACAAGTACAAAGAACAGCTTTAAATTTATCCAGATTTTCTTCCGACCTTCTTTGAAGATATGTATAGATATTCTTTCCTTTGGAAAATGGACTATTTCGTACCAAACAAGCTCGAAACAGCTCTTGTTTTCAAAAAGTCCAAAGATCTTGATCTGATGCAATAATCATTGTGTATTCACGTGAACAACGCATGATTAAAGCTGACGTCAGAGGGAAACATTGCACTGTTTCCCTCGGCAGAAAGAAACATTGAGTTTGTTGAACAACACGTGACCATGACTTGACCAATAGGATTTCATCTTTGGCAAACGAATTCGAAAGTCTTTGGTATATAACAAAATGAGTTATAACATAGAAAGTTATATATCTTTGCTATTATCAAACATAATCACTTGAAAATCTACATGTTTGGTGTTGTGGGAAAAATACACCCACATGCTTCTTTTGAATTAAATTTGGTTTGATAGTAGCAACGATATATAATCTTTTCCGGTAAGTCTTTATGCACATATGACGTTAAGATGCTTAATTTACATATTATGAAACAAACTGAAATATCTCAACAAGGAAGCAAGGAAACGAAAAACTGCAAAAGATGTTACCTTGTCATTTTAAGTGTTCTTTCAAATAAGACAAACTTAAGTTTCATAAGCACTTTAATATTTGTAAGTAACTTTTAATTAAGTTTTATGTTAGTGTTAGTTAATGAGTTCGCAGTGATTTGTGTACATATACTGTTGCGGTGACCCGCACTAAATGTAATTTTGTATTTTATAATTGGCTAAGTTTTAATTGTGGGCAAACAAACTATTTCACTCCGAACAAATATAGAAACGTTAAAAACCTAAGTTTTAGCCTAAATTAAAACATGCGTTCACCTTAATTATACTTACCTTGCTAACCACAAGCCTCGACTCCAAGCTAAAAATTAAATCCTATTACTAACTACCTGTATGTAAGAATAGTTAGCACGATACTGAAATACTATCATTATAAAATGAATACCTTGTATCGTTGCCATAGATTTACTGGAGTACCATTCATCACATTGGCATGAATCACTAATGCATTATAAACATTAATAAAGAACGATCGTTTCTCCGCTCTCGGTATCTCCTCTAAGCCTCAAATTCCTTGCTTGATTTCATTGCTTCGTAATCCACACCCTAAGATATTAAAATTGACAAAATAAATAATTACATCACTCGGAAATAGTTTGGGCATATGCCCCTTAAAAAGTTGTTGTGCCCTATCTTGGGTCATCACCGACCTATACTAGGAAGGCTTCTGATTGGTTTAGATAACATAACCCAATTCCCTAAGTTACAGCAAGAACCATCCCTCATTGGTTCAGTGTTACTACAGGAAGAAACTAGAGTAGACTAAACTAACTTTATTTATACTGGATAAGCCTATCAGTCATGTCTAAACTGTTATCTCCAGAGGTCCAGTAAGGTCCATCCCTCATTGGTCCAGTGTTACTACAGTAGGAAACCAGAGTAGACAAAACTAACTTTATTTAAACTGGATAATCGTATCTGTCATATCTAAACTGTTCTCCCTAGAGGTCCAGGAAGGACCATTCCTTTATTGGTCCTGTCAGTGTTACTAAATGAGGAAACCAGACTAGACCAAACTAACTTTATTTAAACTGGATGATCTTATCTGTCATATCTGAACTGTTCTCCCTAGAGGTCCAGGAAGGACCATTCCTTTATTGGTCCAGTGTTACTACAGAAGGAAACCAGAGTAGACTAAACTAACTTTATTCATACTGCATGGATAACCCTATCAATCATATGTAAATTGTTCTCTCTAGAAGACGAGTAAGGACCATTCCTTTATTGGTCCTGTCAGTGTTACTAAATGAGGAAACCAGAGTAAACTAAACTAACTTTATTTATGCTGGATAACCCTATCAGTCATATCTAAACTGTTCTCCCTTGAGGTCCAGTAAGGGCCATCCCTCATTGGTCCAGTGTTACCACAGGAAGAAACCAGAGTAAACTAAACTAACTTTATTTATTTTGGATAATCCTATCAGTCATATCTAAACTGTTCTTCTTAGACTACATTCAGTCTCCAACCATTCAATTGAATGATTGGAGAGTGCAGAGTGTAGTCTCGTACTCAGTGAGGGTGAGTGGAGACTCATTAAGTGTTGAGTTGCATTTATTGAGTGTGAGGGACCACTCATTAATTGAGTGAAAGTGTGAGTGAGCTTTTAGAATACAGGTGTTAAAATTCAATATTTAGCAGAACCTATACGAATCATTTACGTAGTATTGAATACTTAAAGTATATGTTTTTCAACATCCAAAAGCTTTAGAGTTCTAGAAGAATTTTGTCGCATAATTCGAACTCAACAAACAGGTTTTGCCGTTTCACGAGTTAATTAACGTCGTCCTAAAGACCACCCTGCGAGCAGAGACTTTTTATAGGAAAATAAGGCTCTGTCCGCAGGGTATAACTGAAGACGTGCAGGAAATGATCTGAATAACGTTGTATATAGAACGGGGGCGGCGTTAGGATTACTCTTGGGAGTAAAAATTATACATCTTCTTTGTTGTGTGAGAAAAATCCTATAATTATTAAGGACGTTGTCTCTATTGTTTATATTCGTGGAACTGCTGTGAATCACTTACAATAAAACGGTAATAACAAATTCAGCACCTGCCAGGTTAATCTAGGTAACTCGGTAAGGTGCAACCGAAAACTAGTCAGACCGACTAGTGTATGCTATTATCGCAAACACAATGTATCGCCTGTAGAATTAACACAACTGAACCGGTAAGTAGATAGTATTCCTTGCATTCTGACTATATAGGTCTATTCATACGAAAAGAGGTTTCTCTCCATTCTAAGATTTTGTGTTTCCCATGCATTCTCTTACATTTTGTGCCCGATATGCGTAGCGACGAAACGGTCTTTTTGAGTCTGTTTAATACCGAAGTTAATAAAACATTGTATTTGTGAAAAGAAATGCAATTGAAATATACTAGAAAGTGCCGGTAGTGAAACTGAAACCGTGGTCCGTATAGACGACACTTCATCAATCAAGTTAATATGTGTTCAATTTGTTCGTGTGTACGAGTGTACGACACAAATGGACAAGTATAATCGTTGCCTAACATCCTTCTTCAAAAGCTCATCATATCAGCTCGTGTGGCCATGCATGAGGCTTATCAAGGAGAAATGACGAATCGTCACTAACAATTTACAACGTATAGATCTAAAGGGCTGTTCATATGAAGCGGGCTGGCCCGGGTTTTATGTCAAAATCTTTTTTTCACTACAAAAAAGAAATATAATACTCCGTGTGCTATACCTACAGAAAAACAAACCCAACTTTGCTTCGTTATGTGATTTGCATTTCTCAAATAGTACAGTCGTTATAAGATTTTCGTGACTTCAAATCAGTCCGGTTGAACAGCCTCTAAGTAAGTCTACTATTTCGTCTATTTTAGAAATTCAATTTTATAATCCATAACTGCCCTACGAAAATGCTATAATCCTATCGAATATTCTGTAGGATTTTGGGACTCTATAGAATATTCTATAGCATTTATAAATCCTATAGAATATTCTGTGGTATTTCTAAAATCTTATACAATCCTATGGATATTCTATAGAATCTGTCCCAATCCTATTGAATATTCCATAGTATAAAGGCCTGGCCAAACGCTTTCAACATTTCATTCAACATCGTTCAACATTGTTGAATTCAACATGTTGAAAGCGTTTGGCCACCCCTGTTGAATGATGTTCAACGTTATTGAATGATGTTGAACGAAATTTGAACATGTTCAAATTTTCGTTCAACACGCGTTCAACATTTCTATTGTTCTCAAAATGTTGAAAGGTGTTGAACGCATTTGGCTACATTTCATTCAACTTTGTTGAACAGAACAGAGACATGCGCCATGCGGGATATTGTCGATTCCAGCTTTTGTGGTAGCCCGCGTTCAATTAATTGTCATTCATGAATGTTGAACGATGTTGAATTCATTTGGCCACTCGTGCTTTCAACATTATTCAACATCGTTCAACAATGTTGAATGCGAGGTTGAAAGCGTTTGGCCAGGCCTTAGCGCTTCATCTTAACTATAGATTTCATATGCAAACGCTATCGCTTAAGAGCACATATAACTATGAATTTTCAACTTCAGTTGGCTCTCTATCTATCTGAGCCCAGTGGCTCAATGATTAGAGCGTCTAACCGGTCATGAGAAGGTTGCATGTTTGATCCTGGTCTGGGGCTCAGAAATTTTCTCTGAGTAATTGGGCTTGACCAATGTTTACCCGTTCAAACGTCTGTTATATTCATGACAGTTATTTGTGGACAGATGTTATACAATTGCTTTTTTGGGAACGAATAAAACTAGTCAAGGAGAAAATTTTGAAACTATAAAACAAGCAAACCTACATCAAGGAGGAGAAGAAACTAAAGGAGCATGCAAAAATTACAAAAAGCCTGGGCGGTGGAAAACATGGCGGGCAAGGACTTTTCAGTTTTTGTTACATAAAAGGCAGGGCCATGTGACCAATACATGTGACCAGTGTATGACTGCATGTGCCTTCTTTCTTTTCGACTGAGTGAGTGAATGCCCTTTCTCGTCCCGGATGTGTTTTGTGTGTTGTGTTCACAGACATAGTTATTGGGCAGTAATGTCGCTGGCAAGTATCTTGATATTATTATATACGCTTACAATTAATTATTAAGGATGTTGTCTCTATTGTTTATATTCGTGGAACTGCTGTGAATAACTTACAATAAAACGGTAATAACAAATTCAGCCACCTGCCAGGTATCTAGGTAACTCGATAAGGTGCGACCGAAAACTAGACAGATCGTCTCTCAAGTGTATGCTATTATCGCAAGCACAATGAATCGCCTGTAGAATTAACACAACTGAACCGGTAAGTAGACAGTATTCCTTGTATTCTGACTATATAGATCTATTGATACGAAAAGAGGTTTCTCTCCATTCTAAGATTTTGTGTTTCCCATGCATTCTCTTACATTTTGTGCCCGATATGCGTAGCGACGAAACGGTCTTTTTGAGTCTGTTTAATACCGAAGTTAATAAAACATTGTATTTGTGAAAAGAAATGCAATTGAAATATACTAGAAAGTGCCGGTAGTGAAACTGAAACCGTGGTCCGTATAGACGACACTTCATCAATCAAGTTAATATGTGTTCAATTTGTTCGTGTGTAAGAGTGTACGACACAAATGGACAAGTATAATCGTTGCCTAACATCCTTCTTCAAAAGCTCATCATATCAGCTCGTGTGGCCATGCATGAGGCTTATCAAGGAGAAATGACGAATCGTCACTAACAATTTACAACGTATAGATCTAAAGGGCTGTTCATATGAAGCGGGCTGGCCCGGGTTTTATGTCAAAATCTTTTTTTCACTACAAAAAAGAAATATAATACTCCGTGTGCTATACCTACAGAAAAACAAACCCAACTTTGCTTCGTTATGTGATTTGCATTTCTCAAATAGTACAGTCGTTATAAGATTTTCGTGACTTCAAATCAGTCCGGTTGAACAGCCTCTAAGTAAGTCTACTATTTCGTCTATTTTAGAAATTCAATTTTATAATCCATAACTGCCCTACGAAAATGCTATAATCCTATCGAATATTCTGTAGGATTTTGGGACTCTATAGAATATTCTATAGCATTTATAAATCCTATAGAATATTCTGTGGTATTTCTAAAATCTTATACAATCCTATGGATATTCTATAGAATCTGTCCCAATCCTATTGAATATTCCATAGTATAAAGGCCTGGCCAAACGCTTTCAACATTTCATTCAACATCGTTCAACATTGTTGAATTCAACATGTTGAAAGCGTTTGGCCACCCCTGTTGAATGATGTTCAACGTTATTGAATGATGTTGAACGAAATTTGAACATGTTCAAATTTTCGTTCAACACGCGTTCAACATTTCTATTGTTCTCAAAATGTTGAAAGGTGTTGAACGCATTTGGCTACATTTCATTCAACTTTGTTGAACAGAACAGAGACATGCGCCATGCGGGATATTGTCGATTCCAGCTTTTGTGGTAGCCCGCGTTCAATTAATTGTCATTCATGAATGTTGAACGATGTTGAATTCATTTGGCCACTCGTGCTTTCAACATTATTCAACATCGTTCAACAATGTTGAATGCGAGGTTGAAAGCGTTTGGCCAGGCCTTAGCGCTTCATCTTAACTATAGATTTCATATGCAAACGCTATCGCTTAAGAGCACATATAACTATGAATTTTCAACTTCAGTTGGCTCTCTATCTATCTGAGCCCAGTGGCTCAATGATTAGAGCGTCTAACCGGTCATGAGAAGGTTGCATGTTTGATCCTGGTCTGGGGCTCAGAAATTTTCTCTGAGTAATTGGGCTTGACCAATGTTTACCCGTTCAAACGTCTGTTATATTCATGACAGTTATTTGTGGACAGATGTTATACAATTGCTTTTTTGGGAACGAATAAAACTAGTCAAGGAGAAAATTTTGAAACTATAAAACAAGCAAACCTACATCAAGGAGGAGAAGAAACTAAAGGAGCATGCAAAAATTACCAAAAGCCTGGGCGGTGGAAAACATGGCGGGGCAAGGACTTTTCAGTTTTTGTTACATAAAAGGCAGGGCCATGTGACCAATACATGTGACCAGTGTATGACTGCATGTGCCTTCTTTCTTTTCGACTGAGTGAGTGAATGCCCTTTCTCGTCCCGGATGTGTTTTGTGTGTTGTGTTCACAGACATAGTTATTGGGCAGTAATGTCGCTGGCAAGTATCTTGATATTATTATATACGCTTACAATTAATTATTAAGGATGTTGTCTCTATTGTTTATATTCGTGGAACTGCTGTGAATAACTTACAATAAAACGGTAATAACAAATTCAGCCACCTGCCAGGTATCTAGGTAACTCGATAAGGTGCGACCGAAAACTAGACAGATCGTCTCTCAAGTGTATGCTATTATCGCAAGCACAATGAATCGCCTGTAGAATTAACACAACTGAACCGGTAAGTAGACAGTATTCCTTGTATTCTGACTATATAGATCTATTGATACGAAAAGAGGTTTCTCTCCTTTCTAAGATTTTGTGTTTCCCATGCGTTCTCTTACATTTTGTGCCCGATATGCGTAGCGACGAAACGATCCTTTTGAGTCTGATTAATACCGCAGTTAATGAACATTATATTTGTGAAAAGAAATTAAATTGAAATATATATATACGAGGAAGAGCCGGCAGTGAAACTGAAACCGTGGTCCGTATAGACGACACTTCAGTCAATCAAGTTAAAGTGGCACTGGCGAAAAAAAATGAGGAACACCGGCGTTTTCAGTTTCTCAAAATATTGTCTCGTTCTCGAGATATTTAAGTTTCTGAAACATGTGAATTATAGATGCCTCGTAACGTCATTTACTCACACAGGCTAAATAAGATTTACAAAATGAGTAATATATCTGAAACTAAGAGGCAGAAATAATTCAAACTTTGCACATGTGTAGTTATGGGGAAAATACACTCCAAGGTTCACATTATGTTGTTTCCATGGATACCGTTTGCAAACAGGCGCCACCCATTTCTAAAACAAAGTTGTTATTTTTTCTCCATAAAACAACTTTTACTGCAATACATTGACATGAATATTTGTAGACACACAGATATTCTATTTCGAATGTTTCAATCATTTTAATTTTTTAGAAAAAGGCTCGTGTTTCTGAGCGGTTTCCGTAGCAACAACATGATGAGTGTACTTCTTTCTTTTCGACTGAGTGAGTGAATGCCCTTTCTCGTCCCGGATGTGTTTTGTGTGTTATGTTCACAGACATAGTTATTGGGCAGTAATGTCGCTGGCAAGTATCTTGATATTATTATATACGCTTACAATCGCACACGCCGTTCATTAAGTGAACTTGCAGGTGACACTTTCTAGGTAAACATGAAGCTGTGTAATAAGGCGAAGAGACTTGACATATTGAACGCTGTACATCTATGGAAATAATACTTTCTTTCTTTGCTTTCCTGATGTCTGATCACTCGTCTCGGATGTGTTCTGTGTTTTCACAGACATAGTTATTGGTCAGTAATGTCGCTGGCAAGTATCTTGATATTATATACACTTACAATCGCACACGCCGTTTATAGTTGTGTTGATATTTAATACCTGAAGAGACTCGACATATGAACGCTGTGTACATGTGTGGAAATACGTTAATAAATACAGGCAATCGTGTTTTGTTATTGCAAATTGTGTTTTCTATCGGAGAATTGGATTGTGTTTTGACTTTTGTCTGTGACCAATGTGTTTAATAGACTTTAGATCTTAGCACTGCATGTGACAACCTGCGCATGTATATGATTGCAAAACACCTTCAACTACTATATATAGCACTGTGATTTTGCAGTAGCCCGAGTGAACGCCTCACCAGGCGTCTTGTCTACGGCAGCCTGACACCTACTTTTTCGTTTATTAAAACATTGACTAAGGGGGTGTATACATGAGGCCGTCCTGAACTCAGGCCGGACTGACTTTAGGTCGGTTGTAGTGTTTTTACTGGATGTAGATCGTTTTCATGCATGAGTCCAGCCGCTGAGATTCAGTTCACGCCGGACCAATCTCAGATCGCCCACTAGACCAAACTGAAATTTTGAGGCAGGCCCAACTCCAGCCGTTTTTTCTAAACAGAATCTAAGTCTAATTCGGGCCACGAAAAAGGGCTTTTTAACCGTTTCAAATTCAATACGTTGTTTTAATACGAGATCGGTGTCAAATCCATATGAAATAATGCTTCTCTGCAAGGCCTCATGTAAACACCCCCTTAATAAACAACATCATCATAAACAAGTCAGACTACTGGCAGATTTGCTCGGGTTTTATTAACATATACGTATATATATATATACATTGTAGTAACCTACTAGTGATAGTAAATAATTAATTGCTGCCTCCTCTCAGGGAGGCAGCACACTATTCTTGACGTTGGCTGTGTTAACTCGTGCCCAGTCCTTTTACCGAGCTATGTATAGTCGGCCAAGATCTCGATTTGTTTTATTTTGCGTCTGTCGGCATTACGTCATTCATATATTCGAAAGTGCGCATGTTCCACTACCACGCTGCCTTCGCTTCGAGGTTTTTACAATTCGAGGTTGTCGAAGTTTTCTTAACAGAAAATTTACGGTAAGAACAACACATCATGTCTTTACTTTCTCGTGGAAGTATTCATCAAGGCCATGAAGGTTTCAGTGGCCAGTGTTACGGATATGCCTATCCTAAGACAGTTAATTAACTAGACGTTATTTGATCACTGAACTACTTAATAAGTACTTGTAACCAATTAGTAATACTTATGACTTGGCATGAGTCAGCTATGATGTCATTTAGTAATTACGTAAATATATTATATATAGAATGAAGTATGTTACTATAATTATATACTCTAGAAACTATATAAGCAGCCATCGAACATATATCAGGCATGCATATGTATGAGAGTGAGCTATATGTATCAAAGTGGTTACGAAGTCAGTCCTGGAGTTCCTGCCGTTGGTTTTATTATTCCTTCCTTTTCAAGTCCATACGGATTGTTAACCTGTGCCGGAATCTCCTATTGACTGTTTCGTTGTGCGCAGACGACAGATAAGTTTCTGAACTTTAGTTTAGTTTTAATCTTTATAGACATTTTCAATATCTGTTCTAAGTTTCTTGTTAATAAAATAAATAATTGTAAAAACCAAACAGCTGAGGTTACACTTTTTGTTGCGTATAGCGGTCACGTAACAATTCGGGGCTCAGGCGGGAACGTATACGTTAGTGTCTCGGGAACGTATACGTTAGTATCTCGGGAAAGTGTACGTTAGTGTCCGGGGAATTTCATTCAAATCAAAGTTCGGTAACTTTTGATTTTTTTTTTATTCGGAGGTAAATTTCGAATTTGTGTGAGCTCAGCTATTTGATAAAATGTCAGAATTTAAACCTGAGCAGTTTATGTTAGAGCCCGATCAAGACCTAGTGTCTGGTACCGTTCTATTGGGTATTAAAACGACTTTACCATTCGAGGGAATTCATCTACTTCTCGGCAATGACCTTGCAGGCGAGAAGGTAGTCGTTAACCCAATTTTGACTGATAAACCGTGTGTAAATCAAACTCCTGATCCTATTGAGCGAGAAATTTCAGATTTATATCCCGCATGTGCGGTAACTCGAGCCATGCGTAAGCAGAAGCAATTAGAACATGACGCTAGTGAAGACGTCATCGATATGTCAGACACCTTTCTTGGCCAAGCTTTCGAAGGCGTTAATTCAACATCTGAATCGTCTCAAGCAACCTTTTCAAAGCCAAATCTTATTAATGCACAACAAAATGATCCTGAGATCTCTGTCTTATTTCATAAAGCAGTTGACGAGGCCGAAATTGCGAAGAATCCGGTCTGCTACTTTATTAAAAACGATATTTTAATGAGAAAGTGGAGACCGCCTGATGTCTCGGCAGACGATGAGTGGTGTGTCAGATATCAGATCGTTGTGCCAAAGACCTACCGGTCTGACATACTTAGCCTAGCGCATGAAACCCCCCTTTCTGGCCATTTAGGTGTTACCAAAACGTATCTCAAAATTCTGAGTCATTTCTACTGGCCTAATCTTAGACGAGATGTAGTGCAATTTTGTAAAACTTGCCACACTTGTCAGGTTGTTGGGAAACCAAATCAGGTGAATCCAAAAGCCCATTTACAGCCAATTCCAGCCTTCGAGGAGCCGTTTAGTAGAGTAATTGTAGACTGTGTTGGCCCATTACCTAAGACTAAAGCAGGCAATCAATATCTGTTGACCATTATGTGCGCTTCTACAAGGTTCCCTGAAGCTATACCTTTGAGAAATATTAAGGCAAAAACCATTGTTAAGGCCTTAATTAAATTCTTCACTTTAGTTGGCCTTCCAAAGTCTATTCAGTCGGACCAAGGTTCAAATTTCATGTCTGGAATTTTTCAACAGGTGATGCACGAGTTAGGCATCAAGCAGTATAAATCTACTGCCTATCATCCTGAAAGTCAGGGTGCTCTCGAAAGGTTTCACCAAACTTTAAAAAACATGATGAGAACCTATTGCCTCGACACACAAAAAGACTGGGATGACGGCATCCATTTACTTTTATTCGCTGCTCGAGAGTCAGTTCAAGTAGAATCTCTGGGCTTTAGCCCATTTGAGTTAGTTTTCGGACATACGGTTAGAGGACCACTTAAACTCCTAAACGAAAAATTCCTTTCGGAAGATGGCGGTTCGTTAAATCTTTTGCAGTACGTTTCGGACTTTCGCACAAAACTTACGAAAGCATGTGATCTAGCTAGGACAAATCTTCGATCAACACAGAAAAACATGAAAAATAGGTTTGATCGAAACGCAGTAAACCGCAAATTTAAACGCGGTGATAAGGTTCTTGCATTGCTCCCAGTTCCTGGATATTCCCTTCAGGCTAGGTATTTTGGTCCCTATGTTGTAGACAAGAAAGAGAGTGATTTAAATTATGTCCTAATAACTCCAGATAGGCGTAAACAAAAACAGTTGTGCCATGTAAATATGTTAAAGCCGTATTACGATAATGATAGGGTAATACATTCTGTAAATGTAGTGAGTTCTGAGTCTGATAAAGACAAAGACGATGTAGACCTAGGAGAACTTTCTAGTCTGTCTGCCACATCAAAACTCAACAACTCTGATGTCCTACATAATCTGGATTCCAAGCTATCTCATCTTCCACCGAATCAACGTCAAGATCTTCAGAACCTGGTTAAAGAATTCGAACACCTTTTTCCAGATATTCCTACCAGAACAGACAAAATTTTCCACGATGTCGACGTTGGTGATGCTAAACCAGTGAAACAACATCCCTACAGGTTAAACCCAGTGAAGCAGAAATACCTACGTGAGGAGGTTCAATATCTTTTGGAAAACGACTTCATAGAACCAAGTCAAAGTAATTGGAGCTCTCCATGTATCCTGGTGCCGAAACCTGATGGAAGCTATCGTATGTGTACCGATTACCGAAAAGTCAATAATGTGACTAAGTCGGATACATTTCCAATCCCACGAATGGATGATTGTATCGATAAAATTGGAAAAGCCAAGTACGTCACCAAGTTTGATTTATTGAAAGGATTTTGGCAAGTTCCACTTACTGATCGTGCCAAAGAAATCTCAGCCTTTGTTACCCCACAGGGTTTGTTCCAGTACAAGGTCATGCCATTTGGAATGAGAAATTCGCCAGCCACCTTTCAACGTCTCGTTAATAGCATCATTTCTGGCCTGGACGGTTGCGAAGCGTACATCGACGATATCATCATTTACAGCAATACCTGGGAAGAACATCTAAAGATCATCCGAGAGTTCTTCAGGAGGCTCAGCAAGGCAAAACTGACCATCAATTTGATCAAAAGTGAGTTTGGGTGTGCACATGTCACCTATTTGGGTCATGTTGTTGGTCAGGGTTATGTAAAGCCTGTTGATGCCAAAATAAGTTGTGATTTTAGAGTTTCCTAGACCTTCGTCAAAGAAACAGTTGATGCGTTTCCTGGGTATGGCTGGTTATTACAGAAAGTTCTGTCCAAATTTCTCCACCACTGAGCCTTTGACTCAGCTACTTCGCAAGAACGCTAAATATATTTGGACAGATCAATGTGAACTGGCGTTTGGAAACCTTAGAGCCATGTTGAAAAGTGCTCCCGTTCTGTCAGCTCCAGATTTCAACCATCCATTTAAGTTAGCTGTGGATGCAAGTGATGTAGCTGCTGGTGCTGTTTTGCTCCAAGAAGATGAAGACGGGATTGACCATTCGGTGTGCTATTTTCCCAGAAAGTTCAACAAACAGCAGAGAAACTATTCGACAATCGAAAAGGAATGTTTAGCTCTGGTTTTCGCTTTACAGCATTTCGAAGTTTACGTCTCTTCCTCAAGTCTGCCGATCGTTGTATTCAGTGATCATAATCCTTTGGTATTCTTCCACAAGCTGAAGAACAAGAATCAACGCCTATTGCGATGGAGTCTAGTTTTACAAGAATATAATTTGGAAATCAGACATATTAAAGGAAAAGACAATTTGATTGCGGACTGTCTTTCTAGGCCATAGACATGGTTAAACATTTTATATTCTAAAAAAGAAAGTTCTATCAAACTTCTTTTTTTCTTTAAGAGGGAGGGTGTTACGGATATGCCTATCCTAAGACAGTTAATTAACTAGACGTTATTTGATCACTGAACTACTTAATAAGTACTTGTAACCAATTAGTAATACTTATGACTTGGCATGAGTCAGCTATGATGTCATTTAGTAATTACGTAAATATATTATATATAGAATGAAGTATGTTACTATAATTATATACTCTAGAAACTATATAAGCAGCCATCGAACATATATCAGGCATGCATATGTATGAGAGTGAGCTATATGTATCAAAGTGGTTACGAAGTCAGTCCTGGAGTTCCTGCCGTTGGTTTTATTATTCCTTCCTTTTCAAGTCCATACGGATTGTTAACCTGTGTCGGAATCTCCTATTGACTGTTTCGTTGTGTGCAGACGACAGATAAGTTTCTGAACTTTAGTTTAGTTTTAATCTTTATAGACATTTTCAATATCTGTTCTAAGTTTCTTATTAATTAAATAAATCATTGTAAAAACCAAACAGCTGAGGTTACACTTTTTGTTGCGTATAGCGGTCACGTAACATCAGTCTCGAGGAAAGCAGTGCTCTTTCATGAGTTTATCAGCGCTATTAACAGCACAAACAATTCCAGTTATCGAGTGGAGTTCGACAACCATCGACTGTGTCTTAGTACAAGGAGACAACATGTATTTGAGTGCTTTTAACAATGGTCTCATTCCTCGTGAGGGATTTCTGTGGCTGAACAACTTACCAACTAGTACTGTTGCAAATATATCGCCCATTGAGACACAAAAATATATTGATCTGCCCATTGTGGCGGAGCCCGTTGAGGCACAAACTTATATTGATCTGCCCATTCCTACTCTACTCCAAGATTTTCAAATGCATTGGACTACATTAAACACACAACAAGTTTGGTAAGCACTCACTTTAATTCTCGTCTAATATATTGTGTTGATAGTGATTATTATTTCTCTTCCAACAATTTACTTAATATTTACATTGACTCCCAACCCCAAATCCCTGCTGATGAGACCACCAGAAGGTCGAAACGCGTCCAGGGTTGTGTCAATGTGTCCTAAGATCCTCATAGCACTATACTACACGTTACAAATCCTTAATTCTTTTTCTGATGTTTTTTCATTATTCTTAAACAGTAATCTTACACTGCATGTCCAACAGCGTGCTCCGCATCGCCTTTTGTACGCAACATAGCCGGAGGCTAATTGCGCTCTTCATTCAAATTCTCCTTCGTTTTACAACAATACGCGACCAAAACTCCAATGTGGTTCCCATTAACTACACATAAACCTTTATAAAAATCATGAAACCGCGCGGCCGGGAATGGTAAACTAACAAACATGCCAATCGACTGGGCACGAGTTGCGAAATTTGAGGCAGCACGTCCCTTGCGATAGTAACTCCTAGTCATATACTATATATAATGACGTATAACACTGACGCAATCCCTGGACTAAAGGGATTATGAAATACTCGGAAGACAGACCGGGCATTAACCACCCTTTGTTGTTAGAGAATAAAAGCACTTTTAAGAATATTACATTGGTGACGAGGAGTAAAACTTTATGGAAAGCGGCGAGCCTGAACAACTTGTTGAACAACAACCTGTCGGAGCTCAAGTCCAAACGGAAAACACACCAAACATGTCAGTAGCCATTCGCCCAATGCCTGAACCCAAGATGCCGAAGTCGGAGCGAGCGTCGCTATCCGTTGGAACAACTGGATATCAGACTTTGATATATTTCTCTTGGCCAGTTGTATTACGAATACGGATCCCAAACGACAACGCGCACTACTTCTTTACTAAGCCGGACCCAGAGTGCGCGAGATTTTTAAGCAACTTTCCGAGACCGGAGACTCTAGTGACTATGACACCGCTAAAGCCAAACTAGCCTGCGTAACAGGCGTTACTGGATGAGGGGACTGGGGTGAGGGCGTACAAAAAGAGAGTACTTTTTGAGGATGAGATTTTATGGCCGGATGCCCTTCCTGACGCCAACCTTTTCTGTCAGGGGAGGACCCCTAGCCTTTGCCTAAAGAGGCACTACCTGCAGGCGGATACAGTTTAACGTCATGACCAGGATATATATATATTTATTATATAGCATGCTATCGGATATGAGCTTTTGCGTAATCTGATTGGTTCCCTACTACCAGGCTATCAGCTCATATCCTGCTAGTAGAGGAAAAACAAGATGGCGGTATGTTTTTTTAAACTGCCGAAAAGAGTTGAAATTGACGGATTTTTATACAGAAAAACATCAACACCCTCAAACCAATGTATAAAAAAACAACATTAGTGTAAAAATACATTAACAAATACACAATTTAGCATGTCAAATGGTAAAATTCACCTAAAAATTACGTCTTTTTACTTCAAAAACCCAACTAAATTAGCGGGTTGATATTAATTTGTTGCCAAACAAAGAAACTCACGGTTAAAATCAAGCTTACAACACTCATTTCGTAGGAGATCACCAGTAAAGAGACTTTTTTTATTTAGATAAGCATTTGGAGTAGTAAAAAGCATGTTTCTTTTTCAAAAACAACCAACTAAGTAATTTAGTTTCACTGCCGAAGGTGTTACAGTTTCATTTTTGCATGAAATCAAAACCTTTTTCACGACAGCAACGCTAATATAAACAACTGACCCACCTTTTGACTTCATAAAGGTACGTTTTAATCTTTTTTGTTGATCTGTTTAACACATTTTTTGCCTCTCGAGCAACATTTATGCAACATTTCAAAGCTGTTTGCCGAACAGCTCAGCGAGAAACTCTGTGTGAATGCATCATTACGCATGGCGGAAGTATTAGTTGCCTATGCCGGAAGTTTGACGTTTCAAACATTTCGCTGTAATTTTGTCTCTTGTACAGTGCTTGGCTATATAATAAAACAGTTATACCATTCGCTCTCGTCGTATACGAACGAATAGCCAACTCGGCGAAGCGCCTCGTTGGCTATGAGCTCATATACAACTCGAGCTCATGGTATAACTGTTAAATATTTAACAATTATTCGCCGAAGGCGAGGTGAATATCGGTGTATAATAACCGAGACGAAGTCGAGGTTATTATTCACCGATATTCACTGAGCCAGAGGCGAATAATTGTTTTAGTATAAATACACATTTTCATACTTTTAGGAACAGCATTTTCTTTAAAACTAATTTCCTCTTCTGTCATTGACAAACCGGTTGGCGGCCATTTTGAATAAACGCTGTAGGTGATTATCGAGAATTAATCCGAGAGATTTTCTATAATCACCTGGGTATTTATACTAAATATATATATATATATATATATATATATATATATATATATATATATATATATATATATATATATTTCTAAAATTCATTAGTAATTCATGAGGAAAACACAAAGAAAAATCATGAGCGTATCGGATCTATATATGTGATATAGACTCGCTCTAAGTTTCTCGCTAGTTTTTAACGGCTGAGATAAGCTTAATTTTCAAAATTACTACGCCAATGAACGTATGAAGTGATTCTTTTTAGAAGTCATTTAAAAACCTTGCAGTACGGGCTTTATCGGCTCTAAAACACTCGGCTATCGCCTCGTGTTTTATACCCGATAAAGCCCTCCTGCGCGGTTTATAAATAGTACATATATATTTCTAAAATTCATTAATAATTCATGAGGAAAACAGAAAGAAAAATCATGAGCGTATCGGATCTATATATGTGATATAGACTCGCTCTAAGTTTCTCGCTGGTTTTTAACGGCTGAGATAAGCTTAATTTTCAAAATTACTAGCCAATGAACGTATGAAGTGATTCTTTTTAGAAGCCATTTAAAAACCTTGCAGTACGGGCTGTATCGGCTCTAAAACACTCGGCTATCGCCTCGTGTTTTATATCCGATAAAGCCCTCCTGCGCGGTTTATAAATATTACATATATATATATATATATATATATATATATACTAGCTACAGAATGAGTGGCCGTTCTGTATCGGGGTATACAGACATGAGGCGAAGCCGAGTGCATGTATCCCGATACAGAACGAACACGAATTCTGTAATTTACTTCTAAAACGGTCTATTTGGTAAGTTTATTGGCGTAGTAATTTTTCTAAAAAAAACACGTTGTCTAAGTGGCGAAAATCAAAGCTACAGTTTATGTAAATCAAGAAGAATCTATATCACACATATAGACTTATAAATTATTAATAACATATATGTATATATATATATATATATATATATAGTGAAAATACTGGAGCATCTGCGGTGACATACGTTAGTGACTGACGTGTTGTTTCAGTTTGATGGCGATCGCATTCATTGAGCTTCAAACGTTCATCTTATCTTAATGAAATTCGGCGTCGAAGAGTAATTTCAAAATTATTCAACAACAAACGCCGCTATTTTGACACGTGCTTAGCAACAGGGCATTGTATTTGTGACGTCATTTATCCAACTTGAATTGATTTTAATTTTAGAGTAATCAAAAATGTAGTTGAACATTTTAAAGTTACCGATGTGTTCACATGCAGTGATGGGCAATAAAACTAGTAAGTTAAAAAGATTACTTCAACCACTTAAACTTCACTTCACTTTTCACTTCACTCTAGTCCAATCCACTCCACTTTACTCCACTTCACTCAACTCAACTCCACTCCATTTTCCACTCCACTCCACTCTACTCCACTTCACTTCTGACTTCACTCCGCTCCACTCCACTTCACTCCACTCTACTCTACTCTACTCTACTCTACTTCACTCTACTCCACTTCACTCTACTTCACTCTACTCCACTTCCAACTACTCCACTTCACTTCCTCACTTCACAATCACCTCACAATCACCTCACAATCACCTCACAATCACCTCACAATTACCTCACAATCACCTCACCTCACATCACATCACAATCACCTCACCTCACAATCACCCCACCTCACAATCACCTCACCTCACAATCACCTCACAATCACCTCACAATCACCTCACAATCACCTCACAATCACCTCACAAACACCTCACCTCACAATCACCTCACAATCACCTCACAATCACCTCACATCCCCTCACCTCACCTCACTTCACCTCACAATCACCTCACCTCACAATCACCTCACAATCACCTCACCTCACAATCACCTCACCTCACAATCACCTCACCTCACAATCACCTCACAATCACCTCACCTCACAATCACCTCACCTCACAATCACCTCACAATCACCTCACAATCACCTCACAATCACCTCACCTCACAATCACCTCACAATCACCTCACAATCACCTCACAATCACCTCACCTCACAATCACCTCACCTCACAATCACCACACAATCACCTCACCTCACAATCACCTCACAATCACCTCACAATCACCTCACCTCACCTCACAATCACCTCACAATCACCTCACAATCACCTCACAATCACCTCACAATCACCTCACAATCACCTCGCAATCACCTCACAATCACCTCACAATCACCTCGCAATCACCTCGCAATCACCTCGCAATCACCTCACAATCACCTCACAATCACCTCACATCCCCCACCTCACCTCACTTCACCTCACAATCACCTCACCTCACAATCACCTCACTCACCTCACCTCACAATCACCTCGCAATCACCTCACAATCACCTCACAATCACCTCATAATCACCTCGCATCCCCCACCTCACCTCACTTCACCTCACAATCACCTCACCTCACAATCACCTCACCTCACAATCACCTCACCTCACAATCACCTCACAATCACCTCACCTCACAATCACCTCACAATCACCTCACCTCACAATCACCTCACATCACCTCACAATCACCTCACAATCACCTCACAATCACCTCACAATCACCTCACCTCACAATCACCTCACAATCACCTCACCTCACAATCACCTCACAATCACCTCACAATCACCTCACCTCACAATCACCTCATCTCACAATCACCACACACAATCACCTCACCTCACAATCACCTCACAATCACCTCACAATCACCTCGCAATCACCGCACAATCACCTCACAATCACCTCACCTCCACCTCACAATCACCTCACAATCACCTCACCTCACCTCACCTCACTTCACTTCACCTCACAATCACCTCACCTCACAATCATCTCACAATCACCTCACAATCACCTCACCTCACAATCACCTCACAATCACCTCACAATCACCTCACCTCACCTCACAATCACCTCACAATCACCTCACAATCACCTCACAATCACCTCACAATCACCTCACAATCACCTCACATCCCCTCACCTCACCTCACCTCACTTCACCTCACAATCACCTCACAATCACCTCACAATCACCTCACAATCACCTCACAATCACCTCACATCCCCTCACCTCACATTCACCTCACCTCACAATCACCTCACAATCACCTCACCTCACAATCACCTCACCTCACAATCACCTCACCTCACAATCACCTCACCTCACAATCACCTCACCTCACAATCACCTCACAATCACCTCACAATCACCTCACAATCACCTCACAATCACCTCACAATCACCTCACATCCCCTCACCTCACCTCACTTCACCTCACAATCACCTCACAATCACCTCACAATCACCTCACAATCACCTCACAATCACCTCACCTCACAATCACCTCACCTCACAATCACCTCACCTCACAATCACCTCACAATCACCTCACAATCACCTCACAATCACCTCACCTCACAATCACCTCACAATCACCTCACCTCACAATCACCTCACAATCACCTCACAATCACCTCACAATCACCTCACAATCACCTCACAATCACCTCACCTCACAATCACCTCACCTCACAATCACCTCACAATCACCTCACCTCACAATCACCTCACAATCACCTCACAATCACCTCACAATCACCTCACAATCACCTCACAATCACCTCACAATCACCTCACAATCACCTCACAATCACCTCACATCCCCTCACCTCACCTCACTTCACCTCACAATCACCTCACAATCACCTCACAATCACCACACAATCACCTCACCTCACAATCACCTCACCTCACAATCACCTCACCTCACAATCACCTCACCTCACAATCACCTCACAATCACCTCACAATCACCTCACAATCACCTCACAATCACCTCACAATCACCTCACAATCACCTCACCTCACAATCACCTCACAATCACCTCACCTCACAATCACCTCACAATCACCTCACAATCACCTCACAATCACCTCACAATCACCTCACAATCACCTCACCTCACCTCACCTCACAATCACCACACAATCACCTCACCTCACAATCACCTCACAATCACCTCACAATCACCTCACCTCACAATCACCTCACAATCACCTCACAATCACCTCACAATCACCTCACCTCACAATCACCTCACAATCACCTCACAATCACCTCACCTCACAATCACCACACAATCACCTCACCTCACAATCACCTCACAATCACCTCACAATCACCTCACCTCACCTCACTTCACCTCACAATCACCTCACGATCACCTCACCTCACAATCACCTCACCTCACAATCACCTCACAATCACCTCACAATCACCTCACAATCACCTCACAATCACCTCACCTCACAATCACCTCACCTCACAATCACCTCACAATCACCTCACCTCACAATCACCTCACAATCACCTCACAATCACCGCACCTCACCTCACCATCACCTCACAATCACCTCACAATCACCTCACAATCACCTCACAATCACCTCACATCCCCTCACCTCACCTCACCTCACTTCACCTCACAATCACCTCACCTCACAATCACCTCACAATCACCTCACCTCACAATCACCTCACCTCACAATCACCTCACCTCACAATCACCTCACAATCACCTCACCTCACAATCACCTCACCTCACAATCACCTCACAATCACCGCACCTCACCTCACAATCACCTCACAATCACCTCACAATCACCTCACAATCACCTCACAATCACCTCACAATCACCTCACCTCACAATCACCTCACAATCACCTCACCTCACAATCACCTCACATCACAATCACCTCACATCCCCTCACCTCACCTCACAATCACCTCCCAATCACCTCACCTCACAATCACCTCACCTCACAATCGCCTCACAATCACCTCACATCCCCTCACTTCACCTCACTTCACTTCACTTCACTTCACTTAGACCACGTCACCTCACAAGACGATTTATTTGGACAACTTTTATAAAATTGACCTCTTTTAATAATTTTAAAAAAATTAATTAAAATGGCCTTAAGAAATTTTACATCATCTAACATTACTTGTTTACGTTTTTTCTTTGTTTAAAGGATCTGGTGGGGGATTTCAAAAATGGAATGAAAAATCTGTAAAACATAAAGCCAAATTTCAAAAGCTACTGGACCCAGAAACTAATGTTACGAAGATTGGGCCTGTTCGAGTGTGTCTTGACGAAGACTTTCAACTTCGAAAAAAAGTAGTCACAAACGTCTACGCCGGCCTACACGACGACGGCAGCGAGGTATCAGTAAAGGAATTTTTGACCAACATCGAAGATTCGAAAGGAATAGACGAATTAAAAATTCTAACCTTACGAAATGTCACGGATTCAGACTATATTATAAAGTATCGAGATCAAGTATGCAAGGATAAGAAAACGTACATTATTTTTGACCTTTGCGAGGAAACCTTAGAAGAGTTCGTTCGAAGACATCCTCCGAGTTATCTAGCAAGGCATTGTCCTGTTTTAATTAAAGAAATTCTATCAGGACTAGATGCACTTCACAACGGAGAAGAGGAAGTTATTCATATGGATATAAATCCGTCGAATATTCTGGTTGACATCGAAGGTCACGCCCGTCTTGCCTGTTTTTCGCTCAGTAGAATACTCAACCAAGGCCAATCAACAGTACTGGAAACTCATCCAAAAGGAGAGTCGAACTTTTGGCTGGCACCAGAGTCTATTAAGCATAACGAGGATGGAAAAGTGGTGTTTACCAAAAAGTCAGATGTTTATGTCGTAGGAATGATTTGTTTCCACGTTTTAACAGGATGCGTGCATCTTTTTGGCGAGCATCACGAACGTGTTGGGAATATCACTGAAGGAAACCCTGTCTATATTGAGAAGTTGGAGAATCCAGAAGCTAAACGTTTTGTATCGTGGTTAATAAGTCATGAAAGCAAAGACAGGCCAAGTGTAAAAGAAGCATTGGCACACCCTTATTTGCAAATACGTTCAGGTAAAATAATGTGACTCTAACTGCTAACCCAATAACTTATTGGATTCATCTAAGCCCGATATGACAAAATATTTAAGTCAAGAATTCAATATTGTGCAAGACTGAATGGCAATAATATCACTTTAACTACATCTCATATATGCAAACGACTTAGAAGCATACATGACTATGAATTTACAACCTTAGCTCTCCATCCGAGCCTCAGTAGCTCAATAGTTAGAGCGTCTAACTTGTCGTTAGAAAGTTGTATAGGTTTGATCCCTGTCTGCGACTCAAAAACATTTTCTGAGTAATTGAGCTTGATGAACGTCTATCAAACGACAGTTGCATTACTACATATATACGCATAACTTATCATATCATCTCAAAACATCTCATATGCTGAGATATGCGAAGCACACATTATATGACTATGAATTTGTAACCTTAGCTCTTCATCCGATTTGAGCTTGTCGAACGTCTGCCCAACGTTTGTTACACGTTCTCGTCATTAATTTTAGACACCACAACAGCTGCTGGTGATATGTGTGAATTGGAACCAATGAAGAAAAAGGAGCGACACGAAGAAGACTTAAACAACACTCAGCAGCCAAGCGAGGGTATAAAAGTGAGTAGTTTGCGCATCAGTACATGGTGCGACCACTGACCTATATACAACTGGACTGCGGGTCCCGTCCCAAGTAATCGAACAAAGATGGCAGAAATATGGATCTTTTCTCTCATGGTAGCAACCGCTGACTGTATTCAGCTGAATATGTTTGCTTCACTGTGGGCTCCGCCGCGCCCGCAACCCGATCAATTCCGTTATAAATTCATTTATGATAAAAAGGTCAGTGGTTACTAATATGAGAGAAAGTACCCATATTAAACCGCCATCTTGGATTGATCGCCCACTGCCAGTCATTGGTATATAGGGCACCTGCAGTCCAGTTGTATATAAGTGAGTGACCCAGTGACTTGAGGATGTTCGAAGGTGTTTAGTGTGCAAAGGTTAGAATCAATGGCCCGCGTTGCTTTCGTTCCACCCACTCGTTTGCCTGTGTGCAGTCTTGTACATGATCGTAGACTAGAGAGTAGCCTCAGATTCCGGCCGTCAGGGTTCTCGCCGCCCGCAATCCTCGCCACCATGTGCATTGCGGGTGTACCGACAACCCAACGACTGGAATATGAGTCTGTATAGCCTATAGAGGGCAGTGCTTCCATTTTTCTCTTTTCCGCCTGATTTTCCTTTTTTAACGCAAAATTTCCTTCTGTTCTTGAAATCGACAAACCAGAACTCTCTTGGGATTCACTTACATTAATAAGCTTCAGTCCCCCTGAGAAATTCTTAATCCCCGCCTCCCCAGATATTTCGAAACAAACTCATCATTCATGAACTCATTCATTTTAACCAAAGCCACCCCTGGGCCTAAAAAATCCAGTAAACACAACATGTAAATGTAATGTAGTAATGTGCATCATAATCATTCATCTATTGGAACACAATGTGCCATTTAAACATGTTTTAAAATTTTCAACATTTTGTTCAAGAGTGCTGTCAGAATGCAGGAAATACCGTTTCAGAAACCCAAATTTCAAAAATGTTCCGAGAGCTAGGGCGGTCTTTGAGTAATCTATTAGTATGTTAATAAACATAAACTCAAAACCTAGTCGGTGACTGGGTTTCTATATCTTAAAACACGATCAAGTAGGTTTTCTTTGTTTTTTTTGCGGGATTTATATCCCATAAATCCCGCATTATAAATTCATAGGATGCCTGCTACAACTATCTCGTATGGTAACGCTGGTAGCGCCCACATACGAGAAGGAGAGCAAGGGTTTGCTTTTCGCTCCACGTAGTTTACGAGAGGAAGGCAAACCAATGAAAATCATTAAAATCTGTTGGTTGAGTCAGCAATTTATTACGCTGAACGTTGAGCATAAAATGTGGGATTGATACTGCATCAATACGCATGCCCAATGCTGTAATGATAGATCTGGTACTAATTATTCATACTAATTATTCAAACAAGCTTGTAGAAGTCTGTGTATGGGTTCAATGAACCTTTACGTACTTCTCAAGTTGTTTAATAAACTATTATTCAAAGGTTGCTTTGGAGTCTTATTATTTCATAAAATCCCGTTAACATTTGACATAACAATGTCCTTCGACACTCGGTAAATGCTATCTTTTAGAAAACCTTCTTCAATCGTGTTTTAAGTCGGATAAATACCTCGAACGTCGGCTTATATATCTATATATCTATCTTATATATCTGCTAGTCAGCGACAGTCACTTTTCTCTTTGTTTCTTTTTTCCTCTCTTTAGCCTACTGCAGAGATACCTGATGTCGGAAAAGGTGAATGTATTTATTTCTGGACGTTTTTCTTTTCAATTTCATTCAGCTGACCATAGTGCTTTTCCAACTTATATACTACAGTATATAATAGAGTCCACACTCCATACCAGTACTCGATATACTATATGCTATATGCAATACACCACATATTATATACTACATACTATATACTTTATCATATACCACATATCAGATACTACAAACCACATATCATATTCCATATATTATATATCATATTAGTTAAAAAAATAAGTAAGTTAAAAAAATTACTTCACTTAAACTTCACTTTACTTTACTTCACTTAGACTTCAGTTAGACTTCACTTTTCACTTCACTCTAGTCCAATCCAATCCACTTCACTCCACCCCACTTCACTCCACCCCACTTCACTTCCGACTTCACTCCGTTCCACTTCACTTCACTCAACTCCACTTCACTTCACTCTACTCCACTTCCACCTACTCCACTCCGCTTCACTATACTCCACTTCACTCCCATTCCCATTCCTATCCTCAACTCACAATCACCTCACCTTACCTCACTTCACTTCATTTAACTTAGACCACATAACGTCACCTCACAAGATGAATTAATTTATTTGGACAACTTTTATAAAATTGATCTATTTTAATAATTTTACATCATCTAACATTACTTGTTGAAGTTTTTTCTTTGTTTAAAGGATCTGGTAGGGGAGTTCCAAAGTGGAATAACAAATCTGTAAAACATGAAGCCAAATTTAAAAAGCTACTGGACTCAGAAACTAATGTTACGAAGATTGGGCCTGTTCGAGTGTGTTTTGACGAAGAGTTTCGACTTCCACGAATAAGAGCAGTCGCGAACGTCTACCTCGGCCTACACGACGACGGCAGCGAGGTATCAGTAAAGCAAATTTTGACTAACATCGAAGATTTGAAAGAAACAGACGAATTAAAAATCCTAGCCTTACCAAATGTCATGAATTCAGACAACATTGTGAAGTATCGTAAACACGTATGCAAGGATAATGTAACGTACATTATTTTTGACCTTTGCGAGGAAACCTTAGAAGAGTTCGTTCGAAGATATACCCGGTCCCCGAGTGATCTAGCAAGGTATTGTCCTATTTTATTTAAAGAAATTCTATCAGGACTAGATGCACTTCACAACGGAGAAGAGGAAGTTATTCATATGGATCTAAATCCGTGGAATATTCTGCTTGACATCAAAGGTCGCGCCCGTCTTGCCTGTTTTTCGCTCAGTACAATACTCAACCAAGATCAATCAACAGTACTGGAAACTTATCCGAAAGGAGATTCGAACATTTGGCTGGCACCAGAGTCTATTAAGCGTAACGAGGATGGAAAAATAATGTTTACCAAAAAGTCAGATGTTCATGTTGTAGGAATGATTTGTTTCTACGCTTTAACAGGATGCCTGCATCTTTTTGGTGGGCCTCACGAACGTATTCGGAATATCATTGATGGAAAACCTGTCAATATTGAGGAGTTGAAGAATTATCCAGAAGCTAAACGTTTCGTATCGCGGTTAATAAGTCATGATAGCAAAGATAGGCCAAGTGTAAAAGAAGCATTGGAAGACCCTTATTTGGAATTACGTTCAGGTAAAATACGTAACTGTGACTCTCACTGCTAACCCAATGTAACTTATTGGATTCATCTAAGTCCGACATGACAAAATATTTAAGTCAAGCATTCAATATTGGGCGAGACTGAATGGCAATAATATCACTTTAACTACATCTCATATACAAACGCTAGCCTACCACTTAGAAGCATACATGACTATAAATTTACAACCTTAGCTCTTCATCCGAGCCTCAGTGTCTTCTTAATGGTAAGAACGTCTAACTGGTGATTAGAAGGTTGCTAGTTCGATCCCTGTCTGGGGTTCAGAAACATTTTCTGATTATTTGAGCTTGACGAACGTTTACCCAACGTTTGTTACACGTTCTCGTCATTAATTTTAGACACTACAACAGCTGCTGGTGACCTGTATGAACGGAAACCAATGAAGAAAAAGGAGCGACACGGAGAAGACGGAAACAACAATCAGCAGCCAAGCGAGGGTATAAAAGTGAGTAGTTTGCACATCAGTGCAATGTGTGACCACTGACCTATATATGCGGGTCCCGTCCCCAGTGATCGAACAAAGATGGCAGAAATATTGACCTTTTCTCATGGTAGCAACCGCTGACTATTCAGCTGAATATGTTTACTTGACTGTGGGCTCAGCCGCGCCCGCAGCCCGATCAATTTCGTTATAAATTCATTTATGATAAAAAGGTCAGAGGTTACTAATATGAGAGAAAGTACCCATTTTAAACCGCTATCTTGGATTGCTCGCCCACTGCCAGTCATTGATATATAGGGCACCTGAAGTCCAGTTGTATATAGGTGAGTGGGTGTGACACAGTGACTTGAGGATGTTCGAAGGTGTTTAGTGTCAAGTCACGGTACTATAGACCACATTTTGCTAAGGTTGGAATTAATGGCCCGCGCTGCTTTCGTTCCACCCACTCTTTTACCCGTGTCCAGTCTTATACATGATCGTAGACTAGAGAGTAGGCTCAGATTCCAGCCGTCAGGGTTCTCGCCGCCCGCAATCCTCGCCACCATGTGGATTGCGGGTGTACCGACACTGACCCAACGGCTGGAATCTGAGCCTATAGAGGGCAGTGCTTCCATTTTTCTCTTTTCCGCCTGATTTTCCTTTTTTAACGCAAAATTTCCTTCCAAAATATCGAAATTTCCTTTAAATATTTACAAGAGATTTATGCACGACCCTGTTCTTGAAATCGACAAACCAGAACTCTGTCGGGATTCACTGCCACTAATGCCGTAGTAATGTATGCATCAACCCCCTGAGAAATTCTTGTGCGGGGGCTTAGCCCCCACCCCCCGATATTTCGAAACTAACTTCTAAGATAAGATGTTTTAAATCTTTCAAAATTTTTCTCAAAAATGCTGTCAGAATGCAGGAAAAACCGTTTCAAAACCCAAATTTCAAAATACATGTAGACCAGACCATATTTTGAATGACTATGCCCTAGTCGGTAACTGGGTTTATCGCCTGGCTTATATATATATCTGCCAGTCAGACGGTCGCTTTTCTCTTTGTTTTATTTTTCCTCTCTTTAGACTACTGCAGGGATACCTGATGTCGGAGAAGGTAAACGTAAATTTATGGACTTTTTTCCCCTCAATTTAATTCAGCTGACCATAGCACTTTCCCAACCTATATACTACAGTATATACTATAGAGGACACACTCCATACCATATACCACATATACCATATGCTATATACCATACACTTTATCATATGCCACATACCACATATCAGACACTACATACCATATACCACATATCATATATACCATCATATACCACTCTGGTTATACTTAAGAGTATACCACAACCACATACCACATATCATATACTACATGCATACCATATACCATGCATATATTATATACCATGCACATACATACCACATATCATATACCACATATCACATACCACAAGTTATATATCATATACCACATATACCATATTTCCTACGCCATGTTACACGTAATTTCGCCTGCATGGCAACTTGCAGAAATTTGTTGCAAACGTGGATACCAAAACAACTTAACGTCATCCTTTATGATTCACGTATTTTCATCCTTCATAAAGGCGTCAACGCCTTTTCAGACAACACAGACTTCATTTTAGAGGCACTTTAAGTTTAATGTTCTTTTAACATTTTTTTGTTCGAACATTGTCTATAGGTTCATCAAGTAGCAGAAACTGGAAAAAGACCTCGATTGTCCACCGAGAAAAATTCGAGAAGCTCATAGAGATCATGAATAGCGAGCCGGATAAGGTTACGAAGATAAATGGTGTGAGCGTACGCTTTGAAGACGAATTTTGCATTGGAAATGGCTGTTTAGGAACGAAAGTCTACATTGGCCTTTGTCAAGATGGAATGGAAAAAGCGGTGAAGCGTCTGCCTAGTCAATTATGCAAGTCACTCGGGTCGAATGAGCGTAGTATCTTGACATCCCAAGTCGCCGTGGAATCGCCACGTATTGTCAATTACTGGTTCTACGACGATACTTCTAATCCACAATTTCACCACCTTATCCTAAACCTTTACGAGAAAACCCTGAAGAAATACGTGGAGGAGCAAAATTTAGAGGATCTCAAAAAGAATGCTCCGAAAATGATGCGCCAAATACTGGAAGGCCTGGAAACTCTTCATTCCCGGCAACCCGAAACTCTTCATTCCCGGCAACCCAGAATTCTACACAGGGATTTAAAACCTTCAAACATTCTTGTCAACGTCGAAGAAGATCTGTTGTTAGCAGACTTTGGCATTAGTAAAATACTGCGCGAGAACCAGACAACATGCTGGAGTGCAGAGAGAGGAACGGACGATTGGAAAGCTGTCGAATCGATTGCGTCGGACGAAAAGGTTGAGGTAAAATACAAAAGAAAGTCCGACATACAAGTTGCCGGGATGTTAGGTTTTTACATTTTGACGAAAGGCAAATACGTTTATGGTCCAAGGACCGACCGTATTTACAACCTGTCTCATAACAATCCGGTTGGCTTGGAGAATCTCGACGATCCTGTTGCCAAAGATTTGATTGCCTGGATGCTCAAACACGAAATACGCGACCGACCGTACGCCGAAGAAGCTTTGAAACATCCCTACCTACAATCTCTGGAAAAACAGTCTGAAATGGTATGCGCAGTGGGTAATGAACCAGAAATTACGAACGGAGACGTCACAAGCGAGGTTGTCCAAAAAATAAATGCCCATCCTTTATTGGGGAATCTCAAATGGAAATCGCAACTGCCATCGCGTGTGCTACAGTATGCTTCTCAGCGACGTCGCTATGGTGATCCTTGGACCGGATGTCTTCGGTTCATACGCAACCAAATTCAGCACTCGAATGAACATCCTCCTGATATCCAACAAATCGTAGGGGAAGCACGAGTATATTTCATGGAAGTGTTCCCATTGCTTCCTGTGGTTGTCCACCAAACAATCAGATGTTATTCTGACTGGAAAACAAGGCCAGAACTGAAGAATTTTTTCGCCTAACCATAGAAGATGCCACGAGGACTTTTCTAACCACTGCATGCACTTGAAACAGTTTTTGTCATAGGTTGATTTATTGCATATATAAACTTCCACAATTCAAACCTTATTGAACTATAACGAATTAGTACTTTGGAATTCATTATGACACGAAAATAAGTCTCTCTTATTTGAAAGAACTGTCTTATTTGAAAGAACAATTAAAATGACAAAGTAACATCTTTTCCAGTTTTTCCTTTCCTTGCTTCGTTGTTCAGTTCAAATATTTCAGGTTGTTTGAAATGATATTTAAACATTTTGACGTCACATGTTTTATTATACACTTGTTGACTGGCACCGAGGGAAACATCGAGTTTTACGGACCCGAAGGCTTCAATGTCACCCGAGGGCTTTAGCCTGAGGGTGACATTGAAGCCTGAGGGACCGTAAAACTCGATGTTTCTCGAGGCAAAAGTCAACAAGCGTTTTGTTATATACCAAAGACTTTTAAAATACAAAATACCAAACTGACTCGAAACTTGTAAAAGGCAAAAAGACTTACCAAAACACTTCGAAACTTGTAAAAGGCAAAAAGACTTACCAAAACACTTCGAAACTTGTAAAAGGCAAAAAGACTCACCAAAACACTTTGACTTTGTCTTCGTATTTCAATTCAACTGAACAAATACACCAGACTCAACAAGTACAAAGAACAGCTTTAAATTGATCCAGATTTTCTTCAGACCTTCTTTGAAGATATGTATAGATATTCTTTCCTTTGGAAAATGGACTATTTCGTACCAAACAAGTTCGAAACAGCTCTTGTTTTCAAAAAGTCCAAAGATCTTGATCTGATGCAATAATCATTGTGTATTCACGTGAACAACGCATGATTAAAGCTGACGTCAGAGGGAAACATTGCACTGTTTCCTTCTTCGTTGTTGACGTCAGAGGAAACATTGCACTGTTTCCCTCGGCAGAAAGAAACATTGAGTTTGTTGAACAACACGTGACCATGATTTGACAAATAGGATTTCATCTTTGGCAAACGAAAGTCTTTGGTATATAACAAAATGAGTTATAACATAGAAAGTTATATATCAAACATAATCACTTGAAAATCTACATGTTTGGTGTTGTGGGAAAAATACACCCACATGCTTCTTTTGAATTAAATTTGGTTTGATAGTGGCAACGATATATAATCTTTTCCGATAAGTCTTTATGCACATGTGACGTCAAGATGCTTAATTTACATATTATCAAACAAACTGAAATATCTCAACAAGGAAGCAAGGAAATGAAAAACTGCAAATGACGTTACCTTGTCATTTTAAGTGTTCTTTCAAATAAGACAAACTTAAGCTTTGTTTCATAAGCATTTTAATAGTTGTAAGTAACTTTTAATTAAGCTTTATGTTAGTGTTAGTTAACGAGTTCGCAGTGATTGGTATATATACACTGTTGCGGTGACCCTCACTAATGTAATTTTGTATTTTATAATTGGCCATTTCACTCCGAACAAATATAGAAACGTTAAAAACCTAAGTTTTAGCCTAAATTAAAATATGCGTTCACCTTAATTATACTTACCTTGCTAACCACAAGCCTCGACTCCAAGCTAAAAATTAAATCCTATTACTAACTACCTGTATGTAAGAATAGTTAGCACGATACTGAAATACTATCATTATAAAATGAATACCTTGTATCGTTGCCATAGATTTTCTGGTGTACCATTCATCACATTGGCATGAATCACTAATGCATTATAAACATTAATAAAGAACGATCGTTTCTCCGCTCTCGGTATCTCCTCTAAGCCTCAAATTCTTTGCTTGATTTCATTGCTTCGTAATCCACACCCTAAGATATTAAAATTGACAAAATAAATAATTACATCACTCGGAAATAGTTTGGGCATATGCCCCTTAAAAAGTTGTTGTGCCCTATCTTGGGTCATCACCGACCTATACTAGGAAGGCTTCTGATTGGTTTAGATAACATAACCCAATTCCCTAAGTTACAGCAAGAACCATCCCTCATTGGTTCAGTGTTACTACAGGAAGAAACTAGAGTAGACTAAACTAACTTTATTTATACTGGATAACCCTATCAGTCATGTCTAAACTGTTATCTCCAGAGGTCCAGTAAGGTCCATCCCTCATTGGTCCAGTGTTACTACAGTAGGAAACCAGAGTAGACAAAACTAACTTTATTTAAACTGGATAATCGTATCTGTCATATCTAAACTGTTTCTCCCTAGAGGTCCAGGAAGGACCATTCCTTTATTGGTCCAGTGTTACTACAGAAGGAAACCAGAGTAGACTAAACTAACTTTATTTATACTGGATAACTCTATCAATCATATCTAAACTGTTCTCTCTAGAAGACGAGTAAGGACCATTCCTTTATTGGTCCTGTCAGTGTTACTAAATGAGGAAACCAGAGTAGACCAAACTAACTTTATTTAAACTGGATGATCTTATCTGTCATATCTAAACTGTTCTCCCTAGAGGTCCAGGAAGGACCATTCCTTTATTGGTCCAGTGTTACTACAGAAGGAAACCAGAGTAGGCTAAACTAACTTTATTCATACTGCATGGATAACCCTATCAATCATATGTAAATTGTTCTTTCAAGAAGACGAGTAAGGACCATTCCTTTATTGGTCCTGTCAGTGTTACTAAATGAGGAAACCAGAGTAAACTAAACTAACTTTATTTATGCTGGATAACCCTATCAGTCATATCTAAACTGTTCTCCCTTGAGGTCCAGTAAGGGCCATCCCTCATTGGTCCAGTGTTACCACAGGAAGAAACCAGAGTAAACTAAACTAACTTTATTTATTCTGGATAATCCTATCAGTCATATCTAAACTATTCTTCTTAGACTACATTCAGTCTCCAACCATTCAATTGAATGACTGGTGAGTGCAGAGTGTTAAAGAAATACCAAATGGTTTTCCGTGTTTGGATACTCTGATCCAAACACGCGGGAAATTGCGAGACTGGAGAAAAGCGTAACAAAACACGAGCCGCAGGCGAGCGTTTTTAGCTTTTCGAAAGTCGAGCAATTTCCCAAGTGTTTGGATAAGAGTCTCCAAACACGGAAAAAAACATTTGGTATTTCTTTTATAAAATAATCACAAGTGAATATGATATACTGTCCGACATTTTCAAAAAATCGTTTTGGCGGGAATTTTCCGTGTTTGGATACTCTGATCCAAACACGGCAATTGACCAATCAGGGCTCGCGTAGTATACATCTTATTTTATAAAGTCTCATACTCAGTGAGGGTGAGTGGAGACTCATTAAGTGTTGAGTTGCATTTATTGAGTGTGAGGGACCACTCATTAATTGAGTGCAAGTGTGAGTGAGGTTCAACAGGTGTTAAGGTTCAATATCCAGAAGAACCTATACGAATAATTTACGTAGTATTGAATATTTAAAGTATATGTTTTTCAACATCCAAAAGCTTTAGAGTTCTAGAAGAATTTTGTCGCATAATTTTAAGTCGAACTCCACAAACAGGTTTTGCCGTTTCACGAGTTAATTAACGTCGTCCTAAAGACCACCCTGCGAGCAGAGACTTTTTATAGGAAAAGAAAGCTCTGTCCGCAGGGTATAACTGAAGACGTGCAGGAAATGATCTGAATAACGTTGTATATAGAACGGGGGCGGCGTTAGGATTACTCTTGGGAGTAAAAATTATACATCTTCTTTGTTGTGTGAGAAAAATCCTATAATGTATTAAGGACGTTGTCTCTATTGTTTATATTCGTGGAACTGCTGTGAATCACTTACAATAAAACGGTAATAACAAATTCAGCCACCTGCCAGGTATCTAGGTAACTCGGTAAGGTGCGACCGAAAACTAGTCAGATCGACTCTCAAGTGTATGCTATTATCGCAAGCACAATGTATCGCCTGTAGAATTAACACAACTGAACCGGTAAGTAGACAGTATTCCTTGTATTCTGACTATATAGATCTATTCATACTATCGCTTTTTCTATCGCTTCTACGATTTTGTGTTTCCCATGCATTCTCTTACATTTTGTGCCCGATATGCGTAGCGACGAAACGGTCTTTTTGAGTCTGATTAATATCGAAGTTTAATAAAACATTATATTTGTGAAAAGAAATTAAATTGAAATATATATACGAGGAAGAGCCGGTAGTGAAACTGAAACCGTGGTCCGTATAGACGACACTTCAGTCAATCAAGTTAAAGTGGCACTGGCGAAAAAAAATGAGGAACACTGGCGTTTTCAGTTTCTCAAAATATTGTCTCGTTCTCGAGATATTTAAGTTTCTGAAACATGTAAATTAGGTGCCCCGTAACGTCATTTACTCACACAGGCTAAAATAAGATTTACAAAATGACTAATATCTCTGAAACTAAGAAGTAGAAATAATTCAAACTTTGCACAAGAATAGTTATCGGGAAAATACACTCCAACCTTCACATTATGTTGCTTCCATGGATACCGTTTGGAAACAGGCGCCTTCCATTTGTAAAACAAAAATGTTTATTTTTTCTCCATAAAACAACTTTTACTGCAATACATTGACATGAATATTTGTAGACACACAGATATTGTATTTTGAATGTTTCAATCATCATATTCTTTTGAAAAGAAACATAAAATTAATATTTTAATTTTTTAGAAAAAGGCTCGTGTTTCTGAGCGGTTTCCGTAGCAACAACATGATGAGTGTACTTTTGTGATAACTATACTTGTGCAAAAGTTTGAATTATTTCTACTTCTTAGTTTCAGATATATTACTTATTTTGTAAATCTTATTTTTGTCTGTGTGAGAAAATGACGTCACGAGGCACTTAATTTACATGTTTCAGAAACTTAAATATCTCGAGAACGAGACAATATTTTGAGAAACTGAAAACGCTGGTATTCCTCATTTGGAAATTACAGTTTACCGGTATCAATACTAGATTCACGATTTTTTCGTAATGGTGCCACTTTAAAGTGTCTATGACATGAAAAATTGGTATACGATTTTTTGTACTAAGTGAAAGATATACTTGTGAAAGGTAATCTCACGAAGTTTGGCATCATTTCATCGTATATCTTTCGAACTACGACTCTTCAAAGTTCACCTGAAACGACTGGAAGAGTGCGAAATTCCATCGCGCGTCTGGTTACCCGTAACGTAGGCGTGTACCCACATCTCAAGCCGACTGAACAAAATAACAGGTATTATTAGTCGTTTCTGAGCAAATTGGGATGGCTATCGTTCTGAATAAAACAATTTTATTTTAGCATCATAATGAAATTCTATATTACCGATGCATTGACGACCTCTGAATATTCATCTTTCCATTGAAACGCGAGTATAAACACTCCTCGTTAAAGTGAAGTTAAGCCAGGCAAAAACGTTGTGATCAGCGTTCAAATAAAAAATCGCCGCCATAAAAATGTTGAAGTGATCGCAGCAACGTCGTGAAGAGAATCATTATAAAGGGTAGAATGTTGGTCTAAGAATCATAAGTTTATGTTGTTTTGCGTGCAATTTCCTTTAAAAGTATCATATCCATTGCATGTTTTTGCTTGCTAATGCCCGTTGTAATTTTTACCTGTGGCTACCATGACCGTCTTATCTTTCTTTAAATAGTTTTCTTATTGTAAAACCACTTGTGACTTTAGCGTACTGTAGCTTGTTTATAATTTGGCGTAAAAATTGGAAAAGGAACAATTGTTCTCATGTAAAACGTACAAACGCTATTGAAATATTTATTAGCACGTAGGTGAAAACAGTTTCAGCACTTCAGATTTCGAAATGAAGAATTGTTTTTGTTACCGTAGTATAAAGGAATTTGAAATGCCATAAATAAATATAGCCGTGTCAGCCAGTTGCTTGAGTAGTTCTCAATTACTTCAATGCATTTTGGAAAATGCAAATTTTTTTAGATGCTCTAGCTATGTCCTTTGTAAACATATTTTTGATAAAATTTTGACGCTTGCTTCAGTAGCCTAATCAAGTTCAAACCCTGGATGCGACATGCAATTTTGTTTATCTCAATAATTTTCATGAAATATTATCCTTAAATTATTCTTTTAATGATGACGTGAGTTAAGTCGTCGAACTTTTTAAGTTATTAAGTTGTTAAATAAATTTGATGGATTTCAAGATTTTTAACCTTTTAGCGTTACTATTAAAATCTTTCCAAAGTCTTTATTAATAAATTTTTCTTTGTTCTTCTTTACCTTTTTATTTATAAAATAGAGTTAAACAGAGTGGCTATTTCCAGGCCCCAGTAAAAGAGAGCGCAAGGGGGGGATTAGCGTTTTCTAATGAGGGGGTAGTTATAAAAATTCATGGAGAAGTGGGCGAGGGGTTGTTGCGTGTATGTATTTCCAGTTGAATACTTAAAGTATACGTTTTTCAACATCCAAAAGCTTTAGAGTTGTAAAAGGATTTTGTCGCATAGTTTGAAGCCGAACTCAACAAACAGGTTTTGCCGTTTCATGAGTTAACGTCGTTCTGAGGACTACCCTGCGAGCAGAGCCTTCTTTAGGAAAAGAAGGCTCTGCTCGCAGGGTACCTGAAGACGTGAAAATGTTCCGCCATAACGTTGTATGTAGAACGGGGTCGATTATACTCTTGGGACTAAAAATTATACATTTTCTTTGTTGTGTGAGAAAAATCCTATAATGTATTAAGGACGTTGTCTCTATTGTTTATATTCGTGGAACTGCGGTGAATCACTTACAATAAAACGGTAATAACAAATTCAGCCACCTGCCAGGTATCTAGGTAACTCGATAAGGTGCGACCAAAAACTAGTCAGATCGTCTCTCAAGTGTATGCTATTATCGCAAGCACAATGTATCGCCTGTAGAATTAACACAATTGAACCGGTAAGTAGACAGTATTTCTTGTATTCTGACTATATAGATCTATTGATACGAAAAGAGGTTTCTCTCCTTTCTAAGATTTTGTGTTTCCCATGCATTCTCTTACATTTTGTGCCCGATATGCGTAGCGACGAAACGGTCTTTTTGAGTCTGTTTAATACCGAAGTTAATAAAACATTATATTTGTGAAAAGAAATGCAATTGAAATATACTAGAAAGTGCCGGTAGTGAAACTGAAACCGTGGTCCGTATAGACGACACTTCAGTCAATCAAGTTAATATGTGTTCAATTTGTTCGTGCATGTGTTACGAGTGTACGACACAGATGGACAAGTACAATCGTTGCCTAACATCCTTCTTCAAAAGTTGATCATATCAGCTCGTGTTGGCCACGAGGCTTATCAAGGAGAAATGATGAATCGTCACTAACAATTTACAAGGTAGATCTAAAGGACAATCGAAATATAGTAAGGTTAGATATACTGCCGAAACAGAGAACGTAGTCTGTTTCGGCAGTATATCTAACCTTACTATATTTCGATTGTTGTTTCTATGCACTGCCTACGCAGCACGCTACTTTTATTTCACTAATGTAGATCTAAAGGGTTGTTCATATGAAGCGGGCTGGCCCGGGTTTTATGTCAAAATCTTTCTTTCACTACAAAAAAGAAATATAATACTCCGTGTGCTATACCTACAGAAAAACAAACCCAACTTTGCTTCGTTATGTGATTTTGCATTTACGAGACGTTGAAAGGTGGCTGGCGAATTTCTCATTCCAAATGGCATGACCTTGTACTGGAACAAACTAGGCTGTTGCGGTATATCGATATATCGATAATTATCGTTTTTTTTCAAATATCGGTTATTCGGTATTTTAAATTTGAAAATATCGATATACCGAAAATATCGAAATGTTACCGAAAATATCGAAATCTACGATATTATCGGTATTAGACGCGCGAAAACCGATTATCACTGTTTTGACGCTTGATTTTTTGTTGAACGTCTGTTGCGGAAGTTTCGGGACTCTCTTTGCGGCAAATCACGCCACCTATTGTCAAACTACGACTCATCCTGAATACCTAATCGTTTCAATTCCCAAAGCGCACATTTCACGGGCTGTCGACTCGACAGTGTCGAGGATAGACCCATCGCAGTCTTTAGAAATTTTTTTCGCACGCGATGAGTCATCGTTAGAATAAATAGAACATGTTTGTGACAGATGCATGCAGTATATGCCGACTCAATCGACAATCTCCAGACTTCTTTACTGCCGATGGCGATGGTGAACAGATGAACGACGACACTGTCACTGAAAAGCCAAACGAGCTTATTGTCGTCAAAGAAGCTCTTTTAAAAGAATGAAATAAAAGTAGCGTGCTGCGTAGGCAGTGTAGAAATAACAATCGAAATATAGTAACTTAGGTTAGATATACTGCCGAAACAGAGAACGTAGGAATCTAACGTTTCGAGCGAAGGCCCTTCGTCAGAGAGAAACCTCTTTTAAAAGAAGCTGTGTTCGCTTCAAGTGACGTTCCTGAAGACGAGCCATGTCAACCACCGCCACAGAAACGTCAGAAAGTCAAGAAGACTCTTGGCTCCCTGACCACCATGCGGAAGTCGTCGCAGATATCATCGCCATCACAGTCGCCGCGCGATCGATTGCAGAAGGAGATGGATAAATACATAAAAATCCAAACAATTGATGGCGAAAAATTAGGCTTAAAATATAGTTAATTTCCATCGCGGGAAAATATCGATATATCGATATTATCGGGTTTTTTCTTTCGATAACCGATATCGGTATTTTTTCAATACCGCAACAGCCTAGAACAAACCCTCTGGGGTAACAAAGGCTGAGATTTCTTTGGCACGATCAGTAAGTGGAACTTGCCAAAATCCTTTCAATAAATCAAACTTGGTGACGTACTTGGCTTTTCCAATTTTATCGATACAATCATCCATTCGTGGGATTGGAAATGTATCCGACTTAGTCACATTATTGACTTTTCGGTAATCGGTACACATTACGATAGCTTCCATCAGGTTTCGGCACCAGGATACATGGAGAGCTCCAATTACTTTGACTTGGTTCTATGAAGTCGTTTTCCAAAATATATTGAACCTCCTCGCGTAGGTATTTCTGCTTCACTGGGTTTAACCTGTAGGGATGTTGTTTCACTGGTTTAGCATCACCAACGTCGACATCGTGGAAAATTTTGTCTGTTCTGGTAGGAATATCTGGAAAAAGGTGTTCGAATTCTTTAACCAGGTTCTGAAGATCTTGACGTTGATTCGGTGGAAGATGAGATAGCTTGGAATCCAGATTATGTAGGACATCAGAGTTGTTGAGTTTTGATGTGGCAGACAGACTAGAAAGTTCTCCTAGGTCTACATCGTCTTTGTCTTTATCAGACTCAGAACTCACTACATTTACAGAATGTATTACCCTATCATTATCGTAATACGGCTTTAACATATTTACATGGCACAACTGTTTTTGTTTACGCCTATCTGGAGTTATTAGGACATAATTTAAATCACTCTCTTTCTTGTCTACAACATAGGGACCGAAATACCTAGCCTGAAGGGAATTTCCAGGAACTGGGAGCAATGCAAGAACCTTATCACCGCGTTTAAATTTGCGGTTTACTGCGTTTCGATCAAACCTATTTTTCATGTTTTTCTGTGTTGATCGAAGATTTGTCCTAGCTAGATCACATGCTTTCGTAAGTTTTGTGCGAAAGTCCGAAACGTACTGCAAAAGATTTAACGAACCGCCATCTTCCGAAAGGAATTTTTCTTTTAGGAGTTTAAGTGGTCCTCTAACCGTATGTCCGAAAACTAACTCAAATGGGCTAAAGCCCAGAGATTCTTGAACTGACTCTCGAGCAGCGAATAAAAGTAAATGGATGCCGTCATCCCAGTCTTTTTGTGTGTCGAGGCAATAGGTTCTCATCATGTTTTTTAAAGTTTGGTGAAACCTTTCGAGAGCACCCTGACTTTCAGGATGATAGGCAGTAGATTTATACTGCTTGATGCCTAACTCGTGCATCACCTGTTGAAAAATTCCAGACATGAAATTTGAACCTTGGTCCGATTGAATAGACTTAGGAAGGCCAACTAAAGTGAAGAATTTAATTAAGGCCTTAACAATGGTTTTTGCCTTAATATTTCTCAAAGGTATAGCTTCAGGGAACCTTGTAGAAGCGCACATAATGGTCAACAGATATTGATTGCCTGCCTTAGTCTTAGGTAATGGGCCAACACAATCTACAATTACTCTACTAAACGGCTCCTCGAAGGCTGGAATTGGCTGTAAATGGGCTTTTGGATTCACCTGATTTGGTTTCCCAACAACCTGACAAGTGTGGCAAGTTTTACAAAATTGCACTACATCTCGTCTAAGATTAGGCCAGTAGAAATGACTCAGAATTTTAAGATAGGTTTTGGTAACACCTAAATGGCCAGAAAGGGGGGTTTCATGCGCTAGGCTAAGTATGTCAGACCGGTAGGTCTTTGGCACAACGATCTGATATCTGACACACCACTCATCGTCTGCCGAAACATCAGGCGGTCTCCACTTTCTCATTAAAATATCGTTTTTAATAAAGTAGCAGACCGGATTCTTCGCAATTTCGGCCTCGTCAACTGCTTTATGAAATAAGACAGAGATCTCAGGATCATTTTGTTGTGCATTAATAAGATTTGGCTTTGAAAAGGTTGCTTGAGACGATTCAGATGTTGAATTAACGCCTTCGAAAGCTTGGCCAAGAAAGGTGTCTGACATATCGATGACGTCTTCACTAGCGTCATGTTCTAATTGCTTCTGCTTACGCATGGCTCGAGTTACCGCACATGCGGGATATAAATCTGAAATTTCTCGCTCAATAGGATCAGGAGTTTGATTTACACACGGTTTATCAGTCAAAATTGGGTTAACGACTACCTTCTCGCCTGCAAGGTCATTGCCGAGAAGTAGATGAATTCCCTCAAATGGTAAAGTCGTTTTAATACCCAATAGAACGGTACCAGACACTAGGTTTGACGACAAATTGACTTTGTGTAATTGTTGAGAACTGAACGTATCAGAATTAACTCCTCTAATCAAAACATTCTTACCTGGTAAAACTCCTGAGAAAATGGTAAAGTATCTGCCAACAAAAGAGATTGGGAAGCCCCAGTATCTCTTAAAATTTTAATAGGAACTGTTTTTGACAGATCACTTATAAGTGATATGAAACCATTATGAATAAATGGTTGAAAGACTTCCATAATAGGTTCAAAAGAGGGCTTAACCTCACAGTTAAGAGAAGGAAGTGGCTTAATGACAGATGTGTCTTGCACATTGTCACGCAAGGACTGTTTTGAAGTACAGCCATTGGGTTTTACTTCACCTTGCTCTTGTTGTCTCCGTTTCAATTTGTAGCAATCTGATATTACATGACCATTCTTTCTACAATAACTACAAACTATGTTGTTAAAAGGAGAGTTTGAAGGCTTGCCTTGAGAAGGTGGTTCAAATCTAGCAGTGGGTGGTTTGGACTTTTTAGCGTCAGGATTAAAATTGTCTGAATATTCCTTTGACAGGTTCTTAGCACCAAACACACGCTTGTTATCGAATGATGAAGAATTATTACCTCGAAAAGACCAAGACTGTGGCGCCTTACTTGTGAATGAAACCTTATGTGTTAAAATGAAATCGTCGGCCAAACGCGCGGCAGCTGTTAAGGTTGTCGCCTTTTGTTCATTTAGAAATACGCATATATCACTTTGAATGCATCTTTTAAACTCTTCAATCAAAATCAATTGTCTCAATTGGTCATATTCCTTATCGGATTTTTGGGAGGCACACCAGCGATCAAACAGTTGCTCTTTTTCTCTAGCGAATTCTAAATAGGTTTGCCTACCCGTTTTTTCAAAATTTCGAAATTTTTGACGATATGCCTCAGGGGCCAACTCGTACCCCTTAAGAATCAATTCCTTAACGGTATCGTATTCCGAAGCTATATCTAACGAAAGCTGTGCGTAAATATCACGAGCTTTTCCAACTAAAACACTTTGCAATAACATGGTCCAATTTTCTTTGGGCCACTTAAGATTTTCGGCTATTTTTTCAAAATGTAAAAAATACTTATCGACATCCCGTTCCTGGAAAGGTGGAACCATTCTAATGTGCTTAGTAACATCAAAACTCGAATCTAGTTTGGTTCCAGTATGAACAGATCCCAATTTTCCCTGCAACTCTATTTTTCTCATTTCCAACTCAAATTTCTGCTTTTCTAATCTCTCTTCTCTTTCTTCTCTTTCTCTTTCTCTATCTCCTCTTTCCCTTTCTCTATCTCTCTCCATTTCTAATTTCTTTAATTCCAATTTCTTTCTTTCTGCTTCCATTGCAAATTTCATTCTTTCTATTTCTATTTCTGGATTTGCATCGGGATTCTTATACAAATTTAAAACACTTTCCTCAAAGTATTCAGATTTAACTAAGTGTTCCATAATTGTCTTTTGCATGTCCTTCTTTACCATAGAACTTTTTACCTCTATACTTAAATGTTTACCTAATGAGATCAGGTCATCCTTCCTCAATTTATTAAAAACCTCTTGATCGGGCTCTAACATAAACTGCTCAGGTTTAAATTCTGACATTTTATTAAATAGCTGAGCTCACACAAATTCGAAATTTACCTCCGAATAAAAAAAATATCAAAAGTTACCGAACTTTGATTTGAATGAAATTCCCCGGACACTAACGTACACTTTCCCGAGACACTAACGTATTCGTTCCCGAGACACTAACGTATACGTTCCCGCCTGAGCCCCCAATTGTTACGTGACCGCTATACGCAACAAAAAGTGTAACCTCAGCTGTTTGGTTTTTACAATTATTCATTTAATTAACAAGAAACTTAGAACAGATATTGAAAATGTCTATAAAGATTAAAACTAAACTAAAGTTCAGAAACTTATCTGTCGTCTGCACACAACGAAACAGTCAATAGGAGATTCCGGCACAGGTTAACAATCCGTATGGACTTGAAAAGGAAGGAATAATAAAACCAACGTCAGGAACTCCAGGACTGACTTCGTAACCACTTTGATACATATAGCTCACTCTCATACATATGCATGCCTGATATATGTTCGATGGCTGCTTATATAGTTTCTAGAGTATATAATAGGGGAGTTCAAGGTTTATTTCGCCATATTGCAGGGGGTGCAAAACCAATGGGGCGAGCGCGCGGCCATGCCTATTTATCCTTGTTAAAATCATGGCGAAACTTGCGAAGCAAGAAGGATATCGCTTCGGTTTTTGTCGAATTCGTCTTTAATCGTCGTTTGGATCGCTTTTCTGTGGGCTAGTATGTTCGTTCTTTGATTTTAGACCATTATCGCTGATAACCAACGCGTAGAAACGCTATAATACGAAAGTTTCCTCAACTGAGGGGTGGCTGCGCTGTTATGACGGGCACGACTGAGTGACGATTTCAGCAACGCAATGTAAAACTTTAGCTCCAACTCTCTTGTAAATCACTCGAACTTCAAGCGTATAGTAACGTAAGTAACCAGAGGTTCATCTTCGTCATCTGAAGTCTGAAATATCCTCTTTCTCGTTATCAAACGAAGTGTATTATGTATATCTCCTCGCAGGAAAGGGATATGTTTCGGGTTACGCGTGTTTACTTCTAATATGTACACGTTATTAACTGGTATATATAGGGCAAAATATAGTTAAATGCAGTTTAAATCTAGATCTAACTATCAAGTATAAAGATAGAATCGTACATATTGATTGTATTTTTATCGAGTTAAACGTGTAATTATTTTGAAGAACGAAGCAATTTTATTTGGGAAATTTGACACCATTGGCATTGAAGGCTGATATTAACAAGCGGAAAATACGGATATTCTAGACAAATGTTTGCTTACGCCAAGTTTCTGCCGAAATCTGGTGATTTGGCCGCTTATTAAGAACCAAAATTTTAAGATAATACCTCTTCACCCAACATTCTGGACTGCGTTTGTTGTTATCGCAGTATCCCACTATACAGCGCAGGGGCGGATCTAGGAAAAAATCTGACTGTATCGTATTTGTGATGACACCAAAGTTAGGGGGGTCCGGGGCATTTTCCCCCGGAAAATTTTGAAAATTAAGACACCGGAAATGCGATTTCCTGCAATCTGAGGGAATGTTTAGACAAAATACAGCGGCACGCGCAACTTAAATTTTTCATGAATATAAATAACCAAAAACGACAAATTAAAGTTAACTTGTATTATAAAAAGTTTAGTAATAAATACTGTCAACAACTAAAACTGTTTATGTTACTCAGTTACTGTAGATTATTTAATACTCAATATACAGGTCAGCCTACCTATATCGGCAAGCTATCATACTTTATAAATTAATTAGGCTATAATAAGCCCAGACATCTACTTTTATATTCCCATTCTAAATGCATGGGTTACCTGGACATTGTAATATTACTAGCAAATAATTATACTCAGAATTGCACATTCTAAATGTGTTAATGCCATTGTGATCAAAACGATGATGACACAGACACTAGTATACAGAGAGGTTCATGATGTTTTAAAATTAACGACAACATTTAATACAACTAAATTAATGATATTTTCAAAAGCATATCAGAACAGCAACTATCATTCAGTACTTGGCTTTACGCCGACTCGAGTAAGTCTTCATTTTAATGTAAATCAATACACACAAGTCAAGGACAGTCTCAGTCATTCTCATTAGCATACTCCAAATTTAGTGCATAATATTAGTAGATAAAATATTTATTATTCATGAACTTTATACCTCACTGGGTGCTGATTTGAAGAGCGCGATTCCTGGCTGCGAGGGAACTGTAGCTTCGCAAAATTAGACACAGCAAATTCGGCTGTAAGACACTTCTCCACAATACGCTTAAGAGGGAGTAATCTACTCGCCTTTTCCTCCGGAGAATAACTTCCATTATCCAAGACACGCAACAGCTGTTGTAGAACACTGTTGGACGCCATGGTGAGTTAGAGGCGCTTGCCGCTCGTAGGTTGCATAAAACTAAATCACATCACGCCGTAATCATATTTAGATCGTCGGAGACTGCTCCGATACAGTCAACTGTATCGGAAGTGTGGAAACTGCAGCAAAACGTGACCAAAATCAAGCATTTTGATTGGTTTGATACAGTCAATGACGATTCAACTGTATCAGATACAGTCGCTACAGTTACTATATTTAGCACAACTGTATCAATCGTAACCTCATCGGTAACACATCGCCATTAAAGGATCGAGACGAGAGCGCCTTTTGCGCGATGCTTCACTGGCAAGGAAACGCCGGCTGGTGGGGATGCGCTTACGGGCAATTTTTGTGGGCTACCGAGAATTTCCTACAGAAAAGTGCGAGTTCGTCTCGCTGGTCGTAGAACAGAACTTATTTTAAGCTTTGAAAAATTGCGCAGATTAACATCAAAGAATTTGAAAATGATGTTGCTGAACTTTGAAAAAGCTACTTGTGAAATGTAATTATTCGAATTTTAATATATTTTAATTTAATTAAATTATTAAGTGAAAATCTGACTGTATCATACGATACAGTTGATACAGTCTAGATCCGCCCCTGCAGCGAGAGTGAGCGAGGCGTTTTGTCTCTGCTAAAATCGACAAACAGCCGCGTCCCGTGTCTGCCACAATGGCGCAGCGACCCCTCAGTTGAGGAAACTTTCGTATTATAGCGTTTCTACGCGTTGGTTATCAGCGATTATGGTCTAAAATCAAAGAACGAACATACCAGCTCACAGGAAAGTGATCCAAACAACGATTAAAGACGAATTCGACAAAACCGAAGCGATATCCTTCTTGCTTCGCAAGTTTCGCCATGATTTTAACAACGATAAATAGGCATGGCCGCGCGCTCGCCCCAATGGTTTTGCACCCCCTGCAATATGGCGAAATAAACCTTAAACTCCCCTATTATAGTAACATACTTCATTCTATATATAATATATTTACGTAATTACTAAATGACATCATAGCTGACTCATGCCAAGTCATAAGTATTTACTAATTGGTTACAAGTACTTATTAAGTGTTCAGTGATCAAATAACGTCTAGTTAATTAACTATCTTAGGATAGGCATATCCGTAACAAATACAATACAATACAATACAATACAATACAATACAATACAATACAATACAATACAATACAATACAATACAATACAATACAATACAATACAATACAAAAGAAAATAACGCTAGTTCGGTGTTTTGACGAAGTTAAAGGAAGCGAAGACAAAGAAATACAAGATCTCGACCGTTCGGTCTTTACGGTAAAATATTAAATCTCGGTCTTGAGCGTATTAACCTCGCTATCGCTCGGCAATACAGCAAGACCTCGGATTAATATTTTACCGTAAAGACCTATATATATATATATATATATATATATATATATATATATATATGCTTAAAGAGCGATCAGTAAGTACCATGATTTAATAATATAAAAATATTATATATATATATATATATATATATATATATATATATATATATATATATATAGTGAAAATACATATTATTAATATATTATAAATATTATATATATATATATATATATATATATATATATATATATAGTGAAAATACAGGAGCATCTGCGGTGACGTACGTTAGTGACTGACGTGTTGTTTCAGTTTGATGGTGATCGCATTCATTGAGCTTCAAACGTTCATCTTATCTTAATGAAATTCGGCGTCGAAAAGTAATTTCAAAAATATTCAACAACAAACGCCGCCATTTTGACACGTGCTTAGCAACAGGGCATTGTATTTATGACGTCATTTATCCAACTTGAATTGATTTTAATTTTAGAGTAATCAAAAATGTAGTTGGACATTTTAAAGTTACCGACGTGTTCACATGTAGTGATGGCCAATAAAACTAGTAAGTTAAAAAAATTACTTCACTTAAACTTCACTTCACTTTTCACTTCACTCTAGTCCAATCTACTCCACTTCACTCTACTCCATTTCACTCGCTCCACTCTACTCCACTCCATTTTCCACTCCACTCCACTTCACTTTCGACTTCACTCCGCTCCACTCCGCTCCACTCCGCTCCACTCCGCTCCACTCCGCTCCACTTCACTCCACTCCACTCCACTCTACTTCACTCCACTTCACTCCATTCTACTCCACTTCCACTTCCACCTACTCCACTTCACTTCCTCACTTCACTTCCTCACCTCACAATCACCTCACAATCACCTCACAACCACCTCACAATCACCCCACAATCACCTCACAATCACTTCACCTCACAATCACCTCACCCACCTCACAATCACCCACCTCACAATCACCCACCTCACCTCACCTCACCTCACCTCACCTCGGCCTCACCTCACCTCACTTCACTTCACTTCACTTCACTTCACTTCACTTCACTTCACTTCACTTCACTTCACTTCACTTCACTTCACTTCACTTCACTTCACTTCACTTCACTTCACTTCACTTCACTTAGACGTCACGTCACCTCACAAGACGATTTATTTGGACAACTTTTATAAAATTGACCTTTTTTAATAATTTTAAAAAAATGTAATTAAAATGGCCTTAAGAAATTTTACATCATCTAACATTACTTGTTTATGTTTTTTCTTTGTTTAAAGGATCTGGTAGGGGAGTTCCAAAGTGGAATAAAAAATCTGTAAAGCATGAAGCCAAATTTCAAAAGCTACTGGAATCAGAAACTAATGTTACGAAGATTGGGCCTGTTCGAGTGTGTTTTGACGAAGAGTTTCAACTTCGAATAAGAGTAGTCACAAACGTCTACGCCGGCCTACACGACGACGGCAGCGAGGTATCAGTAAAGAAATTTTTGACGAACATCGAAGATTCGAAAGAAATAGATGAATTAAAAATCCTAACCTTACCAAAAGTCATGAATTCAGACTATATTATAGAGTATCGAGATCATGTATGCAAGGATAATAAAACGTACATTATTTTTGACCTTTGCGAGGAAACCTTAGAAGAGTTCGTTCGAAGCCATCCCCCGAGTGATCTAGCAAGGCATTGTCCTGTTTTAATTAAAGAAATTCTATCAGGACTAGATGCACTTCACAACGGAGAAGAGGTTCAAGTTATTCATATGGACCTAACTCCGTGGAATATTCTGGTTGACATCGAAGGTCACGCCCGTCTTGCCTGTTTTTCACTCAGTAAAGTACTCAACCAAGGCCAATCAACAGTACTGGAAACACATCCGAAAGGAGATTCGAACTTTTGGCTGGCACCAGAGTCTATTAAGCATAACGAGGATGGAAAAGTGGTGTTTACCAAAAAGTCAGATGTTCATGTCGTAGGAATGATTTGTTTCTATGTTTTAACAGGATGCCTGCATATTTTTGGTGGGCATTACGAATGTGTTCAGAATATCATTGATGGAAAACCTGTCAATATTGAGGAGTTGAAGAATTATCCAGAAGCTAAACGTTTCATATCATGGTTAATAAGTCATGATAGCAAAGATAGGCCAAGTGTAAAAGAAGCATTGGAAGACCCTTATTTGGAATTATGTTCAGGTAAAATACTGTGACTCTAGCTGCTAACCCAGTATAACTTATTGGATTCATCTAAGCCCGACATGACAAAATATCTAAGTCAAGCATTCAATATTGGGCGAGACTGAATGACAATAATATCACTTTAACTACATCTCATATATGCAAACGCTACTACTTAGAAGCATACATGACTATAAATTTACAACCTTAGCTCTCCATCCGAGCCTCAGTAGCTCAATAGTTAGAGCGTCAAACTGGTCATTAGAAGGTTGTATAGGTTTGATTCCTGGTTGCGACTCAGAAACATTTTCTGAGTAATTGAGCTACACGCGTAAAAATATGTGAACAACATTGATAAATGAACAACATTGTTCATCATTGTTTCAACAAGTTGTTACAGCTTGATAAAACAACAACCGTTGTTCACGCATGTTGTAACAACCGAAGAACGTGTTGATACATCAACCATGTTCACCATTGTTGTAACATTGTTGTTCATCGTTGTTATTTCGTCATGCTGTTACAACATGTTGTATCATGTGCGAACAACGTTGTTGGCTATAAAAATGTGCTGTTGGAACAACTTGTTCATGATTGTTGATTTATCCGTGAACAAGTTGTTCGAACCATAAGTGAACAACTTGTTGACAACTTGTTCACGGCGAGCAGCACAACATTGTTCACGCCTGTTGACAACCGTGAACAAGTTGTGCGTTTTTGCGCGTGTAGGCGAACGTCTACCAAACGACAGTTACATTTCACCAATTTCGCAAACGTACCACATGCACTACATGCATTATACAGTAAAAACCCGCTAACAATAACCTACATTTTACCAAATCAGCCTGGGATAGGTTCTTATATTCTTATATAAATAAATTCTTAATTTCAGCCTGAGGTTAACGTTCTTAATAGTGGTAGGTTCTTGTCAGCGGGATTTTACTGTACTTATAACTTATCATATCATCTAAACTACATCTCATATGCTGAGATATGCAAAGCACAGATATATGACTATGAATTTGCAAGCTTATAGCCCAAGGTTGCTGGTTCGATCCCTGTCTGGGGTTCAGAAGCATTTTCTGACTATTTGAGCTTGACGAACGTTTACCCAACGTTTGTTACACGTTCTCGTCATTAATTTTAGATACCACAACAGCTGATGGTGACCTGTACGAACGGAAACCAATGAAGAAAAAGGAGCGACACGAAGACGACGGAAACAACAATCACCAGCCAAGCGAGGGTATAAAAGTGAGTAGTTTGCGCATCAGTGCAAGGTGTGACCACTGACCTATATATAAGTGGACTGGACTGCAGGTCCCGTCAAAGATGGCAGAAATATAGATCTTTTCTCTCATGGTAGCAAACGCTGACTGTATTCAGCTCCATATGTTTACTTGACTGTGGGCTCAGCCGCGCCCGCAGGCCGATCAATTTAGTTATAAATTCATTTATGATAAAAAGGTCAGTGGTTGCTAATATGAAAGAAAGTACCCATATTAAACCGCCACCTTGGATTGGTCGCCCACCGCCAGTCATTGATATATAGGGCACCTGCAGTCCAGTTGTGTATAGGTGAGCGGGTGTGACACAGTGACTTGAGGATGTTCGAAAGTATTTAGTGTCAAGTCGTGGCACTGTAGACCACATTTTGCTAAGGTTAGAATCAATGGCCCGCGTTGCTTTCGTTTCACCCACTCTCTTGCCCGTGTGCACTCTTATACATGATCGTAGACTAGAGAGTAGGCTCAGATTCCAGCCGTCATGGTTCTCACCGACCGCAATCCTCGCCACCATGTGGATTGCGGGTGTACCGACAACCCAACGACTGGAATCTGAGCCTGTATAGCCTATAAAAGACGGCATGCAGTGCTTCCATTTTTCTCTTTTCCGCCTGATTTTCCGTTTTTAACGCAAAAGTTCTTTCCAAACTATCGAAATTTCCTTTAAATATTCATTTAAGAAATAAAAAACGTACGATTATCGAGTTATAATGCACGAGATGCGTGCAAAGTACGAAGCGATAGCCGAGTGTTTTACTAGCTTCTCGAGTGCATTATATAGAGAATAATACATGGATGTGCGGAAATATGAAATTTATTTCGAGTGTTGACCAGGATATCTCACGAGTGAGCGAAGCGAACGAGTGAGATACAGTAAAAACCCGCTAACAAGAACCTTCAACTATAAGAACCTCAGGCTGAAATTAAGAATTTATTTATATAAGAACATATAAGAATATAAGAACCTACCCCAGGCTGATTTGGTAAAATGTAGGATCTTGTTAGCGGGTTTTTACTGTATCCTGTTCAACACGAGAAATAAATTTCATATTTCCAAGCATCCATGTATTATTCTGTTTATTATTATTATAAAATAATGAGTTAATGACTTTAAATTGTCAATAAAACCAAGAAAAGTAAACAAAATTTGTAAAAAGTAAACGAGTTTGTTACCATTTAGCGCCACGCGTGGGCTCGTACAACACGTCGGCGATTTTAGCGATGAAAATGCACTTAAAGTTGCACTGAAAACATTCTGCTGTGTTAATTACGTGATTAGACATATATCCAAGTAATTTTTGTCTTTCGTTGTTGATTAAATCCACATAAATTAATCAAAAACGACAAAATCGTCGAAGTATCTCGTGTGCCATGCCGTTATGGAGTTTTATTATATGACACAAGCTACTTTCGGTGGAATTGCGTGCTCTGATTGGATGAGCCACGTCACGTGCCGGTCCGTAATTTCCCGGTAGTGGACTGGTCCGGATTACGGATTTGGTTAGCCATTTTGTTTACAAAGCCCGTACAACGAAAGGAAACTTTGAAAAGCCGCAAAAATTGAATGAATTTAGTAAACTAAGCACTAAATCGTGTATGAGTCGGACGATGAACAGTCTAAAAGAGAGCCTTACTATCATGAAAGCAACAGAAGAACAAGGACAAGATTGAAAATGACGATTCTATGTTACGCTATACGTATGTATTAAAGTATGTTCCCACAAATTAATTCTAAATCATGGTATACCTAATAATAGCTAACCACTAACCGGGGTTAACAGCCTAGCTTATATACGCTATAAACCGGTCCACTATCAGGTTTATCGCGAAAGCGAGACTTTCTGGGTCACCTAACCCAAACAAAAACCCTAACCCTAGTTGAGCAAACTTCAAAGTGGTTTACAAACGAGCTGCGGTTTATGTTGAACCGTACCTTACACCGTGACATCCTTTGTTTTATGTTTATTAATATTTCAATAGCACGGTTCAGTGATTGAACTGAAACGTTGCTATTGGATAATTCCTTCAATATACTAAAATACAATGTGTTCAGTGACCGTGCACCGTGCACAAATCTGCATAAAGGCGAACAAAAATATAGAAGAAAGACTTTAGCTGAGTTTCCAGATCATAGTTTGAATGACTATGCCCTAGTCGGTAACTGGGATTGTCGCCTAGCTTATATATATATCTGCTAGTCAGCAACAGTCGCTTTTCTCCTTCTTTTATTTTCCCTCTCTTTAGACTGCAGAGATACCTGATGTCGGAGAAGGTAAACGTATTTATTTCTGGACGTTTTTCTTTTCAATTTCATTCAGCTGACCATAGTGCTTTCCCAAGCTATATACTACAGTATATAATAGAGTACACACTCCATACCATACACCACATATACTATATATCATATACCACATATCATATACCATATATCATATACCACATACGATATACCACATATCAGATAAGCTTCACTCACGATGTTAAATCCCATATCACACTCGTGACCATTGATTAACCAATACATATACCACATAAGTAGATAGCATACAAAGGGATGCCGCCTCATTTATATTCAGCGTGAATCACGCATGACTCACGCGTGACGAACGCATGACGAACGCATAGCATCACGCCTGTCGACCGGAATGATATGTTTGGACAAGACTGGGATAATTACTGCGCATAAGACTATCATATTGGTGCACGCTCAGTGAGACAAAGAAGACACAAATATCGAGTTTAAAAAGTATTTATTTCAGTTCAAATGTTTACATCAATAAGGTCGGTTTCTGAGATAATACGACTTCTCTAATCTAATTTTATATGGATTTTGAGGTTCATTCCGGGGAATGATCGTGATGTAATGGTCACTGTCTTGAGGATTATAGTCTTTTGTTTCATGCGAGTCTTCCTTATCCGAGTCTTTCTCGTCTAAATCATTTTCGTCCACATCAGTGTCACCAGCGTGTTCTCTTTCGTTTTCATCCGACTCTACTTCTACATCCGAGTCACTTTCATCCTCATCGGAAGCACCTAACTATTTTAGTAAAGGTTTATTCTTTGGCTGTTCAATAGTTGGAGGTGCATGGAGTTGTCTACGAGGAAGCGACCAGTCGGCCCCATGGCTATCTCCTGCTTGATCTGAAACAGGATGACGATCATCGCCTCAAGACCAATGTTTTACCTGAAGAAAATAGCTCCGTCCTGCAGCAGAACATCAGCAGATATATTCAAAATAAATCGTATCAGCAACCTCCAATCGTCAATGCGAGATATTGTACAAGCACCACAGTTAACACCCGATGACAAGAACATCCTATACTCTAATCAACTCGATCGTTTTCTGACAATCCAACAACAGCTGCTGAACCAGCAGCATCAAGTTCAACCTAATCTTCAAACACAGCTACTAAAAGTTATACAAATTTGACAGAGACCCCAAAGAAACCTCGTCAACCTGAACCCCATCAACCTGAACACATTCCGTCACATCCACCGCCTAAACTTAGTGTACCTAAACCGTATTTTCTAACTCTACCTCCAACTGTTGAACAGCAAAAGAATAAACCTTTACTAAAATAGTTAGGTGCTTCCGATGAGGACGAATGTGACTCGGATGTAGAAGTAGAGTCGGATGAAAGTGAAAGGGAAGACGCTGGTGATACTGATGTGGACGAAAATGATTTAGACGAAAAAGACTCGCATAAGAAGACTCGCATGAAACAAAAGACTATAATCCTCAAGACAGTGACCATTACGTCACGATCATTCCCAGGAATGAACCTCAAAATCCATATAAAATTAGATTAGACAAGTCGTATTATCTCAGAAACCGACCTTATTGATGTAAACATTTGAACTGAAATAAATGCTTTTTAAACTCGATATTTGTGTCTTCTTTGTCTCACTGAGCGTGCACCAATATGATAGTCTCATGCGCAGTAATTATCCCAGTCTTGTCCAAACATATCATCGGGTCGACAGGCGTGATGCTATGCGTTCGTCATGCGTTCGTCACGCGTGAGTCATGCGTGACTCACGCTGAATATTAATGAGGCGGAATCCCTTTGTATGCTATGTGTGTGTGTGTGTGGGGGGGGGGGGGGGGGGGGGGGGGGGGGGGGGGGGGGGGGGGGGGGGGGGGGGGGGTTATCTGCTCACATACCATATACCATCTGCCATATACTCTATCATATACCACATATCATATACTACTTTATATGTCATAGGCCATATTACACGTAATCTCGCCTACATGGCAACTTGTAGAAATTTGTTGCGAAAGTAGATACTATCCTTCATAATTTTTGAGCATTTTCAAATAAAACACATTTCATTTTAGAAGCACTTTAATTTTAATGTTCTTTTAACATATTTTTATTCAACTATTGTCTATAGGTTTATCAAGGAGCAGAAACTGGAAAAAGACCTCGATTGTCCACCGAGAAAAATTCGAGAAGCTTATAGAGATCATGAATAGCGCGCCAGATAAGGTTACGGAGATAAATGGTGTGAGCGTATGCTTTGAAGACGGATTTAGCATTGGAAATGGCTGTTTAGGAACGAAAGTCTACATTGGCCTTTGTCAAGATGGCATGGAAAAAGCGGTGAAGCGTCTGCCTAGTCACTTATGCAAGTCACTCGGTTCGAATGAGCGTCGTATCTTGACATCCCAAGTCGTCATGGAATCGCCACGTATTGTCAATTACTGGTTCTACGATGACACTTCTAATCCACTGTTTTACTACCTTATCCTAAACCTTTATGAGAAAACTCTGAAGAAATACGTGGACGAGCAAAATTTAGAGGATCTCAAAAAGAATGCTCCGAAAATGATGCGCCAAATACTGGATGGCCTTGAAACTCTTCATTCGCGACATCCCAGAATTCTACACAGGGATTTAAAGCCTTCAAACATTCTTGTCAACGTCAAAGAAGATCTGTTGTTAGCAGACTTTGGCATTAGTAAAATCCTGCCCAATGACGAGTCATCATACTGGAGTGCCCAGAGAGGATCAGACGATTGGAAAGCTGTCGAATCGATTGCGAAGACGGACGAAAAGGTTGAGGTAAAATACAAAAGAAGGTCCGACATACAAGTTGCCGGGATGTTAAGTTTTTACATTTTGACGAAAGGCAAATACGTTTATGGTGCAAGGACCGACCGTCTTTACAACCTGTCTCACAACAATCCGGTTGCCTTGGAGAATCTGAAAGTTCCTGTCGCCAAAGATTTGATTGCCTGGATGCTCAAACACGAAATATGCGAACGACCGTACGCCGAAGAAGCTTTGAAACATCCCTACCTACAATCTCTGGAGAAACAGTCTGAAATGGTATGCGCAGTGGGTAATGAACCACAGATTACAAAAGGAGGCGAGGTTGCCGAAAAAATAAATACCCATCCTTTATTGAAGAACCTCAAATGGAAATCGCAAGTGCCTTTGCGTGTGCTACAGTATGCAGAACGCCGACATCGCCGTCCTTACGGTGATCCTTGGACCGATTGTCTTCGGTTCATACGCAACCTAACTGAGCACTCGAATGAACATCCTCCTGATATCCAACAAATCGTAGGGGAAGCACGAGTATATTTCATGAAAGTGTTTCCATTGCTTCCTGTGGTTGTCTACCAAACAATCAGATGTTATCCTGACTGGAAAACAAGGCCAAAACTGAAGAATTTTTTCGCCTAACCATAGAAGATGCCACGAGGACTTTTCTAACCACTCCACTTGAAACAGTTTTTGTCATAGGTTGATTTATTGCATATATAAACTTCCACAATTCAAACCTTATTGAACTATAACGAATTAGTCCTCTGGAATTCATTATGACACGAAAATAAGTCTCTCTTATTTGAAAGAACTGTCTTATTTGAAAGAACAATTAAAATGACAAAGTAACATCTTTTCCAGTTTTTCCTTTCCTTGCTTCGTTGTTCAGTTCAAATATTTCAGGTTGTTTGAAATGATATTTAAACATTTTGACGTCACATGTTTTATTATACACTTGTTGACTGGCACCGAGGGAAATATCGAGTTTTACGGACCCGAAGGCTTCAATGTCACCCGGTGGCTTTAGCCCGAGGGTGACATTTATAACAACTTTAATTCAGTATTTACCAAATAAGGCTTGACACGAACGGGACAAGTCCCATGCAAGGTGTCAGCCAAAACTAAAAATATACAAACTATTAAATATTACAAACATTTAAATAGATAAAATTAGGTATGACAAGGACACGTCCTACACAAAGAATAAGTGCAGGGTAAGTCAGGATCAAATATTGTTATCAAAAGTTCCTTGTAAGTCTTATACAGAAATGTTTTAAAGCTACTAAGAGTTAGAAATGTACTAGGTGGAGCTATCTTAAGAATAAAGTTCCATAGATTAACAATTCTGTTAAAATACGATGATTTAAAGGTGCTGGTTTTGCAGAAAGGGGTCTGCAAGTACAGTGACGAGCCCCGTCTTGTTTGACTACAGACAATAGGTGTAAAAATTTCTGTATCAAGGTCAATTAGACCACATCTACATTTATAATAAAAAGTCAAATCTTTGATCTCTCTATCATAAGCAAGAGGCAGGAGGTCTAGGTTCTTTAAGCGATCCACATAAGATAAATCTCCACGTTTAAGTCTTAAAATCTACAGCGATGCACGTCTTTGTACACCTTCAATTCTCTTCTTCAACGTAGCAGTTTCAGGGGACCATACTTGAGAACCATAACTTAGTTGCGATTTAACTAGTAATAGATACAAAGTTCTCCTAACTCGTGTATCAGTTAAATCATAACAGGTCCGTTTCAGGAGACCCAGGCATTTATTTGCAGTAGATCGAATTCGCATAATATGAGAATCCCACTTAAGATTATAAGTTATTGTTATCCCCAGATCTTTTTCTTCATTGCAGCGAGTAAGATCGTTACCAGACAACTTATATGGAAATATACTGGGATTTTTCTTTCTTGTAACTGTAAGGATTTTACATTTAGATGAATTAAATTGGAGACTGTTTTTTTTGCTCCAAACTTCAAGGTTATTCAGGTCTTGTTGTAGGGCCATAGAGTCAATCGACGATATTATAGGTCGATGTACTTTGGAATCATCCGCGTAGAGAGCAGCTTTCGATCCGGGAGATAAAGAATCAGGCAAAGTGTTAATGAAAACAGTAAATAGCAATGGCCCTAAAATACTCCCTTGAGGGACGCCAGAGGTCACAGGGGACCATTCGGAAGCGACGTTTTCTAGCACCACACGCTGGAATCTATCAGTTAAATAATCCTTAAACCAAAGCAATATAGAACCTCTCAGTCCATGCGCATGAAGCTTTTGAAAGAGAATCGCGTGATCGACGGAATCAAAGGCCTTAGAGAAGTCTAGATAGATCATGTCTACTTGTTTGTTATTATCCAGATTTTTCCCAATATCATGCAATACAGACAGTAATTGGGTAACACATGATCGATTCTTTAAAAAGCCATGTTGAGTTTTGTTTATTAATGTAGAGAGAATTGGGTAAATCCGGTTATGAATGCAGCGTTCCATTACTTTTGAAATAATACTCAGAAGGGATATGGGTCTATAATTAGACACATTCTCTCGCGAATCCTTCTTGTGCACTGGAGTTACATTTGATTTTTTCCATTCATCAGGAACTCTGCCAGCCTTAAGTGACATGTTAAAAAGGGAACACAAAGCAGGAGAGATTTCCAGTGCACATTCTTTTAATATACGAGCAGGAATTTCATCGGGCCCGCATGCTTTTGTTGTATCGAGCGTTCTTAAACATTCATAAACTTCATTAGTTTCAAATTGAATTTCAGATATTTGCATAACTGTTTGAAACGCATGGCTTAATTCTAAACAATCCCGATCATTCTTTGGTTGAAACACCAGAGCCAGAGGGACCGTAAAACTCGATATTTCTCGAGGCAAAAGTCAACAAGCGTTTTGTTATATACCAAAGACTTTTAAAATACAAAATACCAAACTGACTCGAAACTTGTCGTTTCTAGACTCGTGTTTTTACCAAAACACTTTGACTTTGTCTTCGTATTTCAATTCAAGTGAACAAATACACCAGACTCAACAAGTACAAAGAACAGCTTTAAATTTATCCAGATTTTCTTCCGACCTTCTTTGAAGATATGTATAGATATTCTTTCCTTTGGAAAATGGACTATTTCGTACCAAACAAGCTCGAAACAGCTCTTGTTTTCAAAAAGTCCAAAGATCTTGATCTGACGCAATAATCATTGCGTATTCACGTGAACAACGCATGGATTATAGCTGACGTCAGAGGGAAACATTGCACTGTTTCCTTCTTCGTTGTTGACGTTAGAGGGAAACAGTGCAATGTTTCCCTCGGCAGAAAGAAACATTGAGTTTGTTGAACAACACGTGACCATGACTTGACCAATAGGATTTCATCTTTGGCAAACGAAAGTCTTTGGTATATAACAAAATGAGTTATATCATAGAAAGTTATATATCTTTGCTATTATCAAACATAATCACTTGAAAATCTACATGTTTGGTGTTGTGGGAAAAATACACCCACATGCTTCTTTTGAATTAAATTTGGTTTGATAGTAGCAACGACATATAATCTTTTCCGATAAGTCTTTATGCACATGTGACGTCAAGATGCTTAATTTACATATTATCAAACAAACTGAAATATCTCAACAAGGAAGCAAGGAAATGAAAAACTGCAAATGACGTTACCTTGTCATTTTAAGTGTTCTTTCAAATAAGACAAACTTAAGCTTCGTTTCATAAGCATTTTAATAGTTGTAAGTAACTTTTAATTAAGCTTTATGTTAGTGTTAGTTAACGAGTTCGCAGTGATTGGTATATATATATACTGTTGCGGTGACCCTCACTAAATGTAATTTTGTATTTTATAATTGCCTAAGTTTTAATTGTGGGCAAACAAACTATTTCACTCCGAACAAATATAGAATCGTTAAAAATGTAAGTTTTAGCCTAAACTAAAATATCCGTTCACCTTAATTATACTTACCATTTTGGAAGGCTGGTGCAAGCTGTTGCTCGAGGGGCCCTGGGACCCAAACATTGCTAACCCCAAGCCTTGACTCCAAGCTAAAAATTAAATCCTATTACTAACTACCTGTATGTAAGAATAGTTAGCACAGTAATGTAATACTATCATTATAAAATGAATACCTTGTATCTTTGCCATAGATTTACTGGAGTACCATTCATCACATTGGCATGAATCACTAATGCATTATAAACATTAATAAAGAACGATCGTTTCTCCGCTCTCGGTATTTCCTCTAAGCCTCAAATTCTTTGCTTGATTTCATTGCTTCGTAATCCACACCCTAAGATATTAAAATTGACAAAATAAATAATTACATCACTCAGAAATAGTTTGGGCATATGCCCCTTAAAAAGTTGTTGTGCCCTCTCTTGGGTCATCACCTACCTATACTAGGAAGGCTTCTGATTGGTTTAGATAATACGTAGAGAAAACTCTACTTGGCCCTGCTAGGATTAGAATCCGGGCCAAGTAGAGTTTTCTCTACTTGTCTGGTATGGTTCGTCACTTGGAGTAACACATTATTATTATTCTCTACCCGAGCTCACTGTCCAACAACTTTCGAAATCGACTATGCATTAATTTTCAGAGATGAAAAAAGTTGGACTGGACTTTAGAGAAGACGAACACCCGAAAGTAACGGCTACCCAAAAGTAAGGCCACCCGAAAATAGCGGCTACCCGAAAATAACGGCTACCCGAAAGTAACGGCTACCCGAAAGTAACGGCTACCTGAAAGTAACGGTCACCCAAAAGTAAGGCTAGCCGAAAATAACGGCTACCCGAAAGTAACGGCTACCTGAAAGTAACGACTACCCGAAAGTAACGGGTACTCGAAAGTAACGGCTACCCGAAAGTAACGGCTACCCGAAAGTAACGGCTACTCGAAAGTAACGGCTACTCGAAAGTAACGGCTACCTGAAAGTAGCGGCTACCTGAAAATAACGGCTACCTGAAAGTAGCGACTACCTGAAAGTAACGGCTACCTGAAAGCAGCGACTACCTGAAAGTAACGGCTACCTGAAAGTAGCGACTACCTGAAAGTAATGACTACCTAAAGGAAGCGACTACCTGAAAGTAACGGCTACCTGAAAGTAACGGCTACGTAAAAGCAGTGAACTCGATGTAAGTTATATTGTGGTAACGGGAACGCTAACGCGTAAACCAAAAGGGGAGTTAAACAGTTCCAGGCCCCTACGCGGTTTGCAGGTAGGTTTCAGTCTCCCACAAAATGTTTTTACACGGCCGCCCGTCTTGAGCGAACTGCGAAGGCTCGAAAAAAGATTTGAAAAAATTATTTATAAATTATTTTGTCAGACTAAACGTGCATTTAATGGTTTCCCATTGTAGTGCAGTGCTGTTGTTTTATTTACTGTACAGTAGTCCAAAACTGGTAAATTAAGCTAGGGATGAAAATAGGCTGGCTAGGATGAAAACAGCCAGCTGAAAAGGTGAGAACAAGAGTGAGAAAGCTATTCTTGTACGAGTCTGAAGACGTATTGATACTTGTAACATACATCTAATGTCATTTTCTTATTTCTGCTCCTTTAATTTTTTGTTCGAATGTGTTAAACGACCTTTTGTAACTAATGATATTTTAAGATATAACTGACAACTAGATTGTTTATTTTTCACGTTTACTCATGGCTAGTTGTTGTTTTCGGTACGAATGCGGAATGCTTTTTAAACAAAACGACACATGAAACTGGTACTAACGGGATATTCTATACCAAGTTTGTGTTGATTTTTTTAATCATCTTATGAGTAACGAAACTCTAATATATGGTTTATAAATATAACGAAAAGTTTGATTTAATTTCTTGACTGACAAACTTCGTGCACGGTTTGTAAAGACAATGACTTTTACTATAGCAACAAATAAACAATTACTGCATAATTAGTTCGGCAGCATAGCACAACAAATCAAAATTTAAAATGCACGTTTAGCAAAGCGTGATAAAATGATGCAATAAATAATTTTTCAAACCTTTTCGAGCCTTCGCGGTTCGCTCAAGGCCAGTGGCCGTGTAAAATAACATTTTGTGGGAGACTGAAACCCAGCTGCAAACCGCGCAGGGGCCTAGAACGTTGCCTCACTTTTTGCCCCACGAATGACTGGACGTTAACGTTCCAGCTACCACATTTTAACTTACATCAAGTTCACTGCCTGAAAGTAACGGCTACCCAAAAGAAACGGGGGGCGCTACTTTGGAAATTTTACGGTGTAGAATACCGTGAAAGATATGTTTTAATTAGGGAGACTTTAGTAAGTTCTTAATTAGTATAGGTAATCATATGATAGCGAGTACAATTAAGGATTTACACTACAAGTGATATTTTAAAATTTTGCAAAAATTGGAACGTTTTAGTACCGGATTCGTTTTGCCGTTTACAAAAGAATGAATCCGGAATAAAAACGTTCCGGTTTGATCACGTATCCGGAGATTTCGAATCCGGAAAAAAATGTAGAAACTTCGTATCCGAATACTTTTGAATCGGAGACAATACGTAGTGTGAACGGTTATTCCGATGAATTCGGATGCTCTTCCGCTCGTAGTCATGTGAGGTTGCGGTGGAACCAACATGGTCAACATATTAACTGAATTAAAGGATTCCGAGTTTAGTGTAAAGGGCGAATCTGCGAATACTGTTGTAGTGTAAACGCCTAACGAATCCGAATACTCGGTACGAAGTGAATCCGGAAACATTTACGAATCCGGAAACTTTTGCTCTAGTGCATGTAAATGGGGTCTAAGAGGTCCAATTAGTCGTCAAAGTGTTGATAAAAGATAAACAGCGAGAGGTAACCACTGATAAGTAAAATCGTCTCGTCTCTTATTTACGGCAATAGTAAATAAAGTATATTGTCAGCGAAAATATTTGTATAGGTAATCATATGGTAGCGAGTACAAGTAAGGATTTACACTACAAGTGATATTTTAAAATTTTGCAAAAATTGCACGAGCCGTTAAGCGAGTGCAATTTGGCATAATTTTCAAATATCACGAGTAATGTAAATCCTTAATTGTACGAGCAAAATGATATGATTACTCATTTATTATATCCATGACAAAATTACGACACGTACGCTTCGTACTCACTCACGCCTTTAAAAATTGTACCACAGTACAATTAATAAAATAATTGTACTGCTCTCAACCTGCTCTCAACCAATCAGAATGTAGTAATTTTGTCATGCATATAATAAATACTGTTGTTCGTGGAACTGCTGTGAATCATTTTTAATAATAGTGTAATAACAAATTCTTGCGACCTGCCAGGTATCTAGACAACTCGTTAAGGTGAGACCGAAAACTACATCATCAACTACAAAGAGACTCTCGTGTGATGTTATTATCGCAACTACAATGTATTGTCTGTAGAATTGACACAACTGAACCGGTAAGTAGACATTACTCCTTGTATGCTGACTATATATAGGTTTATTCATAACTCATAAGACCAAGGTTTCTCTTTCTCTCGCTTTTTCAAAGATTTTGTGTTTCCCGTTCTGTTCCTATTGTGTTATTAGCTGAGACGTAGCGACGAAACGGTCTTTTTGAGTCTGTTTAAATACCGGAGTTAATAAAACATTTATATTTGTAAAAGAAAGGAAATTAAATAAATTCATGATTCATAAATCGACAAGTAACCGTTGGCCAACAGCCTTCAAAAGCTTATCATACCAGCTTTTAAGGCCGTCAGGTTTGTCAATGTAGACAAATCATCACTATACATTTTACAACGTCCAACTATAGTAAACCTATACTATTAACTACTGCTGTGGTAGTTTGACCGCGTTCAATGTTTTAATCCATAATACTTCCCCTACGAAAATAAATTCTATAGAATATATTTTATGGCATTTCTAAAATCAAAAAGGCAAACGCTACCGGGTACCGCTTATATTATAAAGGAGCACATGTATGACTATGAAGTTGTAAGCTTAGTCTCCTGTCCATCTGAGCCTTCAGATCAGTGGCTCAATTGCATCTTGTAAGAATGTCTAACCGGTCATTAGAAGGTTGCAGGTTTGATCCTTGTCCAGTGGGGCTCAGAAATCTTAGTAACTGAGTTTGACGAACGTCTACCAACTGCTTTTTTGCCGCTAAGGAAGAATTGGCCAGACGTTCAAACGAACGAATAAAACTAGTCAAGGAGAAAATGTCGAAACTATAAAACAACAAGCAAAGCTACATCAAGGAAGACAAGAAACTATAAGTGTTTTTATCAAGTGTGCATGCTTTAATCGTTGGGCATTCGGGTGAGAGGTAACTAATATCTACAGCAGTCGTTGAAGATTTTTAGTCCGACTATATTGTTTCTAAAACAAAAAAATGAAAGAAGATGTTTACTTCGATGACAAGTTCGAAAAATTTATTTGTATGACTGGAATTTTGTCCTGCTGATAACACAGAAAGCCCACGCAAGCACTCCCTACCGGTAAGGCTACCGGTAATGACATGGAAACGTTGTGCCGGTCTGAGAATCGTGCTAAGACCCCGTTCACATGATTTTGGAGCGAGTTGAAAACGGCGCTAAAAAGTCACAAAACGGATCCAAATTGTGTAAAAACGTCACTCTAGCCTGGAGCGATTTGTAAATGATTTCTAAACGGTGTGAGATGAAAACGGAACCCTTGGCGGCGTGAACACAAGATCCGGCACTTTATCGTTTCCTTTTAGACATATGCCAATTTCCAACTTCTAGCCAAACAGCTGCTGGCGTGTGAACACAAGATCCAGCACTTTTTCGTTTCCGGTTTTAGAAACCAATTCCAAAATTTCCAAATTTTAGCCAAACAACTGCCATATTTGTCCATCTCAACTTCCAAAAGCTTCTTGAAACAGCTTGTGTTGCTGTTTCGACAATTATAACTTTTTATTTCAACAATGCTGTAAACCTAGAATGCACTACACTTTGGATAGTATAATATTCTTTGAACGGCTTCTCGTTTCCATAAGGAGACATGGCTATTTGACCCTTTATTGGCCAGGTTTACGGGACCTCTCCCCTTAATAATAATAATAATAATAATAATAATAATAATAATAATAATAATAATAATAATAATAATAATAATAATAATAATAATAATAATAATAATAATAATAATAATAATAATAATAATAATAATAATAATAATAATAATAATAATAATAATAATAATAACTTTATTTTAAACTGTAAGACCCTTTCAGCTGTTAAGTATAGCTGGTATAAACAGGATGAACAGTAAATACAATCATATAACTACCCTAGAAATGACTAACAATATTAATTACTATAATACAAATAAGAACTACAAATATGGCAATCGATGTCAGTTTCTAAGTAATAGTTAAAAAGCGTTTGTTTGAAAATGTTAAAAGAAGTAATCTCTCTAATGTAAACAGGCGAAGGGAATTCCAATCTTTGGCTCCTATCTTTGGCATATCGAAACATTGACTGTCCTATTTTACTGTTTACTCTTGGTAGATGGAGGAGTGTGTGATCACGAAGTTCTTTTTCTCGAATGGAGCTTCGCAGTTTAAAAGCGTCAGTCAACTGCTCTGGACAATCTAATTTGTTTAAAATTTTACAAATTGTTAAATATCTAAAAAAGCGCCGTCTACTACGCAAGGATAAAAGTTTCACCTCACTTCTCATGTCTTGAGTGCATTTTATTCTTCGTTCGTTTAAAATAATTCTCATTGCTCGATTTTGCATTTTTTCCCCACACGATTTGTTAGAATGGAACCACACTCGTGCCATACAATAGAACAATAGTCTAAAATAGGTAAAATAGTTTGTTTATATATACGAAGTAGAACAAATTTGGGCAAAAACGCTGAAATTCGATTTAAAAGCTTTAGTCTTGGGTAGATTCGTTGGCCAAGTTTAGTAACATGTGGATCCCAGGAGAGAGTGTTGTTTGTACGGACCCCAAGATAGTCGAACGTTGTAACCTCTTCGAGAAGTTTGTTGTGCAGATATACTTGACGAATAAAATCTTCCAGCGTCAGCCAGAGTAAAATTAGTCTGGCGTTAGCCAGAGTAAAATTAGCAAGTAGACAAAAGATAACTGTCGCCACAGTAAAGGGTTAAAGGAGATAATTTTTAACGCTTTTGTTGGCCAGGTTTTCGGGAGCTCTCGCCTTGACGAATAAAATCGCCTGGCGTTAGCCAGAGTAAAATTAGCAAGTTGACAAAAGGCAATTGTGGCCAGTAATGAGGGTTAAACAACGCACAGCTTGGTAATACTGGATGGACACCAGAAAGTTCCGGAGTCGTGTGACACTTTTGAAACCGTTGTGAAATTCAAACGGGTTCATGTCAACATAATTATATTCATGCCCTTATCAATATTCTGTCTAATCGACTTTATGACCTGAATAATCAAACTTTTTTCCTTGAAATGGCCCATTTATGAAAAGTGCCAAGATAAAATCCAAACGTTTGTTGCTTTTGCCTATAACTGTGATAGATAATTGCTTTTTAAATCACAGGTGGCCCAACCTCACACTAGGTTTACAGTTGTGTTATTGTTGTATTTGTTATTTAAGAAATTTATCCAAATAAAAAGCGTAAATTCTGACTACCCTCCATGGATGGCGTAGTGGATGGCGTATAATGGTGTTTCTGTATAAATTTTAATTAGAATGATGGCGTATTGCATAACGTAATCCATCCATGTTTTCCATAGAGTTATAGAAACTCACCTTTTAACCAAACATCGCTTGCGTTTTCAAAATGTTATTTTATAAATAAACTTGGAAAATGTTGCCGTATTTTAACATATAATTCCGTAAATCATTAAAATAAAAACTACCTTCAGTGAGTTGCATGGGACAATTGTAGCGGCAATAGTTCGACCCTCAAACGCCGTTCGAAACTATTGCCGCTACAAGACGGCCAACCAGTGAAGGTGGACAACATGAAAGATGAACTGTCAAAAGTAAGGTCATTTTAATAATTTACGGAACTATAAGTTAAAATACGGCAACATTTTCCAAGTTTATATAACAAATACAACAATGACAACTGTAAACCTAGTGTGGGGTTGGAAATATCAAATGATGCACGCGTGAATCAGAATGCATGTGGACATTTTTGGACGTACTAAATTAGGATGTCTTGTAGAGATCGTTCCATTCGACTAAATATATTCAGAGTTTAGAAGAAGATTAGTGATAAGTTTAGTTAATATTATACCTCGCAGTTACGTTGTCCAATCAGAGTTAGATTTGTACCACGTGACAATGGTATTTTTTGACGAATAGTCCTACCAGACCTCGAATACCCCGCTCGCCTACGTCAATTTTTTCGCCGGGCCCGATGGGCGCTAATCCCAAAAGAAACGGGGGGCGCTACTTTGGAAACACTACGGCGTAGAATACCGTGAAAGATAGGTTACTGCATGCACGGCATGGCGCAGATATGTTTTAGTTAGGGAGTCTTTAGTAAGTTCTTAATTAATACTGTTGTCCGTGGAACTGCTGTGAATCACTTATAATAATACGGTAATAACAAATTCCTGCGACCTGCCAGGAATCTAGGTAACCCGTTAAGGTGAGACCGAAAACTACATCATCAACTACAAACTGACTGATGTTATTATCGCAACTACAATGTATTGTCTGTAGAATTGACACAATTAACTGAACCGGTAAGTAGACATTACTCCTTGTATGTTGACTATATATAGGTTTATTCATAACTCATAAGACCAAGGTTTCTCTTTCTCTCGCTTTTTCAAAGATTTTGTGTTTCCCGTTCTGTTCCTATTGTGTTAGATCAGCTGAGACGTAGCGACGAAACGGTGTTTTTGAGTCTGTTTAATACCGAAGTTAATAAAACATTTATATTTGCAAAAGAAAGGAAATTGAAATATACCAGGAAGTGCCGGCAGTGAAAACTGAAAGTACTCGATCTGTACCAATATGCTATATAGCTGCAATATTGCGCCGGAAAGACCGTGCTGTACACACTTTAGTCAAATTAATCAAGTTATACTTCTATTTGGTCATGTGTACGACATAAATCGACAAGTAACCGTTGGCCAACAGCCTTCTTCAAAAGCTCATCATACCAGCTTTTAAGGCCGTCAGGCTTGTCAATGTAGACAAATCATCACTATATATTTTACAACGTCCACGAATAAGTCTGCTATATTAACTACTGCCTGTAGTTTGACGTCGTTCAGTTTACAATTTCAATTTTTTAATCCATAATTATTCCCCTACGAAAATAGATTCTATAGAATCTATTCCTATAGAAACTAAAGAAACTAATATGTTATTAAAGTGTTTAACTTAAAGTGTTAAAATTGATAAAGTGTACATGCATGCTTTAATCGTTGGGCATTCGGGCGAGAGGTATATTTATGTACAACAGTCGTTGAAGATTTTTAGTCCGACTATATTGAATCTAAAAGAAATAATGAAAGAAGATGTTTACTTCGATGACAAGTTTGAAAAATGTATTGGTATGACTGGAATTTTGTACTGCTGATAACAGAAAGCCCACGCAGGCACTCACGCCAGACGATCTTACCCGTCAAGGGGAGAGCTCCCGGACTGACCTGGCCAACAAAAGGGTTAAAAATTATCTCCTTTAACCCTTTACTGGCGACAGTTATCTTTTGTCTAATTGCTAATTTTACTCTGGCTAACGCCATACTCATTTTACTCTGGCTAACGCCAGACTAATTTTACTCTGGCTAACGCCAGACTAATTTTACTATGGCTAACGCCAGACTAATTTTACTCTGGCTAACGCCAGACTAATTTTACTCTGGCTAACGCCAGACTAATTTTACTATGGCTAACGCCAGACTAATTTTACTCTGGCTAACGCCAGACTAATTTTACTCTGGCTAACGCCAGACTAATTTTACTCTGGCTAACGCCAGACGATCTTGGAGAGCTCCCGGAAACCTGGCCAATAAAGGGTTAAATAGCCATGTCTCCTTATGGAAACGAGAAGCCGTTCAAAGAATATTATACTACCAAAGTGTAGTGCATTCTATGTTTACAATTTTAGTTTTTCTGTTAGGAACTTGCCTTATTAGACTTAATCTTCTCCTATTTCTACTGGCTACTAATTGTTGAAATAAAGTTATAATTTTCATAAGCGTAGCAGTCCAATTCTGTTTTTTTTTTGGGGGGGGGGGGGGGGGGGCAGAGATTTGTGCCCGAAAAAATTACGGTTAAGTCGTATATTTCAGTCTTAGTTTAACGTATGAATTTTGCTTGAACATCTCACAGCAATAAACATAAAAATTGCCCGAAATTCCCCTCTCCCCCTCTCCCCCCCCCCCCCCGCCTAATACGTCTATGATAATTGTCCAAACAGCAACACAAGCTGTTTCAAGAAGCTTTCCGAAGTTGAGATGGACAAATAAAGTTTTCCATCGCTGAAAAACACGCCAGCAGCTGTTTGTCTAGAAGTTGGAAATTTGGGAATTGGTTTATAAAACGAAACGATAAAGTGCCGGATCTTGTGTTCACGCCGCCAAGGGTTTCGTTTTCATCTCACACCGTTTAGAAATCGTTTTCAAATCGCTCCAGGCTAGAGTGACGTTTTTTCACATTTTGGATTCGTTTTGTGACTTTTAAGCACCGTTTTCAACTCGCTCCGAAATAATGTGAACACGGTGAACACAGCACGGTGACTATTCTCAGACCGAACAAAATTAATAAGTTGACAAAAGGCAACTGTGGCCAGTAATGAGGGTTAAACAACGCACAGCTTGGTAATACTGGATGGACACCAGAAAGTTCCGGAGTCGTGTGGACACTTTTGAAACCGTTGTGAAATTCAAACGGGTTCATGTCAACATAATTATATTCATGCCCTTATCAATATTCTGTCTAATCGACTTTATGACCTGAATAATCAAACTTATTTAAACTATTTTAACGCTAGACAGTAGTAACTGACGTTCTGTTTCAGTTTGGTGGTGATCGTATTCCTTGAGCTTCAAAAGTACATCCGCCGCCATTTTGAAATGTGCTTAGCAACCTGGCAATATATTTGTGACGTCATTTATCCGACTTGAATTGATTTTAATTTAGTGGGATCAAAAATGTAGTTAAACATTTTAAAGTTACCGACGTGTTCACATGTAGTGATGGACAATAAAACAAGTAAGTTAAAAAAATTAAAATTACTTCACTTTACTTTACTTTACCTCACCATTCACCATTCGCCCTTCGTCCTTCACCCTTCACACTTCACCTCACACTTCACTTCACCACACAAGACGATTTATTTGGACAACTTTTATAAAATTGACCTATTTTAATAAATGTAATGAAAATGGCCTAATGAATTTTTACATCATTTTTCATCGTTTTTCTTTTCAATTTCATTCAGCTGATCATAGTGCTTTTCCAACTTATATACTACAGTATATAATAGAGTTCACACTCCATACCAATACTCGATATACTATATGATGTATGCAATACACCACATATTATATACTACATACTATATACTTTATCATATACCACATATCACATACCACATACCACATATCAGATACAACAAACCACATATCATATTCCATATATTATATATCATATTAGTTAAAAAAATAAGTAAGTTAAAAAAATTACTTCACTTTACTTCACTTCACTTCACTTCACTTCACTTCACTTCACTTCACTTCACTTCACTTCACTTTACTTTACTTTACTTTACTTACTTTACTTTACTTCACTTAGACTTCACTTTTCACTTCACTCTAGTCCAATCCAATCCACTTCACTCCACCCCACTTCACTTCCGACTTCACTTCACTTCACTTCACTCTACTCCACTCCACTCCACTTCACTTCACTTCCGACTTCACTCCGTTCCACTTCACTTCACTCTACTCCACTTCCACCTACTCCACTCCACTCCGCTTCACTCTACTTCACTTCACTCCCATTCCCATTCCTATCCTCAACTCACAATCACCTCACTTCACTTCACTTCACTTAGACCACATAACGTCACCTCACAAGATGAATTAATTTATTTGGACACTTTTATAAAATTGACCTATTATAATAATTTTACATCATCTAACATTACGTGTTTATGTTTTTTCTTTATTTAAAGGATCTGGTAGGGAAGTTCCAAAATGGAATAAAAAATCTGTAAAACATGAAGCCAAATTTCAAAAGCTACTGGACTCAAAAACTAATGTTACGAAGATTGGGCCTGTTCGAGTGTGTTTTGACGAAGAGTTTCGACTTCCACGAATAAGAGTAGTCACAAACGTCTACCTCGGCCTACACGACGACGGCAGCGAGGTATCAGTAAAGAAATTTTTGACCAACATCGAAGATTCGAAAGAAATAGACGAATTAAAAATCCTAACCTTAACAAATGTCATGAATTCAGACTATATTATAAAGTATCGGGGTCATGTATGCGAGGATAATATAACGTACATTATTTTTGACCTTTGCGAGGAAACCTTAGAAGAGTTCGTTCGAAGACATCCCCCGAGTGATCTAGCAAGGCATTGCCCTGTTTTAATTAAAGATATTCTATCAGGACTAGATGCACTTCACAACGGAGAAAAGGTTCAAGTTATTCATACGGATCTAACTCCGTGGCATATTCTGGTTGACATCGAAGGTCACGCCCGTCTTGCCGGTTTTTCGCTCAGTACAATACTCAACCAAGGCCAATCAACAGTACTGGAAACTTATCCGAAAGGAGATTCGAACATTTGGCTGGCACCAGAGTCTATTAAGCGTAACGAGGATGGAAAAATAATGTTTACCAAAAAGTCAGATGTTCATGTCGTAGGAATGATTTGTTTCTATGTTTTAACAGGATGCCTGCATCTTTTTGGTGCGCATCACGAATGTGTTCAGAATATCATTAATGGAAAAGCTGTCAATATTGAGGAGTTGAAGAATCACCCAGAAGCTAAACGTTTCGTATCGCGGTTAATAAGTCATGATAGCAAAGATAGGCCAAGTGTAAGAGAAGCATTGGAAGACCCTTATTTGGAATTATGTTCAGGTAAAATAATGTGACTCTAGCTGCTAACCCAATATAACTTATTGGATTCATCTAAGCCCGACATGACAAAATATTTAAGTCAAGCATTCAATATTGGGCGAGACTGAATGGCAATAATATCACTTTAACTACATCTCATATACAAACGCTAGCCTACCACTTAGAAGCATACATGACTATAAATTTACAACCTTAGCTCTCCATCCGAGCCTCAGTAGCTCAATAGTTAGAGCACCTAACTGGTCATTAGAATCCCTGTCTGGGGGTCAGAAACATTTTCTGAGTATTTGAGCTGGATGAACATCTAGCAAACGACACTTGCATTACACCAATCTCGCAAACGTACCACATGCACTACATGTATACGTATAACTTATTATATCATCTAAAAACATCTCATATGCTGAGTTATGCAAAGCACACATTATATGACTATGAATTGGCAATCTTTAGAGCCCTTCATCCGAGCCTCAGTGTCTTAATGGTTAGAGCGTCTAACTGGTCATTAGAAGGTTGCAGGTTTGATCCCTGTCTGGGGTTCAGAAACATTTTCTGACTATTTGAGCTTGACGAACGTTTACCCAACGTCTGTTACACGTTCTCGTCATTAATTTTAGACACTACAACAGCTGCTGGTGACCTGAGTGAATGGGAACCAATGAAGAAAAAGAGGCGACACGAAGAAGACGGAAACAATAATCTGCAGCCAAGCGAGGATATAAAAGTGAGTAGATTGCGCATCAGTACATGGTGCGACCACTGACCTATATATAAGTGGACTGGACTGCATGTCCCGTCCCGCGTGATCGAACGAAGATGGCAGAAATATAGATCTTTTCTCTCATGGTAGCAAACGCTGACTGTATTCAGCTCAATATGTTTACTTGACTGTGGGCTCAGCCGCGCCCGCAGGCCGATCAATTTAGTTATAAATTCCTTTATGATAAAAAGGTCAGTGGTTGCTAATATGAAAGAAAGTACCCATATTAAACCGCCATCTTGGATTGATGACCCACTGCCAGTCATTGATATGTAGGGTAGAGGTGTGCGAATCCGAATCCGATCCGATCGGACTCGGATCGGATTCGGACTAAACTTTTATCGTTCGGATCGGATCGGATTTTGTTCTTTTTTTCTCGGATCGGATCGGATTTTGTTCTTTTTTCCCCAGATCGGATCGAATCGGATTTTGCACTTTTTTACCCGCATCAGATCCACTTTTGTCATTGTTTTTGTACAAAATTAACAAATTCACTAGTTGTATGCACGTTGCACAATATATGAAGGCTATAGGCTATTATTACATAAGATTATTATTGTATAGTAGTTTTCTTAAATTTATTTGTTCATTGGTTTCCTTTTCGGAAAGTTTGCGCAATTATTGCAACATATATCCGGTGTTTTAATTTTCTTGGACCGGATCGGATCGGATTTGAGCAGCTGTTTTCGGATCGGATCGGACTACGATTTTTTGGCTTCGGATCGGATCGGATTCGGATTGACAGTTTTGGCAAACCCTCGGATTACAAGGGGTCAATCCCATCCGACGCACACCACTAATATAGGGCACCTGCAATCCAGTTGTATATAGGTGAGCGCAGTGACTTGAGGATGTTCGAAGGTGTTAGTGTCAAGTCATGGTACTGTAGACCACATTTTGTTAAGGTTAGAATCAAGGCCCCCGCTGCTTTCGTTCCACCCACTCTTTTACCCGTGTCCAGTCTTATACATGATCGTAGACTAGAGAGTAGGCTCAGATTCCAGCCGTCAGGGTTCTCGCCGCCCGCAATCCTCGCCACCATGTGGATTGCGGGTGTACCGACACTGACCCAACGGCTGGAATCTGAGCCTGTAGAGGGCAGTGCTTCCATTTTTCTCTTTTCCGCCTGATTTTCCTTTTTTAACGCAAAATTTCCTTCCAAAATATCGAAATTTCCTTTAAATATTTACAAGAGATTTATGCACGACCCTGTTCTTGAAATCGACAAACCAGAACTCTGTCGGGATTCACTGCCACTAATGCCGTAGTAATGTATGCATCAACCCCCTGAGAAATTCTTGTGCGGGGGCTTAGCCCCCACCCCCCGATATTTCGAAACTAACTTCTAAGATAAGATGTTTTAAATCTTTCAAAATTTTTCTCAAAAATGCTGTCAGAATGCAGGAAATACCGTTTCAAAACCCAAATTTCAAAATACATGTAGACCAGACCATATTTTGAATGACTATGCCCTAGTCGGTAGAATCGCGTGGACAACATGCTGGAGTGAAAAGAGAGGAACGGACGATTGGAAAGCTGTCGAATCGATTGCGTGGGGCAAAAATGTTGAGGTAAAATACAAAAGAAAGTCCGACATACAAGTTGCCGGGATGTTAGGTTTTTACATTTTGACGAAAGGCGAATACGTTTATGGTCCAAAGTCCGACCGTCTTCACAACCTGTATCATGACAATCCGGTTGGTTTAAAGAATCTGAACGATCCTGTTGCCAAAGATTCGATTGCCTGGATGCTCAAACACGAAATACGCGACCGACCGTACGCCGAAGAAGCTTCGAAACATCCCTACCTACAATCTCTGGAGAAACAGTCTGAAATGGTATGCGCAGTGGGTATTTTCCTTTTCTGTTAATTTGAAGCAGTAATTTTTGGGAAGAAGCACTCTCTTTCGCGGAGAATTACAGGCTCACAGGCATGTCTATAATTAACAACTGCACTATTCAAGTTCGGAAAGAATTGGAAAAGTTATCTTCCCATTTTCCCGTTGGATATGTTCTTACGCAGAGGAATGGGGCTCCTTTAATGACGTCAGTGCCGAATTAACCTTCCCAGGGCCGGGGGCAAAAATATTTTAGGGCCGGTCACAAAACGAGAGCCATCCCCGGAGTACGGTGAACTGAAAGCGTAGGTTGATCGGATCATCGGGGTTTGGTACTTAGGCTGCCTCAGGCGCCACTCCCCTCCCGCTTTCAAACAGAAGGGGGCCTGTGGCTGAGATAGCATGTGATTTTCTCAGGCTAGTTCGGACTTTCAAAGAGAAACTGCATAATTTTTTTATTCACTCTTTTTTCAAAGAGAAACTGCATAAATTTTTATTCACTCATTTGTTTGGGCTGGTCAGAATCTGGGGCCGGGGGCAAATGCCCCCTTTGTCCCATAGGTAATCCGCCACTGACTGACGTTCAGTGTACCGTACAAATCTTTACTGCATGCAGGGAGATAAAGAAGCGACTGCCACATATGTCATCCCTTGAACTCTCTCGTTTAAGTGCATGTAATTAATCTTCTTTTTAAAACTAAATCTGATGCATCCAGATCGTGACCGCATCTTCTTTTTCTAGTCGCCATGTTAGATTCTAAGATTGCGCATGCGTGTTGTCAAATAATGTTCCGCCGCTGACAACTGCTGAATGTCACTTTTTTCTGGTAATAAATTAAATAAATAAAGCAGATTGAATTTTCATTTCATAGATATTGGTAGTCGAAAGGAAAATTTTAACATTTAATTTTTACAGTGTTGGCTGACACAACATAAGATGGAAGACTACAAGTCAATTTTTCAGTTACAACAAGAACAAGAACCACTTGTCACTAAGTTAAAGCCATATGGAGAACACCATTTATCGATTGCAGACAGTTATGATAAGATTGGGGTCACACAACATCAGATAAAAGACTACAAATCAGCTATTCAATCCGGGAGAAAAGAGCTTAACATCAGGTACGTTAATAGAGCAGTCTGTTTAGACCTTGGAGATATTTCACGTTGGATTTTCACATTTAATTGTATTTGACTGAAGTGGAGTGAAGTGGAGTGAGGTGGAGTAGAGCGAAGTGGTATGAATTGAAGTGAAGTGAAGTGAAAAGAAGTGAAGTAAAAGTGAAGTGAACGAATTAGGAGTATTAAAGCAAAGCATAAAACACGGAAGAATGGCAATGTAATAAACCTGACATTTAATAGAAGTTCTAACGTTTCGTCAGAGAATGAATGATATAAGTGAATAGTTTTGAATAATTTCTTCATAGTTTGAAAGGTTTTTCGTTTTTAACGAATAAACTAACATTGTATATATCATATCTTAATTCTAAATTATAGAGGGCCACAGCTATTGCTGTCATGTGTTTAACCCTCTTTAAATAAAGCTGTTTATTTATTTGTATACTATTTATTTATTTATTTATTTAATTATTTATTTATTTATTTATTTATTTAATGATTAAGTAACGGTATATATTATTAGAAGCTTTTTACAGGATTGGTATTGGCGTGTTGAAGTGAGTTGTCAACGCAGGAATTTAAATGTACGCTTCTTTTGTGATCTTACTTTTTTTCATTAGATGCACAATTGATGAAGATGGAGGAGGTATTTCCTTTCCCTCTGCGGATGCCTTCTTCTTCTTTCCAGCGAACGCTGTTTCAAGGCCCACTACCGTAACGTGCGCTCTTGTGATGCAGAAAGACAATCCGTTAGAGCTGAAAAATGGGGAGTATTTCTGCAGCAGCATTGTCAGTATAGAGTCTGAAGAAACAACTTTTGCCAAGCCAGTCACAGTATTGCTGTCTCATTCAGTTGCAGTCCAAGGTCCTTATCTTGATTACTATGATGTAACAATGATGCAATGTGGACAACAGTGGAATGATTTGGAAACCAAACATTGCATTAAATTCGAAGGTACTATATTTGTATTTTGTCGTGGTTATTCGTCCGACATTATGAAACTTTAAGAAACTATACACAAAATCTTAATCATAAATAGAAGCCTAATAATAAACAGAAACATCAACTTCAACTTCAATATCACTGAACATCAACATCAACTTGAACATCAACATCCACAACCCGATTCGCGCATTTGTCCACGCGTCTACCAGCGCCGATTGCTCGCTTATACTGCAGTACTGCCCGGCTGGTAGTCTCCTCAGAGATCCCATAGGGTCCCTAAATCGCGCCCAGGCTTCAACGTACCAACAAATGCGCAAAATATTTTAGCGCAAAGGAGCGGCAGTTTTACGCAGCAGAAAAGCCTAGAAATGGCAATAATTACGCAAAAACATTGCCTTAGTAAGCTCAGGACCTTACAAAATTACTAAATAACAAGAAACGTGGTAACTTTCTTCCTGGAGGGTTGTGGTTAAGTTTAGGGCCACCGGGGGGTTGTGGTTAGATTTAGGGTTGCCGGCGAATTGAGGTGAGGTTTTGGTTAGCGGTATGACTCGTTTTTCTTTAAAAAATTTCTATTAACAACTCGCTGACGGAGGTATGCAGTCTCTGAGAACCCTCTTCTATTTTAATATTGTTTTCTTTGGATTAAGTTTAATATGGTATAATCGGGTTACGTTAGTACTCTGCTACTATTTTCTTTGCTTTAGATCTTCCTAAAAACATTGCTTCAAGTTTTCCTGCCATACGCGACTATCTGCCAGTTGCTATGGCAATATTCCAGGCAAATTGCACCGCAGCAGTCGTGACAAGAATCCGAAGTGAAAAAAATCTTGGTGCATCCTGATAAACCTTGTGTTTTCATGAAGTCGTATGGGAAAGAAAGCACGCTGAAAATAAGTTTTCCTGCCTGTTCTGTGGAGACGGAATGTTGTTTGAGCGTTAAGGTAACGCATAATGTAATGTCGTGTGGCTGGTGATGTGATATGATTTGGTGTCATTTCATTTATGTATTTTTATTTTATATTTTTTCATTTTATTTTATTTTATTTATCTTACTTTATTTTATTTTATTTTATTTCAAATTTTTTTAGTTTTGTTTCGTTTCTTTTCATTTTATTTCATATTTTTTTCATTTTATTTTATCAAATTTCTTTTCATTTCATTTCTTTCTGTTTCATTTCTTTTCAATTTCTTTTCTTTTGTTTCACATATTTTTATCTCATTTTAATTCCTTTTATTTCATTTCATTTTATTTCATCTATTTTTTATCTTATTTTATTTCATTTCATTTTGTTTTGTTTTGTTTTGTTTTGTTTTGTTTTGTTTTGTTTTGTTTTGTTTTGTTTTGTTTTGTTTTGTTTTGTTTTGTTTTGTTTCTTTTTATTCATTTCTTTCTTTCTTATTTCATTTGATTTGATTTGATTTTCTTATTTCTTTTTATTCGCTTTCTTTCCATATCATTTCTTTTTATTATATTTCTTTACAATTCATTTCATCCTTTAATATTATTTCTTTTCATTTTTATTTTATTTTATTTCATTTCATTTCATTTTTGTTCATGTACTTGTATTGTTATTTGTTATTGTTAGTTATTTCCGGCATGCGAGATACTTGATATGCATTCGAGGTCCTGTGAGGATGAGAAGGAGAAAGAAGAGGAGGACAAGGAGAAAGAAGAGGATGAAGATGAAGAGGAAGAAGAGGATGAAGATGAAGATGAGGATAAGGGTGAAAAGGAGGAGGAGGAGATGGAGGAGGGAAAAGAAGAGGAGGAAGAGGAAAAGGATGAGGATGAAGAGGAGGATGAAGAGGAGGATGAAGATGAGGATGAAGATGAAGATCTAGTATACTTCCCAGTAATTGAAGTTTTTGGACGCGAGAAAGCTTTCCTTCAACATGTTGATGTAGAATTGGTTTACTCTCATAATGATGTAGCTGAATTGGATGATGAGCTATTGCCTGTAGGCAAAAAGGAACCCTTTTCACCAGAATATGGAGTTTTGTTTCGCAGTCATAAATCCGACCAAAGCAACAAAACCTGGCGAACAGAGGATACAAATGCAACGATCGAACGTCTTGAAAGTGATCGAGTTAGGATAGCTTTTTCTGTCGCACATTTCTCTAGGTGAGTGTAATATTGTTGCATTTCTGTATTTCTTAATATTTATTTCTAGTAGCATGCAACTTTTGGATTGCTTGAAAACCATTTATAGACGATGTCGTTGTATTGTTATACAGGTGGTTTTTCGTTAGAAGGAGGAGGAGAAGAGCAGCCTTACGTCTCATTAGAATGACGAAGAGTTTTATTGAGCCATCTTCAACAAATTTTGTGGCGTTTGTTTTGGCCGTTCAACAGATGACATCTCTTACTTCAATCATGGCGCCCCAGAGCAAGAAAAGAAACGTTGAAAAGGAGTGGGGGTTGAAAGGGGAAAAATGTCAAGAGTATGTTAGACCTTACCAAAAGACGTATTTTTGTGTTCATTTGTCAAAAAAGAAGAAACATTTATCACTTGACATTGACATTATCCGGTAAGAAAATTAAATAGACTCCTTTTCTGTATAAGACTCCTCTCTCTAGTAGGCCTTCTAATGGGTCGACTTCCTCTAATAATCCTTCTCCTTTTGATTTTCACTTCTAATGCCAACCTGACTCAGCATTGTGTTTACTGCCTATAGCTTATATACACTAACCTGACCCACTAGCGTGTTTATTCCTTAGCTTATACAGTAACCTGGCCAACTAGCGTATTTACTGCCTAGCTTATACATGCACTAACTTGACCCACTAGTGTATTTACTGCCTAGCTTAAACACTAACCAGACCCACTAGTGTGTTTACTGACTAGCTTATACAGCAACCTGGCCAACCAGCGTATTTACTGCCTAGCTTATACACTAACCTGACCCACTAGTGTGTTTACTGCCTAGCTTATACACTAACCTGACCCACTAGTGTGTTTACTGCCTAGCTTATACACTAACCTGACCCACTAGTGTGTTTACTGCCTAGCTTATACACTAACTTGACCCACTAGTGTGTTTACTGCCTAACTTATACACTAACCTGACCCACTAGTGTGTTTAGTGCTTAGCTTATACACTAACCTGACCCACTAGTTTACCAATTCCAATGTCCAATCCAGTATTTAAAATATGCCCAAGAAAAGCATGGCATTACAACCATAAGCTAGCTGTAAAGTTAAAGTGCCTATCTCAGGGTTGGGGATTTTAGATATTTAGGATATTTTGAACATTTTCAGAAGATTTGTAATATCTCTTCTTTTCCTAAAATTCCATCTTCATGGACGTTTTTGCTGTTAAAGTTGGCGATTTTGACGATGGCCGTGAAAATTTTTTACTGGGTTCTAGTCGCCGGAAGTGACGTAGAAGCAGGGAGACCCTCTCAGACAGTAACAGTGTTTACATCGGGAGTTTACGGTTCACCTTGGATTTTCTTGGCTTTATTCAGGTTATTTTGTCGGAAATTCTTTTAAAAATTATGCCAAACAGGTGCGTAGTGTTTTTACTCTCGAATGAACCCAATTGATATGCTAGAATAGCGCTGTATGCCATTCTTTTTCTTTTTTTTTCGACAATAACGGTGTACAATCCCGACTCACGGGAGGCGAATAAAAGAAGGATAGCTTCGGGGAACGCCGATTTGCCAAGGATAAAGGTGTAAAATGAACGCCGACATCTACTTCTGTGACCTGTTCGTTGTTCGAAGTAGTTTGGTACTAAGACGATTCACAGCAGTTTATCACGAGGAAAACCCGTTGGTGTGGATTACAAAAACGACAACAATAGAGCGTGTTTTTTTCCGGAAAGTGACAAGAACTTGTGCATGTCATTAGTCTCATCAGTCTCAGTCATTTCGTTTTATCGAATTCGATCTTCGATCAAGAATATATCGAAATATACTTGACTTGGTAATGTCGTCTACCTCTGGTTCTAATGCTGATAGCCAAAATGACTAGACTATAGGAGGTAAACATTATTCCGGGATACGTAATCGTGATCGAAGACGAAGTAAAACTGTCTAGGCCATTTATACCTGAAGACGAATCATCAGAATGCATTGTCAAGCCGTATGAAGACGAGTTTAGGATCGCAAATTTAATGAGCAAATGCGACTTGAAAAATATCTTCTACGATTGCTATAAATTCGCTTTGCGGGGCACAATAAGGTGAACGATTTGTAAGTTATGAAAGTTTGCTTTATCAGTTAATTTATGTTTACGTTTTATCGAATGTTGTATACTGGCATGCCATATTTGCAATTGGACATATTTGCTAAAACAAAATTGTATGTTGTCAAAGCCAAATGATTCGCATGTTTATATTTGTTATATATCTGGTCACTGCGTCTAGCGGGCTGCAAATATCGAAGAATTGACGAGGCAAAGTATAAAATAGAAGATACAGAAAGTAGGTCGTTCGCTTTCCGATTTTCACTTGCGAATAAGCCAGCTGCGCACAATTCACCTAGGCTAATAGAATTGCTTCGTTCTTCAAAATTGCCACAATTCAGTGCTCGTTCAATTCGATAAACAACAACAAATGTGCGATTTCATCTTCAAACTTGAAGAAATTGACTCTGTATATATGTATACTGTCGCCTGCAAGTTCAGATTTGTATCTGTTTTCTGTACTGATCTTTTATTTGATACTTATCTTGTCAATTTTTCGATGTAAGTGTCCCGCTAGACGCAGTGACCAGATTTCCAGGCAAACAAGTGTAAAGAACGTGATCACTGTTATTAACCGTTCCAATGCAAGCTTTGATTTACTGACATTCCTTCGCATTCGCATTAAGCAGTTCAGTGTCAGAGTAATATCGAATAGAATTAAACATGTGAATCATATGGCTTTGACAGCATACAATTTTGTTTTAGCAAATGTGTGTATACAACATTGCAAATAAAACATAAACATAAATTCACTGATAAAAGCAACTTTCAATTAAACTTACCAATCATTTACCTTATCGTGCCTCTCAAAAGCGAATTTGTAGCCGTCGTACTAAAGACCTTTTTCAAGTCGCATTTGCTCATTATGATTTACGATCCAAATTTCATCGGCAACCGACTCGTCTTCATACGGCTTGACAATGCATTCAGATGATTCGTCTTCAGGTATGGCCACACTGGAAGACAGTTTTACTTCGTCTTCGATCTCGATTACGTATCCCGGAATAATGTTTACATCCTAGTCTAGTCATTTTAGATATCAGTGTTAGAACCAGAGGTAGACGACATTACCAAGTCAAGTATATTTCGATATATTCTTGATCAAAGATCGAACGCAAACAATACTTCGATAAAAAGAAATATGAGACTGATGACATGCACAAGTTCTTGTCACTTTCCGGAAAAACACGCTCTATTGTTGTCGTTTTGTAATCGCCACACCGACGGGTTTTCCTCTTAGTACCAAATCTTAGTACCAAAAATCAAGTAATCGTCTTAGTACCAAATATTCCCGTTGAAACTACTTCGAACAACGATGTCGGCGTTCATTTCACACCTTTATCCTTGACAAATTGGCGTTCCTTTCACCCGAAGTATTTGACCCCGATTGTACATCGTTATTGTCGCAAAAAAAAAGAATGGCATACAGCGCTATTCTAGCATATCAATTGGGTTCATTCGAGAGCAAAAACACTACGCACCTGTTTGGCATAGTTTTGAAAAGAATTTCCGACAAAATAACCTGAATAAAGCCAAGAAAATCCAAGATGAACCGTAAACTCCCGATGTAAACACTGTTACTGTCTGAGAGGGTTTCCCTGCCTCTACGTCACTTCCGGCGACTAGAACCCAGTAAAAAATTTTCACGCCCATCGTCAAAATCGCCAAATTTAACAGCAAAAAAGTCCATGACGATGAAATTTTAGGAAAAGAAGAGATATTACAAATGTTCTTAAAATGTTCAAAATATCCTGTAATATCCATGTAAAATCCCCAACCCTGAGATAGGCACTTTAAGCTTCAAGGCCCTAAATATATTTCGAACATGTATTAAGTAAGATCGTCTAATTATAACCTTAGGAATAGTGGACAGAACTTCGAACAAGCAAGTTATAATACATTGTATTTACACAATTCTGTTTCCTACATTGTTAGTCATATATGGAATGAACTCTCTTCGCATATTAAAAACTCAGAATCTTTGGCTACTTTTAGAAACAGCATAAGTAATTTGGATTTTACCAACAAAATTAATCTTGGTTGTAAGTGCATGCGTTGTACTTGAGTTTTTTATAATTATCTGCATAGTTTTACTTATGCTTTTTGTATTATAACAGATAACTATACATTTTAAAAATCTTATTATAAAATAGCTAGTTATAGTAATTGTTGTAATTTTTAAATAAGTATTGTCGAGCATTTTTAACATGAGCCTCTGGCTCGGGAGACTGGGCAACCACTCCCTATGCCACCGACATTAAATAAATATTCGTATTCGTAAGTTAGTTTCGTTGACAAAATTTATTTTAGTTTTAAGGTTGAACATGTAACGAAAACATTTAACGATATTGACGAAGGATTAGACTTGAAAGGAAAGATGATGTACTTTTTGTCTAATCGTTGCAAAAACAAGGAACACAAAAATACTTTCTTGCAAAATATTCGTATCAAATCAGCGAACAAGAGACAGGTATGTTGACGTTTGTTAGGATGACTAGTGAAGGGATGTATTTACTGCTGTCATTGTCATATTCTGAGAACGGCGAAATGGAATCTATTTGTTAAATGGAAGGCTGACTCCAATCTTTGAAAACGGAGGCGAAATATGGAGGTCTTTCTGGACATCGGTTTCAGTCCTCTTTGCCAAAAAAATTAGCTCAGCCAATAGGACTTTAGTGGCAACAGAAGTTAGTTTGATACTTTTCGGTAAGCTTTAAAAAAATAGTTCGAATAAAACGAGTGACGACAAGACTGGGCTAAATATAGCAAAAAGTTTGATTTAAAAACGCCAGTTTAGTGTAACGAGAAACTTTTTTTTTGGGGGGGGGGGGGCATCGCGCTTATAAGTTCTTCAACTTTTTATTAAGTTTTCAAAAAGCTGCAAATTTACTTAGCTTATATTAATTCGGAACTAAATTCGAATTGTAATGATTTAATACTGTATGATTACCCATAAACAAATACAGCAAGCAGTATACATATATTGAGGAGTTTAAAGTATTTTGTTGTTTTGCGTTTGTGTTATAGACTGAGTCTGTGGTGGCGGAGGATTCTCACGAGACAGGTAGGTCCGTCAATGTACATTTTTTCTCTCTTCTTTGACTCAAATCACAACCCCCCGGCGAGAAATAAATGTTGTCACTCGAGAAAATGTTCGTGGAATGTAGCATTGAAGATGTCCCAGGTACAGATATACATGTAGTATATACAGTGGGGGGTTCTGCTGGCGGATCTCCTGATCCACTGGTGACGTCATCATATTTTAGTCTTCTATTAATTTATCCATCGTTGTGATGATTTGAGAAAGTCGATAATGATGAGACAGTCTCTACGGTGCCGAGGCATGATGACAAATGAACGGTTTAAACTGTTACTCAAAACTATATATGCTTTAGCAATGTCCTCTCAATGAAGGGAGACGAACCGTTGCGTCCCGTTTAAAGAATACACCTTGTCTCCTCCCTTATAACCACCCCCCAACACTCCGGTTTCAAATATTACTTGAAATGGGAAGTAAGTGCCATGATTTCACGACCTGATCCCAACTTAGCTCAGTCGGTAGAGCGTTGAACTAGTAAACCGAAGGTTGCGAGTTCGAATCCCAGCCGTGGTCGAGTAGAGTTTTTCTCTACTTACCAGGTATGATTCGTTACTCGGAGTAGTGCACCCTAATATCATTATTCTCCATCTGAGTTTGCAGTCTAACAATAATTATGTCGTTGTTAAATCGCTTTGATCTCAATTTCCATAGACGTGCTTGAGGACGACGAAATTGTTTTAATAGCAGAACAAATTCCGAAGCGGTGGTATAAAATAGCTCTTTTGACGAAGCTATTTAAATCATACGAAGTTGACAATATACTGTCCACCAAAACTGACGAAGAGCAATCGTCAAAGGTTTTGACCATGCTCATGAAGTTCAACGAAAGAAATGGAACTAGAAAACAGCTAGCCAAGGCTCTTTCTAGAAATAAACAGCAATCTTTAGCTCAGAAAGTAAAGTCTGGATTCTTTATCCATAGACAATGACCGAAGAACTTTTTAGCCGTAGATATTAGAGATATAGTGAGTAGAGTTTAGTTGGTCCCACTCCTGCATTGCTTGAGGGTTTTTCGCCGGGTTCTCCGGTTTTCCTCATGGCCTCATTACTGGTGCTGTATTCTTGGACTTAAGTAAGGCATTTGATACTGTTGACCACCCGTTACTTTTGAATAAACTAAAAGACTTCGGCCTAGACAACAACGCAACTACTTGGTTCAACTCTTACGTATCTGACCGCGCAAGTAACATCCATTGGCAATGAACTTTCCAGCCCTAAATCAGTTTCAGTCGGTGTGCCACAGGGCAGCATATTAGGTCCTCCACTCTTCCTTATCTTTGTCAATGATTTGCCGCGATGTCTTAAACGATGTAAAACAATCCTTTACGCTGACGATACTCTTATCTACTAGCTACTCTTCAAAATCATCAAGTGATATTGAATCCAACCTAAATAGTGACTTAGAAGCTGTTGCTCATTGGCTTAGATGCAATCTATTCACTCTCAATTGTGTAAAATCGAAATCTCTATTCAGTTTGGAAGTCGACAGCGCCTCAAATCTTTCAATACAGTTTCAATCAAAATTAACACAACCCCTCTTGATCGAGTAACCTCTTTCAAATATTCAGGAGTAACCTTAAACGAAGATCTCACTTGGAGTGACCATGTTCAAAAGCTGACATCCAAGATAAAGCAGCGCCTTGCCCTGTTAAGAAGAGTAAAGCACTTACTACCAACTGACGCCCGTCTTACCTTATTCAACGCACTTATCCTTCCTTTATTTGATTATGCAGATATTATATGTGGTGATAAGAACAACCTAACTTTGATGAACACTTTACAAACTCAACAGAACAAATCAGCCAAGATAATAACAAACAAACTCGCTCGCTCTTCTGCCACTCAAGCCTTGGAAACCCTAAACTGGAAACGCCTAAACGATCGACGTCACGATTTTTTTTCAAGACTTGAACTACTACCAAATGGCAATTTCCACCAATACTATACTAGAAACAAGGCCAAATTCCACTTACCTAAAGCTAAGACGAACTGGGGAAAACATAAATTAATTTATCATGCTCTGAACGATTTTAACAATTTAACTCCTGACTTTCATGACATTAAGTCACTGTCATTGTTCAAACTTAAACTTGACAAATTATCCTCTTAACTGCTACTATATGTAATCATATCTATTTTTTACTATCTTATATTTACTTATTTCATTTATGTTACACAGGGCCCCATTGAAAAACACTTCGGTGACATGGGCTCCCTGTTAAAATTTTATTATTATTATTATTTACATATCATATACCAAATATCACATATCATATATCACATAGCACATACCACGCACACATATACCACATATCATATACCACATACCATATACCATATATCACATACCAAATATCATATATCATACACCATATACCCATATAACACAAACCACATATACTACTTAAAACACTCATTAATAATTCATGACGAAAACACAAAAGAAATCAATACCGTAGCAGTGGTTGTAAATCGGATACAGCATCGTCCTGATTTACATAAACTTTAGCTTCGATTTTCTCGGCTAAAACAGACTGTACCCCCAAAATAGTTGGTGAACTTGATTACTTAGATGCATTTGTATTTTAAGAAAGATACAGCATGAGCAGCCGAGCTGTATCTGATTTACTACGGCTCGCTTGCAGCTCGCCTTGTAAATCACATACAGCTCGGCTGCTCATGCTGTATCTATTACATACCATATATCACATATCATATACCATATGTCCTAGGCCATGTTACACGTAATTTCGCCTGCATGGCAACTTGTAGAAATTTGTTGCAAACGTAGATACCAAAACAACACTAAAAAACACTACACGCTAAAAGTGTGTTGACCACATTTTTGACGTGTTGTATTTTTGACGTGTTGTTTTTTAGACGTGTTGATTTCAGGCGTGTTGTATAAAACACGCTTTTTGCGTATTGTTCATCATCGAAACAACACGCCGTTTTGTCCTCTCATTTGACACGCCAAAACAGTGTTGAACACGGTTTTGGCGTGTTGTAACTGTGTGTTGTTTGAACAACACTCCAAAATAAACATTCTAGACCATTTCACAATTCAGGATAATCCTGAATTCTAGATGAGAGGATATGCTGATTTGCTTATAGAAAACCCGAACCTCGTACCAAGGTTCCTAACGAGATTGTTATCTCCGCTGCTCATGGGGCGGGGGAGCCGAAATAAGAACCTGGGTCCGAGTTTTGAAAAAACCCGCGCTTGTCGTCTAATTAGAGAGTTCGGCAATCGCGACGTCTTTGACGACGGCTACGTCAACAACCCCAAAAGGACTGGGACGAGTTTAATGTTCACGTTGCAACGTCGCCCGTACGTTCTCCTGCGACGCCATTTTAGTTAAACTGGCGTTGTGTGAAAACGGCAAGCATTGATATGGCAGAAACTGCAGAAAATAAGTAAGTATTGACTGTTTTGGACTTGTTGGACTATATATGTTCATCTATTCAACTAATTTCCCAATGATATTAGGAAAATATCGATGAAATGGAAATCGCTACAATTATTACCAGTAGCTGTCGCGAAATAAAATTTGCCAAATTACCGAATTTTGCAACGGGTATGCGATTAAAAAGAGGTTCTCGTCCCAGTCCTTTTGGGGTTGTTGACGTAGCCGTCGTCAAAGATGTCGCGATTGCCAAACTCTCTAATGTTAAATGTAAAACGATTCGTATTGTTTGCTTTGTATGCTCTTTTTAGAATTACCGTGGAAGTGGGAACAAAACTCAGAAATTCACAAAGCCAAATATCAACGACTGCTGGAATATGGCCCAAAGCACCCGAAGGAGATAAAGGAGATAAACGGCGTACGAGTATGTTGTACCAAAGATTTCTTAATCGGTAAGGGCTGCGATGGCACTTGTGTCTACATTGGCTTGGCTAAAGATGGTTGTGAAAAGGCTGTGAAGCGTCTACTGAAAGACGTTTGTGCTCATTTAGGATGTCAAGAGAAAAAGATTCTCAACACTTTGAACGCTATGAACTCGAAATATGTCGTCCGATATTGGTTCTATGACGAAACCGACAAAGAGTTCGCCTATCTAATCGAGGACCTGTGCGAAGAAACCTTGGAGCAATACGTGACCGAGCGAAGTAAGGAAGATTTGATAAACAAAGCCCCGGCTATCGTGCGCCAGATATTGGAAGGACTGAGTGATCTCCAGTGTGATCCTAAACCAGTTCTTCACAGGGATTTGAAGCCTTCGAACATCATGCGAAACGTAAGCGGCAATTGGCTGTTGGCCGACTTTGGCATAAGTCGAACGCTAGCAAAAGACGAAACGACTTACCGAAGCGGGCAGAAAGGAACAAAATTCTGGAGAGCGGTCGAGTCGTATCTTCCCAAAGACGAGTCAGATTCACCTGAAGAGGACCCAGGTAGGGAATGGGTGAGGTACAAGAAGAAATCTGATATACAAGTCGCTGGCATGATAGTTTTCTACATTCTGACCAAAGGCGAACATCCTTTTGGTCCTGAGAAAGAGTGTATTCGGAATCTCTGCGATGGCAATCCAGTTTGCCTAGCGAAACTGCTAGATCCGGTCGCTAATGATTTGATATCGTGGATGCTTCAACACAAGCCTGAAGATCGGCCTTCAGCTAAAGAAGCTTTGAAACATCCCTATCTTCAGCCAGCTGACAAGCAATTCGAATTGTTGAATTCCATAGGCAATGAGCCGGAGATCAAGACGACCAACTCCAGGTCCGAACTCGTGAGTAAACTAAACAACGATCCCTTATTGTCGTTCGATTGGAAAGCGAAGATAAACCCTGATGTTATGAAGTATTTTTGCACCGATGAAATTCATAAGAGAATACTGAAGTACGGCTGTGAGTGGACGGAATGTCTACGGCTTATACGAAACACGACCCAGCACTGGAACGACCGACCACGCCCACGCCCAGAAGCACACTCTATCGTGGGTAACCTTCAGAAGTACTTCCTGAAATTGTTTCCAACCCTTCCTGTCGTGATTCACAGAATCATCAGATCATCGGAACGGAAAGAGACCCTGCAAAAATTCTTGATGTAAGGTGCGTCTTTAAAGTGCATCTAACCCAAAAATGAAATTCGTTTTGTTAGAAAGGGCGTTAAAAATGATGAAGGATACGGTTAACATTTTTTCGATATCTCTTTGTTTTCATTAGAGGTATTTGTTGGGTTATTTTGTAGTATGCAAATAAAGATAAAGGACTGGGGGCTAATCATCATCGTAGCAGCAGGGAAATCTGTCTGCGCATGCGTGTGCGGTCTGCCGAAAGTACAATCTCGTTCCCAGAGCCTTCGCCGGCACGCAAATGAAGGCTCTGGGATAATCTACCATCGAGAAGTGTTTTGATTGGCTAATTAAAGGCGGCGGCCTTTCAAGTGGAACAAACGTTTTTCTGTTTTCGGTGATGGATTATCCCAGCGCATAAACGAAGGGTACGAGATTGCCGAAAGTAGGGCTTTTGCGGGTTAGAACGTAGACAAATATGGCGGTCAATGCATGCTTAGGGGAAGCTTTGCTATTTAGTATCTTTTAAATTGTGTGCGTGCTTCGACAAAAGTTACGTACTTTGTTTGCAAAATTTACAAATAAAATTGAACAAGATACTAGAAATGAGGAAAGCCGACTAATATATCCCGAACGTATGGCATTCTAGCGACACACGCGTGCTTTCAAAGACGAAGTAAGGGACTTGGGACAATCAGCAAGCATCCACCAAAAATGTGTTCATGTACAACCAGAGAATGAAATCACATCATTTTCGTTTTGGAGAAAAAGGCAAACTTTGCTGAAATTGACAATATTTGCATGTCGCCGTTAGACTGAAATTAGTAGCAATAGACAAGTCGGACTTCATTGTAAGATCTGAGTAGGACAAAAATACTGATTATATATTTCTATGCACGAACGGAATTATACGTAAACTTAGCACAACACTGTGGCAGTTAAAAGTTCTTGCTCAACGTAAGACAGAATCTGAGTACGTTTCACAGACAGCACTAACTAGTAAACAAGTCGTCGGATGAAAGAATTAATGAATACATAATTTACCCACCAAGCCCAAATACCTCGCAGATATCAAAAGCAGTAATGGAATAAAATAAGACCAGCAAAGTAAATTTTGGTGAAAAAGACAAAGTTTTGAGTTATAGTCGATCAAACATTAACTACCAACTTGACTCCAATGCTGGCTTCTTCGTACCACCACTTGATTTTCCAATATTTATACACCTTCCTGGTTGAAATGTCTCCTTTCACGTCTCAGAACAACGTCAGTGTTTCCACTAATTGACCAACATACTTTAAAACACTGGTTGACCGACAGATTGTTAGTAAATCTTGAAGATATCACATACCACATATTATATACCATCAGACACTACATACCATATATCATATACCACATGTCATATACCACATACCATATATCATATAACCATATACCACATATCAGACACTGCATATCATATATCATATACCACATATCACATATTATATACCATATACCACATATCAAACACTACATGCCGTATATCATATACCACATATCATATACCACATATCATATACCACATACCATATACCACATACCATATACCACATATCATATACCACAACCACAATCACATACCACATATCATATACCACATGCATACCATATACTTTATCATATACCATGTATATATCATATACCAACATATTACATATCATATACCACATGTCATACACCACATATCATATACCACAAATCATATATCACATATACTATATGTCCTAGGCCATGTTACACATAATTTCGCCTGCATGGAAACTTGTAGAAATTTGTTGCAAACGCGGATACCAAAACAACTTAACGCCATCCTTCATGATTTATATATTTTCATTTCTTTTATTGTCTATAGGTTCATCAAGTAGGAGAAACTGGAAAAAGACCTCGATTGTCCACCGAGAAAAATTCGAAAAGCTTATAGAGATCATGAATAGCGAGCCGGGTAGGGTTACGAAGATAAATGGTGTGAGCGTATGCTTTGAAGACGAATTTTTCATTGGAAATGGATGTTCAGGAACGAAAGTCTCCATTGGCCTTTGTCAAGACAGTCAATTATGCAAGTCACTCGGTTTGAATGAGCGTAGTATCTTGACATCCCAAGTCGCCGTGGAATCGCCACGTATTGTCAATTACTGGTTCTACGATGACACTTCTAATCCACAATTTTCCCACCTTATCCTAAACCTTTACGAGAAAACCCTGAAGAAATCACGTGGACGGGCAAAATTTATAGGAACTCAAAAAGAATGCTCCGAAAATGATGCGCCAAATACTGGAAGGCCTTGAAACTCTTCATTCTCGACAACCCAGAATTCTACACAGGGATTTAAAACCTTCAAACATTATTGTCAACGTCGAAGAAGATCTGTTGTTAGCAGACACTCCACTCCACTTGAAACAGTTTTTGTCATCGGTTGATTTATTGCATATATAAACTACTAAAATTCAAACCTTATTGAACTATAACGAATCAGTACTCTGTAATTCGTACCTATGACACGAAAATTAAGTCTGTCTTATTTGAAAGAACTGTCTTATTTGAAAGAACAATTAAAATGACAAAGTGACATATTTTCCAGTTTTTCTATTTCCTTGCTTCGTTGTTCAGTTCAAATATTTCAGGTTGTTTGAATTGATATTTAAACATTTTGACGTCACATGTTTTATAATGAGTTATATCAGAGAAGGTTATATATCTTTGCTATTATCAAACATAATCACTTGAAAATCTACATGTTTGGTGTTGTGGGAAAAATGCACCCACATGCTTCTTTTGAATTAAATTTGGTTTGATAGTAGCAACGATATATAATCTTTTCCGATAAGTCTTTATGCACATATGACGTCAAGATGCTTAATTTACATATCAAACAAACTGAAACATCTCAACAACGAAGCAGGGAAATGAAAAACTGCAAATGACGTTACCTTGTCATTTTAAGTGTTCTTTCAAATAAGACAAACTTAAGTTTCATAAGCATTTTAATATTTGTAAGTAACTTTTAATTAAGTTTTATGTTAGTGTTAGTTAACGAGTTCGCAGTGATTGGTGTATATATACTGTTGCGGTGACCCTCACTAAAAGTAATTATGTATTTTATAATTGGCTAAGTTTTAATTGTGGGCAAACAAACTATTTCACTCCGAACAAATATAGAAACGTTAAAAACCTAAGTTTTAGCCTAAATTAAAATATGCGTTCACCTTAATTATACTTACCTTGCTAACCACAAGCCTTGACTTCAAGCTAAAAATAAATCCTATTACTAACTACCTGTATGTAAGAATAATTAGCACGATACTGTAATACTATCATTATAAAATGAATACCTTGTATCTTTGCCATAGATTTACTGGTTTACCATTCATCACATTGGCATGAATCACTAATGCATTATAAACATTAATAAAGAACGATCGTTTCTCCGCTCTCGGTATTTCCTCTAAGCCTCAAATTCTTTGCTTGATTTCATTGCTTTGTAATCCACAGTGACCCTAAGATATTAAAATTGACAAAATAAATAATTACATCACTCGGAAATAGTTTGGGCATATGCCCCTTAAAAGGTTGTTGTGCCCTCTCTTGGGTCATCACCTACCTATACTAGGAAGGCTTCTGATTGGTTTAGATAACATAACCCAAACAAAACCCCTAACCTTCCCGTAACCCTAAGTTACAGCAAGAACCATCCCTCTTTGGTCCAGTGTTACTACAGAAGGAAACCAGAGTAGACTAAACTAACTTTATTTATACTGGATAACCCTATCAGTCATATCTAAACTGTTCTCCCTAGAGGTCCAGTAAGGGTCATCCCTCATTGGTCCAGTGTTACTACAGAAGGAAACCAGAGTAAACTAAACTAACTTTATTTATTCTGGATAATCCTATCAGTCATATCTAAACTGTTCTTCTTAGACTACATTCAGTCTCCAACCATTCAATTGAATGATTGGAGAGTGCAGAGTGTAGTCTCATACTCAGTGAGGGTGAGTGTAGACTCATTAAGTGTTGAGTTGCATTTATTGAGTGTGAGGGACCACTCATTAATTGAGTGAAAGTGTGAGTGAGGTTCAACAGGTGTTAAGGTTCAATATCTAGCAGAACCTATACGAATCATTTACGTAGTATTGAATACTTAAAGTATATGTTTTTCAACATCCAAAAGCTTTAGAGTTTTAGAAGAATTTTGTCGCATAATTTGAAGTCGAACTCAACAAACAGGTTTTGCCGTTTCACGAGTTAACGTCGTCCTAAAGACCACCCTGCTAGCAGAGACTTTTTATAGGAAAAGAAGGCTCTGTCCGCAGGGTATAACTGAAGAAGTGCAGGAAATGATCTGAATAGCGTTGTATGTAGAACGGGGGCGGCGTTAGGATTAGTCTTGGGAGTAAAAATTATACATTTTCTTTGTTGTGTGAGAAAAATCCTATAATGTATTAAGGACGTTGTCTCTATTGTTTATATTCGTGGAATTGCTGTGAATCACTGCTTACAATAAAACGGTAATAACAAATTCAGCCACCTGCCAGGTATCTAGGTAACTCGGTAAGGTGCGACCGAAAACTAGTCAGATCGCGACTCTCAAGTGTATGCTATTATCGCAAGCACAATGTATCGCCTGTAGAATTAACACAACTGAACCGGTAAGTAGACAGTATTTCTTGTATTCTGACTATATAGATCTATTAATACGAAAAGAGGTTTCTATCGCTTCTACGATTTTGTGTTTCCCATGCATTCTCTTACATTTTGTGCCCGATATACGTAGCGACGAAACGATCTTTTTGAGTCTGATTAATATCGAAGTTAATAAAACATTATATTTGTGAAAAGAAATTAAATTGAAATATATATACGAGGAAGCGCCGGCAGTGAAACTGAAACCGTGGTCCGTATAGACGACACTTCAGTCAATCAAGTTAAAGTGGCACTGGCGGCAAAAAATGAGGAACACCGGCGTTTTCAGTTTCTCAAAATATTGTCTCGTTCTCGAGATATTGTGAGAAAGATGTGAGAAAATCCTATAATGTATTAAGGACGTTGTCTCTATTGTTTATATTCGTGGAACTGCTGTGAATCACTGCTTACAATAAAACGGTAATAACAAATTCAGCCACCTGCCAGGTATCTAGGTAACTCGGTAAGGTGCGACCGAAAAGTAGTCAGATCGCGACTCTCAAGTGTATGCTATTATCGCAAGCACAATGTATCGCCTGTAGAATAAACACAACTGAACCGGTAAGTAGACAGTATTTCTTGTATTCTGACTATATAGATCTATTAATACGAAAAGAGGTTTCTATCGCTTCTACGATTTTGTGTTTCCCATGCATTCTCTTACATTTTGTGCCCGATATACGTAGCGACGAAACGATCTTTTTGAGTCTGATTAATATCGAAGTTATTAAAACATTATATTTGTGAAAAGAAATTAAATTGAAATATATATACGAGGAAGCGCCGGCAGTGAAACTGAAACCGTGGTCCGTATAGACGACACTTCAGTCAATCAAGTTAAAGTGGCACTGGCGGCAAAAAATGAGGAACACCGGCGTTTTCAGTTTCTCAAAATATTGTCTCGTTCTCGAGATATTGTGAGAAAGATGTGAGAAAAATCCTATAATGTATTAAGGACGTTGTCTCTATTGTTTATATTCGTGGAACTGCTGTGAATCACTGCTTACAATAAAACGGTAATAACAAATTCAGCCACCTGCCAGGTATCTAGGTAACTCGGTAAGGTGCGACCGAAAAACTAGTCAGATCGCGACTCTCAAGTGTATGCTATTATCGCAAGCACAATGTATCGCCTGTAGAATTAACACAACTGAACCGGTAAGTAGACAGTATTTCTTGTATTCTGACTATATAGATCTATTAATACAAAAAGAGGTTTCTATCGCTTCTACGATTTTGTGTTTCCCATGCATTCTCTTACATTTTGTGCCCGATATACGTAGCGACGAAACGATCTTTTTGAGTCTGATTAATATCGAAGTTAATAAAACATTATATTTGTGAAAAGAAATTAAATTGAAATATATATACGAGGAAGCGCCGGCAGTGAAACTGAAACCGTGGTCCGTATAGACGACACTTCAGTCAATCAAGTTAAAGTGGCACTGGCGGCAAAAAATGAGGAACACCGGCGTTTTCAGTTTCTCAAAATATTGTCTCGTTCTCGAGATATTTAAGTTTCTGAAACATGTGAATTAGATGCCGCATGACGTCATTTACTCACAGGCAAAAATAAGATTTACAAAATGAGTAATATATCTGAAACTAAGAGGTAAAAATAATTCAAACTTTGCACAAGAATAGTTATGGGGAAAATACACTCTAACCTTCACATTATGTTGTTTCCATGGATACCGTTTGCAAACAGGTGCCTTCCATTTGTAAAACAAAAATGTTTATTTTTTCTCCATAAAACAACTTTTACTGCAATACATTGACATGAATATTTGTAGACACACAGATATTCTATTTCGAATGTTTCAATCATCATACTCTTTTGAAAAGAAACATAAAATTAATATTTTAATTTTTTAGAAAAAGGCTCGTGTTTTAAGCGGTTTCCGTAGCGACAACATGATGCGCACAGTGGAGTGTACTTTTGTGATAACTATACTTGTGCAAAAGTTTGAATTATTTCTACTTCTTAGTTTCAGATATATTACTTATTTTGTAAATCTTATTTTTGTCTGTGCGAGTAAATGACGTCACGAGGCACCTAATCTACATGTTAAAGTGGCACTTGCGGCAAAAAATGAGGAACACCGGCGTTTTCAGTTTCTCAAAATATTGTCTCGTTCTCGAGATATTGTGAGAAAGATGTGAGAAAAATCCTATAATGTATTAAGGACGTTGTCTCTATTGTTTATATTCGTGGAACTGCTGTGAATCACTGCTTACAATAAAACGGTAATAACAAATTCAGGCACCTGCCAGGTATCTAGGTAACTCGGTAAGGTGCGACCGAAAACTAGTCAGATGGCGACTCTCAAGTGTATGCTATTATCGCAAGCACAATGTATCGCCTGTAGAATTAACACAACTGAACCGGTAAGTAGACAGTATTTCTTGTATTCTGACTATATAGATCTATTAATACGAAAAGAGGTTTCTATCGCTTCTACGATTTTGTGTTTCCCATGCATTCTCTTACATTTTGTGCCCGATATACGTAGCGACGAAACGATCTTTTTGAGTCTGATTAATATCGAAGTTATTAAAACATTATATTTGTGAAAAGAAATTAAATTGAAATATATATACGAGGAAGCGCCGGCAGTGAAACTGAAACCGTGGTCCGTATAGACGACACTTCAGTCAATCAAGTTAAAGTGGCACTGGCGGCAAAAAATGAGGAACACCGGCGTTTTCAGTTTCTCAAAATATTGTCTCGTTCTCGAGATATTGTGAGAAAGATGTGAGAAAAATCCTATAATGTATTAAGGACGTTGTCTCTATTGTTTATATTCGTGGAACTGCTGTGAATCACTGCTTACAATAAAACGGTAATAACAAATTCAGCCACCTGCCAGGTATCTAGGTAACTCGGTAAGGTGCGACCGAAAACTAGTCAGATCGCGACTCTCAAGTGTATGCTATTATCGCAAGCACAATGTATCGCCTGTAGAATTAACACAACTGAACCGGTAAGTAGACAGTATTTCTTGTATTCTGACTATATAGATCTATTAATACAAAAAGAGGTTTCTATCGCTTCTACGATTTTGTGTTTCCCATGCATTCTCTTACATTTTGTGCCCGATATACGTAGCGACGAAACGATCTTTTTGAGTCTGATTAATATCGAAGTTAATAAAACATTATATTTGTGAAAAGAAATTAAATTGAAATATATATACGAGGAAGCGCCGGCAGTGAAACTGAAACCGTGGTCCGTATAGACGACACTTCAGTCAATCAAGTTAAAGTGGCACTGGCGGCAAAAAATGAGGAACACCGGCGTTTTCAGTTTCTCAAAATATTGTCTCGTTCTCGAGATATTGTGAGAAAGATGTGAGAAAAATCCTATAATGTATTAAGGACGTTGTCTCTATTGTTTATATTCGTGGAACTGCTGTGAATCACTGCTTACAATAAAACGGTAATAACAAATTCAGCCACCTGCCAGGTATCTAGGTAACTCGATAAGGTGCGACCGAAAACTAGTCAGATCGTCTCTCAAGTGTATGCTATTATCGCAAGCACAATGTATCGCCTGTAGAATTAACACAACTGAACCGGTAAGTAGACAGTATTTCTTGTATTCTGACTATATCGATCTATTGATACGAAAAGAGGTTTCTCTCCTTTCTAAGATTTTGTGTTTCCCATGCATTCTCTTACATTTTTGTGCCCGATATGCGTAGCGACGAAACGGTCTTTTTGAGTTTAATACCGAAGTTAATAAAACATTATATTTGTGAAAAGAAATTAAATTGAAATATATATACGAGGAAGCGCCGGCAGTGAAACTGAAACCGTGGTCCGTATAGACGACACTTCAGTCAATCAAGTTAAAGTGGCACTGGCGGCAAAAAATGAGGAACACCGGCGTTTTCAGTTTCTCAAAATATTGTCTCGTTCTCGAGATATTTAAGTTTCTGAAACATGTGAATTAGATGCCGCATGACGTCATTTACTCACAGGCAAAAATAAGATTTACAAAATGAGTAATATATCTGAAACTAAGAGGTAAAAATAATTCAAACTTTGCACAAGAATAGTTATGGGGAAAATACAATCTAACCTTAACATTATGTTGTTTCCATGGATACCGTTTGCAAACAGGTGCCTTCCATTTGTAAAACAAAAATGTTTATTTTTTCTCCATAAAACAACTTTTACTGCAATACATTGACATGAATATTTGTAGACACACAGATATTCTATTTCGAATGTTTCAATCATCATACTCTTTTGAAAAGAAACATAAAATTAATATTTTAATTTTTTAGAAAAAGGCTCGTGTTTTAAGCGGTTTCCGTAGCGACAACATGATGCGCACAGTGGAGTGTACTTTTGTGATAACTATACTTGTGCAAAAGTTTGAATTATTTCTACTTCTTAGTTTCAGAAATATTACTTATTTTGTAAATCTTATTTTTGTCTGTGCGAGTAAATGACGTCACGAGGCACCTAATCTACATGTTTCACAAACTTAAATATCTCGAGAACGAGACAATATTTTAAGAAACTGAAAACGCCGGTATTCCTCATTTGGAAATTACAGTTTACCGGTATCACTACTAGATTCACGATTTTTTCGTCATAGTGCTACTTTAAAGTGTCTATGACATGAAAAAATGGTATACGATTTTTTGTACTAAGTGAAAGATATACTTGTGAAAGGTAATCTCACGAAGTTTGGCATCATTTCATCGTATATCTTTCGAACTACGACTCTTCAAAGTTCACCTGAAACGACTGGAAGAGTGAGAAATTCCATCGCGCGCCTGGTTACCCGTGGCGTAGGTGTGTACCCACATCTCAAACCGACTGAACAAAATAACAGGTATTATTAGCCGTTTCTGAGCAAATTGGGATGGCTATCGTTCTGAATAAAACAATTTTATTTTAGCATCATAGTGAAATTCTATATTACCGATGCATTGATGACCTCTGAATATTCATCTTTCCATTGAATCGCGAGTATAAACACTCCTCGTTAAAGTGAAGTTAAGCCAGGCAAAAACACTGTAGTCAGCGTTCAAATAAACGTCGCCGCCATAAAAATGTTGAAGTGATCGCAGCAACGTCGTGAAGAGAATCATTATAAAGGGTAGAATGTTGGTCTAAGAATCATAAGTTTACGTTGTTTTGCGTGCAATTTTTGTGCAATTTTATCGTTGGTCTGATCACGGGATTTGCTAAAAGTTAGCATGTTATAATAATCAGTTTAACAGTGGTGTCACATGCAGAGAACTGGTTTTCACTTTTCAGTATAAATAAGGTGCCTTTATAGCGATGTTAATGTTGGTTACGGTACTGTTACGTCACTGCGTCGGGAATCCGACGCAGAGCCTCGCGAGGGGGGGAGCACGTGGGTCTGGGCACGAGAATGCTGCAGGCGATACAAAGAGACTCTCGTGTGATGTTATTATCGCAACTACAATGTATCGCCTGTAGAATTGACACAACTGAACCGGTAAGTAGACATTACTCCTTGTATGCTGACTATATATAGGTTTATTCATAACTCATAAGACCAAGGTTTCTCTTTCTCTCGCTTTTTCAAAGATTTTGTGTTTCCCGTTCTGTTCCTATTGTGTTATTAGCTGAGACGTAGCGACGAAACGGTCTTTTTGAGTCTGTTTAATACCGAAGTTAATAAAACATTTATATTTGTAAAAGAAAGGAAATTAAATAAATTCATAATTCATAAATCGACAAGTAACCGTTGGCCAACAGCCTTCTTCAAAAGCTCATCATACCAGCTTTTAAGGCCGACCGTTAGGTTTGTCAATGTAGACAAATCATCACTATACATTTTACAACGTCCAACTATAGTAAACCTATACTATTAACTACTGCTGGTAGTTTGACCGCGTTCAGTTTACGATTTCAATGTTTTAATCCATAATACTTCCCCTACGAAAATAATATGCCGAGTTCGGAAATGAGGAATTTTTTAAGGGACTGGTTACTAGTTACATGCGCGCCGTGCATAGTGGTACCGTTTGGGGGGACGCTTCTGAGGGGACGCTTCTTTAATACAATGAAATTATACCGAAGGACAAAACTAATTGCGTGTTTATAAATGATTGTATTGTGATGGTAAAGTGGAATTGTTGTGTTCCTGGTTGCACAAACAATTGGCGCAATTCTCCAGATGTGAAAGCTCACCGAATCCCTGTTGATGCTGAGTTTCGTGTGGCATACGACAGGTTGGTAAGAAACGACAGCTTGAAAATATCGTCTTCAAGCACAAGGATATGTGGTGCACACTTTCCAGGAGGTGAGAGAGCTTGTAGATCTCAGTTACCAACGATATTTCCTTGGTCAAAGGAAACTGTATCTCGAAGAGAAATCGTGAAACAGCCCTTGCCTGTGCAGAAGCCAAAGCGACGAAGACAGAACAATGTAAGTGGTCATGTAGAAGACACCATCATTGTAAACGAACACGTGGACGACAGCATTGCAAGTGTGACAAACCAGAAGAAAGTAAGTGTGCAAAATCTTAAATTACTGTGCATATGCAAAATCAACGAGATGCATAGACAACATAGCAGAGAAAAGCAAGAGATGACAAAGCTTCGTGTTGAAGTTGACCAAATTCAACCCATGAGAGAAGTCATTTCTGATCAGCAGAAACAGATTACAATGCTGGAGGAACAAGTCAAGGTATTAAAAGGCCAGGTTAATAACCTAACATATAAACTGCAGTGTGAGCCAACGTTTGACATTGAATGTTACAAGGACTCCAATGAAAATATTTCATTCTACAGTGGTTTTCCAACTTACAAGCATTTGTTGATGTGCTTTGATTTGTTGAAAGAGAAAGCAGAAGAAATCAATTATGGAAAACATGCTAGTACCATGGGTGAGTCTCCAAAGGTTGGTAAACTTGGTCGACGACGAAAATTGTCAAAATGGGAAGAGTTTATCATGGTCTTAATGAGATTACGACTAGGTTTGCTGGAACGAGATCTGGCACATCGATTCAGAGTGTCTGTGTCAACCGTGTCTGTAATTTTACACTGTTGGGTAAAATTCATGAGAGCTGAGCTGGAACCATTATGTATTTACTGGCCCTCCAAGGAGCAAATTAAATATTTTATGCCCCAACAGTTTCAGAAACTTTGCCCAGAACTTGTCTCGATTATTGATTGTACTGAGATTAGAATGGACTCGCCATCAAGCCTCGACAACAAAGCAGCCTGTTACTCCAGCTACAAGTCCCATTCAACGATGAAGGCACTTGTTGGAATTACGCCTAATGGAGTTGTGTCATTTATGAGTGAGTTTTATTCTGGTTCAATTAGTGACCCAGATATAGTCAAAAGATCTGGCTACCTAGAAAAGCTACAAAAAGGTGATGTAATAATGGCTGATAAGGGTTTTCTAATTCAGGATGATTTGGCTCATGTTGGTGCTTCCCTTCTGATGCCTAATTTCCTCAAAGGAAAAAGTCAGTTCACTGAAGAAGAAAGTAAGCACAACAAGAAGATAGCCAGCCTTAGAATTCATGTTGAAAGGTGCATGGAACGATTAAAAAACTGGCATATATTTGATAGGTCAATGCCTATTTCATTAGCAGATACTGCATCGGACATGTGGATTGTTGTTGCATGCATTTCAAATTTTTGGCCACCTCTAATTAATTAATTAATTAATTAATTAATTAATTAATTAAGTGAATGCAAAGTCTTGTTTTTAGGCACAATGCAGTGCTTGTTTTGTATATAAGGTAACTATTTAATAACCAATTATAGATATTACAAACTACTGGGGTGTGTATATGAAGCAAACGAGCCCGAGTACCTGGGGTGGCCCACTTAACCGAGTTGATTTTCATTCTGTGTTTACATGAGAATTTGCATAACCCTCCAAAAAGTTGTCCTGGCTGGGTTCTCATATAAACACAAGATGGAATTTAAAAATACTTGACCACAATCTCACTAAACTGGTCCAGCTCGGTATCCAGGCTGGCTTGTCTCCATATAAACACCCTCTAAGAATACAAGCAATCATATACCTAGTTATAGTTTGTATACCAAATTATTGATGTGAAAGTTCCAATATTCTAATTAATATTACAATTATTTATATTAAATTCAAATAATTATGTACAAAGTATTTATAATTGCTGCATATTAAAAACCTATATTACAAAAAAATGTGTGTACTGTATGTTCAACTGATAAAATTGTACTTTACACTGGAAAAGCAATATACTTGCCCCATCTTGGACAACCATACTTTACATTCGGATACACTACCTCGGGAAAAATATGATCAAAATAAAATGTTTGAAGTTTTTCAAGTACTGTATTCCCCAGAATACCTTATTAAACATAACAATTTCAATGTACACCCATATTCCATTAGACACAACAAAGTGACAGACATTGTAGTCTGTACAAAAGAGCTGCTGTTGTATCTGATAGTAATACTTATGATTGGTATTGATTTGGAGTTCTCCACCCCGTTTGTAAATACCCAGTCGGCATAATGTCTCATCAAAGCACTCTCCTTCTCTTGAGTTAACTTTCTTCACTTCTAACAAACAAGATTTATTAAATACAATTCCATCAGGTGATGCTCCAAGAAAAAGATGAGTCGATGATATCCAAAATCCAGTACTGTGAACCACATTGCCTGTAATTAGTTCGTATCTCTTGATAATACTGGCTTCTGATGCAATTCCATCTTTCATAGCCTTCGTTTGAACTGGTGTATTGTAGCTCAGCAGCTCGGCAATTGCCTTTGTTGGGCTTGTTGATGGTTTGAGGAGACCCCTTTTACAGCGGGATGCTGTTATCCGAGGCTGTCTTACATCATACCATGTTACTGATTGGTGCTGATCCATAGTCTGTTGTATTATCTCAGTACGGTCAACTGCGGAGCTTAACAACCGCTGCTTGGTCCTCTCACCCTTGGATTTAATCTCCTCCAGCGATAAAGGAAGAGATTTGTTGGGAGAAACAATTTTCCATGTTGAGTTCTGTTTCTCTCTATCAGGATTGCTGTCCACTAGTGGCAATTCTTTGGACGTAATCTGCTGTGGAAGAATAAAGCTCAATCCTGTCTTCATGCCAGTGTCCTCTTCAAGCATCTTCACTTTCTTATAAAAAGAATCTAATTCGGTCGGTGTTGCTTTGTGTTGACCAGAGCCTGGTAGAATGTTCCGTGGTGGATGTTTTTTCTTCTTCCCCCATTCATGTTTAATGAAGTCCATTGATTGAATAGGAGATGCTTTTGACTTCTTTTTGTTTGGAATGTTCCAAGTACATGGCTTCGATGTGCATGGGACATTTTCTGACTGGATTTCAGTTAGACAGTTCTCCTTATTTGAGTTGTCATCAAGTGACTCCAACATAAACAATGTAGCAGCCAGGTGGTTGCATCTACCATCAACCCCTGCAGGGCAATGACATGATGCTCGTTGGATGCACGAACTACTATCAAGGACGATCTTCACTGTGTATACCCCCTTCTTCATAGATGGTAATACTTTACTCTTAACATAGAACATATCTCCCTCTTTCTTCACAAATGCTTGCAGCACATGGCCTGATTTGAAAAAGTTGTAACCTTTGACAATGGGTTTTTCAGTTGACAACTGTCTCTTCAGTTCAACATCATCTATGAGATATTTCCAGATGTTAGCATACCTTATCCTTGGCAAAATAGACAGGTCAGTGTTGAATCCTGCTGTTGGGAATGTGTCTTCAAGAGAAGGATGAGCAACAAGACCAAGAGTTGCTTTCTTCTGAGCAAAATGAACACCACCATCAGGGTCCACAACTTTCCCTGCCAAACCATTGTTTATATAATCATTCACTCTATAAACGCAATTAAAATTATAATTATTGGAGTAAAATATTTGGTAGAAAATTAGGGTAAATTAGAATCTCACTACCACATCACTAATAATACAAGGGAAGCAGACAAAATACCTTTGAATCAGCTCAGGTTTTGTTCCAGTTATTCTTGCCTTACGACAAACAAGCCATCTTTTTAGTATCCCTACAGAGCACTGTTCCACGGGTTTACACAATCTTGCTCCAGGAATATCACCCTCTACTAACACTATCTCATTTGCTTCGGCATTGGGTTCCAATGTAGTATTATTTGTAGGACAAATATCTTCCAAGTTAGGTAAACTTTTCTCCATACTTTATATTATAGATTCGACACGGCGTCCCCCCAAACGGTACCACAATGCACGTCGCGCATCTAGCTAGTAACCAGTCTTTTAAAAAATTCCTCATTTCCGAACTCGGCAAGAATATATTCTATGGCATTTCTAAAATCAAAAAGGCAAACGCTACCGGGTACCGCTTATATTATAAAGGAGCACATGTATGACTATGAAGTTGTAAGCTTAGTCTCCTGTCCATCTGAGCCTTCAGATCAGTGGCTCAATTGCATGTTGTAAGAATGCCTAACCGGTCATTAGAAGGTTGCAGGTTTGATCCTTGTCCAGTGGGGCTCAGAAATCTCAATAACTGAGTTTGACGAACGTCTACCAACTGCTTTTTTTGCCGCTAAGGAAGAATTGGCCAGACGTTCAAACGAACGAATAAAACTAGTCAAGGAGAAAAGTCGAAACTATAAAACAACAAGCAAAGCTACATCAAGGAAGACAAGAAACTAAAGTGTTTTTATACACTTTGGTAGTATAATATTCTTTGAACGGCTTCTCGTTTCCATAAGGAAACATGGCTATTTAACCCTTTATTGGCCAGGTGTCCGGGAGCTCTCCCCTTAATAATAATAATAATAACTTTATTTTAAACTGTAAGACCCTTTCAGCTGTTAAGTATAGCTGGTATAAACAGGATGAACAGTATTTACAATCATATAACTACCCTAGAAATGACTAACAATATTAATTACTATAATACAAATTAAGAACTACAAATATGGCAATCGATGTCAGTTTCTAAGTAATAGTTAAAAAGCGTTTGTTTGAAAATGTTAAAAGAAGTAATTTCTTAATGTACACGGGCGAAGGGAATTCCAATCTTTGGCTCCTGCATATCGAAACATTGACTGTCCTATTTTACTGTTTACTCTTGGTAGATGGAGGAGTGTGTGATCACGAAGTTCTTTTTCTCGAATGGAGCTCCGCAGTTTAAAAGCGTCAGTCAACTGCTCTGGACAATCTAATTTGTTTAAAATTTTAAAAATTGTTAAATATCTAAAAAAGCGCCGTCTACTATACAAGGATAAAAGTTTCAGGTCACTTCTCATGTCTTGAGTGCATTTTATTCTTCGTTCGTTTAAAATAATTCTCATTGCTCGATTTTGCATTTTTCTCCCACACGATTTGTTAGAATGGAACCACACTCGTGCCATACAATAGAACAATAATCTAAAATAGGTAAAATAATTTGTTTATATATACGAAGTAGAATAGATTTGGGCAAAAACACTGAAATTCGATTTAAAAGCTTTAGTCTTGGGTAGATTCGTTGACCAAGTTTAGTAACATGTGGATCCCAGGAGAGAGTGTTGTTTGTACGGACCCCAAGATAGTCGAACGTTGTAACCTCTTCGAGAAGTTTGTTGTGCAGATATACTTGACGAATAAAATCTTCCAGCGTCAGCCAGAGCAAAATTAGTCTGGCGTTAGCCAGAGTAAAATTAGCAAGTTGACAAAAGGCATGCGCAATTGTGGCCAGTAATGAGGATTAAACAACGCACAGCTTGGTAATACTGGATGGACACCAGAAAGTATAATTATATTCATGCCCTTATCAATATTCTGTCTAATCGACTTTATGACCTGAATAATCAAACTTTTTTCCTTGAAATGGCCCATTTATGAAAAGTGCCAAGATAAAATCCAAACGTTTGTTGCTTTTGCCTATAACTGTGATGGATAATTGCCTTTTAAGTCACAGGTGGCCCAACCTCACACTAGGTTTACAGTTGTGTTATTGTTGTATTTGTTATTTAAGAAATTTATCCAAATAAAAAGCGTAAATTCTGACTACCCTCCATGGATGGCGTAGTGGATGGCGTTATAATGGTGTTTCTGTATAAATTTTAATTAGAATGATGGCGTATTGCATTAAAGAAATACCAAATGGTTTTCCGTGTTTGGATACTCTGATCCAAACACGCGGGAAATTGCGAGACTGGAGAAAAGCGTAACAAAACACGAGCCGTAGGCGAGTGTTTTTAGCTTTTCGAAAGTCGAGCAATTTCCCAAGTGTTTGGATAAGAGTCTCCAAACACGGAAAAAACCATTTGGTATTTCTTTTATAAAATAATCACAAGTGAATATGATATATACTGTCCGACATTTTCAAAAAATCGTTTTGGCGGGAATTTTCCGTGTTTGGATACTCTGATCCAAACACGGCAATTGACCAATCAGGGCTCGCGTAGTATACATGTTATTTTATAAAACGTAATCCATCCATGTTTTCCATAGAGTTATAGAAACTCGGCTTTTAACCAATCACCGCTTGCGTTTTCAAAATGTTATTTTATAAATAAACTTGGAAAATGTTCCCGTATTTTAACATATAATTCCGTAAATCATTAAAATAAAAACTTAGGTATACCTTCGGTGAGTTGCATGGGACAATTGTAGCGGCAATAGTTCGACCCTCAAACGCCGTTCGAAACTATTGCCGCTACAAGACGGCCAACCAGTGAAGGTGGACAACATGAAAAATGAACTGTCAAAAGTAAGGTCATTTTAATAATTTATGGCACTATAAGTTAAAATACGGCAACATTTTCCAAGTTTATATAACAAATACAACAATGACAACTGTAAACCTAGTGTGGGGTTGGAAATATCAAATGATGCACGCGTGAATCAGAATGCATGTGGACACTTTTGGACGTACTAAATTAGGATGTCTTGTAGAGATCGTTCCATTCGACTAAATATATTCAGAGTTTAGAAGAAGATTAGTGATAAGTTTAGTTAATATTATACCTCACAGTTACGTTGTCCAATCAGAGTTAGATTTGTACCACGTGACAATATTTTTTTATGAATAGCCTTACTAGACGTCGAATACCCCGCTCGCCTACGTCAATCTTTTCACCAAACTTTAGCTTGAAAGGAGACATCAGTTATGGAAAACATGTATTATTATACAATGAAATAAAAGTAGTGTGCTGCGTAGGCAGTGTTGAAACAACAATCGAAATATAGTAAGGTTTGATATACTGCCGAAACAGAGAACGAAAGAGTCGAACGTTTCGAGCGAAGGTCCTTCGTCAGAGAAAAACGTAAAATGTGTAAACAAAACCAGCAAACTTATATAGGAAAGATAATCATGTGACAAAAAAATTAGCCAATCATATCAAAATGACAATGACAAATCGGTAATGAGATGCGGAAAATTAGCCAATCGGATAAAAACAACAAGAACAAATCAATAATGAGATACGATATTTTATTATATATCATTTATAGACCCTTCACTCGGGTCAGTTTATCCCTCGGGGTAATTTTTTGTGGAATACCCCTCGCTCCAGGTCTATAATTGATAATTATTTATATACAGCAAGAATACTGGATTTTATTTTTTTATTAGTCGTGAGCGGGCGGAATCCAAGGCTTTCCTGCAATTTGATTGGCTACGTGAGCGGGCGGTATTTCACGATATCTTGGACCGCGGTTCAAAAAGTTATTTTTTTCCATTCTGTCATTAAAATTGATCGATTTTCATAACTATTTTGCCTGCCACAGAAAACATATATTGAACAGAGACTACGGGGATGCATATGATTTTGATTATCCAAATGGTTTAGACAACTTCATGTGTAAACAGCGAATTTTAAAAGAAACGCTGGGAAAACTGTGACAAAGCAAAATTTACGAGCGATATTTATAAACTTGTTAACACAGTATTTTGAATTACTAAATGAAACTATATAGAAGTACATATATACTATAAAGTCATACCACGAGAAGATAGAAAAGCTGAAACCTTTTGACACTAAACGTCTAAACTGCATGTCTTTCTTCTGTTATCCATCCGCTATAAAACTCAACAAAACCGCTACAATTCTTTACCTTGTAGTCAAATATTTTCCACATGCCAGCCAACCTCATCGCGTCTTGTCCATGAAACTTGAAATTACAAATGGCTTACAACAAGCATTTTCGTCTTCAAACTCGAAGAACACTTTCAATTTTCATACAGTCAGCCAAATATTGAAAACGACTTTCCAAGCGAACAGCCAAAAACCAGCAAGCGATGAAGAAGAACGACGAAGAATCTTTATCAACTAAACTTTAAAAACACTGACTGCATTTTGACTTCCCTTCGTAACTAGATCTTCAAGTTTTGAATGGTTTTTAAAAAAAAAAAGGTTCCAAGCTTCCTTGTCAGACTACATGTCGGCAATTGTTTACGACTGTCGAACGATAAACTTTGGACTTTTGAGTATCACGTGAATGTCATTTCGATTACGCAACTTAATTCAATTATGTTAATTTATCTAATGTAACAAAAAAATAAATACGTTATTTACCGTTTTGGTCGGTCCGTATAGAAAAATATTTGCCCTCCGTCTCAAAAATGTCCCTCGGCCTACGGCCTCGGGCCTTTTTTAAGACCTCGGGCAAATATTTTTCTATAGGACCTCCCAGCCGGTAAATAACATATATATCTGTGGTGACAAACGCTAGACAGTAGTGACTGACGTTCTGTTTCAGTTTGGTGGTGATCGTATTCCTTGAGCTTCAAAAGTACATCCTATCTAAACGAAATTCAGCGTCAAAAAAGCCAAAATATTCGACAACGAACGCCGCCATTTTTAAATGTGCTTAGCAACCCAGGGTGACATTGTATTTGTGACGACATTTATCCAACTTGAATTGATTTTAATTTAGTGTGATCAAAAATGTAGTCAAACATTTTAAAGTTACCGACGTGTTCACACGTAGCGATGGCCAATACAACAAGTAAGTTAAAAAAATTACTTCACTTAAACTTCACTTTACTTTACTTTACTTTACTTCACTTAGACTTCACTTTTCACTTCACTTTTCACTTCACTCTAGTCCACTCCACTCCACTTCACTCTACTCCACTTCACGCCACTTTACTCCACACCACCCCACTTCACCTCCGACTTCACTCTGCTCCACTCCACTTCACTCTACCCCAGTTCTCTTCACTTCCGACTTCACTCCACTCCCATTCCAATGCTCATCTCACTTCACCTCACAATCACCTTACCTCACAATCACCTCACCTCACCTCACAATCACCTCACCTCACAATCACCTCACCTCACCTCACCTCACCTCACCTCACCTCACCTCACCTCACCTCACTTCACTTCACTTCACTTCACTTCACTTCACTTCACTTCACTTCACTTCACTTCACTTCACTTCACTTCACTTCACTTCACTTCACTTCACTTCTATTCACTTCTATTCACTTCTATTCACTTCTATTCACTTCTATTCACTTCTATTCACTTCTATTCACTTCTATTCACTTCTATTCACTTCTATTCACTTCTATTCACTTCTATTCACTTCACTTCACTTCACTTCACTTCACTTCACTTCACTTAGACCACGTCACCTCAGAAGACGATTTATTTGGACCACTTGTATAAAATTGACCTATTTTAATAATTTAAAAAAAATGTAATGAAAATCGCTTTAATAATTTTACATCATCTAACATTACTTGTTTATGTTTTTTCTTTGTTTAAAGGATCTGGTAGGGGAGTTCCAAAATGGAATAAAAAATCTGTAAAACATGAAGCCAAATTTCAAAAGCTACAGGAATCAGAAACTAATGTTACGAAGATTGGGCCTGTTCGAGTGTGTTTTGACGAAGAGTTTCAACTTCGAATAAGAGTAGTCACAAACGTCTACGCCGGCCTACACGACGACGGCAGCGAGGTATCAGTAAAGAAATTTTTGACCAACATCGAAGATTCGAAAGAAATAGACGAATTAACAATCCTAACCTTACCAAATGTCATGAATTCAGACTATATTATAAAGTATCGAGATCATGTATGCAAGGATAATGTAACGTACATTATTTTTGACCTTTGTGAGGAAACCTTAGAAGAGTTCGTTCGAAGATATAACCGGTCCCCGAGTTATCTAGCAAGGCATTGTCCTGTTTTAATTAAAGAAATTCTATCAGGACTAGATGCACTTCACGACGGAGAAGAGGTTCAAGTTATTCATATGGACCTAACTCCGTGGAATATTCTGGTTGACATCGAAGGTCACGCCCGTCTTGCCTGTTTTTCGCTCAGTACAATACTCAACCAAGGCCAATCAACAGTACTGGAAACACATCCGAAAGGAGATTCGAACTTTTGGCTGGCACCAGAGTCTATTAAGCATAACGAGGATGGAAAAGTGGTGTTTACCAAAAAGACAGATGTTCATGTCGTAGGAATGATTTGTTTCTACATTTTAACAGGATGCCTGCATCTTTTTGGTGCGCATCACGAATGTGTTCAGAATATCATTGATGGAAAACCTGTCAATATTGAGGAGTTGAAGAATTATCCAGAAGCTAAACGTTTTGTATCGTGGTTAATAAGTCATGATAGCAAAGATAGGCCAAGTGTAAAAGAAGCATTGGAAGACCCTTATTTGGAATTATGTTCAGGTAAAATAATGTGACTCTAGCTGCTAACCCAATATAACTTATTGGATTCATCTAAGCCCGACATGACAAAATATTTAAGTTAAGCATTCAATATTGGGCGAGACTGAATGGCAATAATATCACTTTAACTACACCTCATATACAAACGCTACCACTTAGAAGCATACATGACTATAAATTTACAACCTTAGCTCTCCATCCGAGCCACAGTAGCTCAATAGTTAGAGCATCTAACTGGTCATTAGAAGGTTGTATAGGTTTGATCCCTGTCTGCGACTCAGAAGCATTGTCTGGGTAATTGAACAAGGAGAACGTCTACCAAACGACAGTTACATTTCACCAATCTCGCAAACGTACCACATGCACTACATGTATTTATACAATACCCTAGTTGCTATGCGTGTTTTCATTGGTTGTTGGCCATGATCTATTAGAGGACAGACACATGGTCACGTCAGATCACGTCAGCTGACTTGCCTTTTTCCTTCTTCATGCCCCAAAATCCGGCACGAGTTTCGACAAAGACCTTTTAAATTTTTATTGTATAAAACAAATAGATTCCATTTTTTTGTTGTCTGTTCAGTTATAGATGCACAGAGGACGTCACAACGTGGTAAGAACATCAGTGACCCACTCGACTGCGTCTCGTGGGCCACTTTTTTGTTCTTACCACGTTGTGACGTTATCTGTGCATCTATAACTGAACAGACAACGGCAAAATGGAATCTATTTGTTAAACAGTAAAAACCCGCTGACAATAACCTACATTTTACCAAATCAGCCTGGGATAGGTTCTTATATTCTTATATAAATAAATTCTTAATTTCAGTATCTTAATGGTTAGAGCGTCTAACTGGTCATTAGAAGGTTGCAGGTTCAAACCCTGTCTGGGACTCGGAAACATTTTCTGACTATTTGAGCTTGACGAACGTTTACCAAACGTCTGTTACACGTTCTCGTCATTAATTTTAGACACTACAACAGCTGCTGGTGAAGTGAGTGAATTGGAACCAATGCAGATAAAGGAGCGACACGAAGAAGACGGAAACAACAATCAGCAGCCAAGCGAGGGTATAAAAGTGAGTAGTTTGCGCATCAGTACTTGGTGCGACCACTGACCTATATATAACTGGACTGCGGGTCCTGTCCCAAGTAATCGAACAAAGATGGCAGAAATATGTATCTTTTCTCTCATGGTAGCAACCGCTGACTGTATTCAGCTGAATATGTTTACTTGACTGTGGGCTCCGCCGCGCCCGCAGCCCGATCAATTTCGTTATAAATTCATTTATTACAAAAAGGTCAGTGGTTACTAATAATATGAGAGAAAGTACCCATATTAAACCGCCATCTTGGATTGATCGCCCACTGTCAGTCATTGATATATATCCTGCATATATACTGCAATCCAGTTGTATATAGGTGAGCGGGTGTGACACATTGACTTCAGGAGGTTCGAAGGTGTTTAGTGTCAAGTCATGGTACTGTAGACCACATTTTGCTAAGGTTAGAAACAATGGCCCGCGTTGCTTTCGTTCCACCCACTCTCTTGCCCGTGTGCAGTCTTATACATGATCGTAGACTAGAGAGTAGCCTCAGATTCCGGCCGTGAGGGTTCTCGCCGCCCGCAATCCTCGCCACCATGTGGATTGCGGGTGTACCGACAACCCAACGACTGGAATCTGAGCCTGTATACCCTATAGAGGGCAGTGCTTCCATTTTTCTCTTTTCCGCCTGATTTTCCTTCTTTAACGCAAAATTTCCTTCCAAAATATCGAAATTTCCTTCAAATATTTATAAGAGATGTAAGCACGACCCTGTTCTTGAAATCGACAAACCAGAACTCTGTTGGGATTCACTTACATTAATAAGCTTCAGTCCCCCTGAGAAATTCTTAACCCCCCCCCCCCCCTCCCCAGATATTTCGAAACTAACTCATCATTCATGAACTCATTCATTTTAGCCAAAGCCACCCCTGGGCCTAAAAAATCATTCATCTATTGGAACACAATGTGCCATTTAAACATGTTTTAAAATTTTCCACATTTTGTTCAAGAGTGCTGTCAGAATGCAGGAAATACCGTCTCAGAAACCCAAATTTCAAAAATGTTCCGAGAGCTAGGGCGGTCTTTGAGTAATCTATTAATATGTTAATAAACATAAACTCACAACCTAGTCGGTGACTGGGTTTCTTGCCTAGCTTATATATCTGCTATATAATATAGCTTATATATCTATATATCTATCTTATATATCTGCTAGTCAGCAACAGTCGTTTTTCTCTTTGTTTTATTTTCCCTCTCTTTAGACTACTGCAGAGATACCTGATCTCGGAGAAGGTAAACGTATTTATTTCTGGACGTTTTTCTTCTCAATTTCATTCAGCTGACCATAGTGCTTTTCCATCTTATATACTACAGTATATAATAGAGTCCACACTCCATACCAGTACTCGATATACTATATGCTATATGCAATACACCACATATTATATACTACATACTATATACTTTATCATATACCACATATCACATACCACATATCAGATACTACAAACCACATATCATATTCCATATATTATATATCATATTAGTTAAAAAAATAAGTAAGTTAAAAAAATTACTTCACTTCAACTTCACTTCACTTCAACTTCACTTCAACTTCACTTCAACTTCACTTCAACTTCACTTCAACTTCACTTCAACTTCACTTCAACTTCACTTCAACTTCACTTCAACTTCACTTCAACTTCACTTCAACTTCACTTCAACTTCACTTCAACTTCACTTCAACTTCACTTCAACTTCACTTCAACTTCACTTCAACTTCACTTCAACTTCACTTCAACTTCACTTCAACTTCGCTTCAACTTCGCTTCAACTTCGCTTCAACTTCGCTTCAACTTCGCTTCAACTTCGCTTCAACTTCGCTTCAACTTCGCTTCAACTTCGCTTCAACTTCGCTTCAACTTCGCTTCAACTTCGCTTCAACTTCGCTTCAACTTCGCTTCAACTTCACTTCAACTTCACTTCAACTTCACTTCAACTTCACTTCAACTTCACTTCAACTTCACTTCAACTTCACTTCAACTTCAACTTCACTTCAACTTCACTTCAACTTCACTTCAACTTCACTTCAACTTCGCTTCAACTTCGCTTCAACTTCGCTTCAACTTCGCTTCAACTTCGCTTCAACTTCGCTTCAACTTCGCTTCAACTTCGCTTCAACTTCGCTTCAACTTCGCTTCAACTTCGCTTCAACTTCGCTTCAACTTCGCTTCAACTTCGCTTCAACTTCAACTTCACTTCAACTTCACTTCAACTTCACTTCAACTTCACTTCAACTTCACTTCAACTTCACTTCAACTTCACTTCAACTTCACTTCAACTTCACTTCAACTTCACTTCAACTTCACTTCAACTTCACTTCAACTTCAACTTCACTTCAACTTCACTTCAACTTCACTTCAACTTCACTTCAACTTCACTTCAACTTCACTTCAACTTCACTTCAACTTCACTTCAACTTCACTTCAACTTCACTTCAACTTCACTTCAACTTCACTTCAACTTCACTTCAACTTCACTTCAACTTCACTCAACTTCACTTCAACTTCACTTCAACTTCACTTCAACTTCACTTCAACTTCACTTCAACTTCACTTCAACTTCACTTCAACTTCACTTCAACTTCACTTCAACTTCACTTCAACTTCAACTTCAACTTCAACTTCAACTTCACTTCAACTTCACTTCAACTTCACTTCAACTTCACTTCAACTTCACTTCAACTTCACTTCAACTTCACTTCAACTTCACTTCAACTTCACTTCAACTTCACTTCAACTTCACTTCAACTTCACTTCAACTTCACTTCAACTTCACTTCAACTTCACTTCAACTTCACTTCAACTTCACTTCAACTTCACTTTCAACTTCACTTCAACTTCACTTCAACTTCACTTCAACTTCACTTCAACTTCACTTCAACTTCACTTCAACTTCACTTCAACTTCACTTCAACTTCACTTCAACTTCACTTCAACTTCACTTCAACTTCACTTCAACTTCACTTCAACTTCACTTCAACTTCACTTCAACTTCACTTCAACTTCACTTCAACTTCACTTCAACTTCACTTCAACTTCAACTTCACTTCAACTTCACTTCAACTTCAACTTCACTTCAACTTCACTTCAACTTCACTTCAACTTCACTTCAACTTCACTTCAACTTCACTTCAACTTCACTTCAACTTCACTTCAACTTCACTTCAACTTCACTTCAACTTCACTTCACTTCAACTTCACTTCAACTTCACTTCAACTTCACTTCAACTTCACTTCAACTTCACTTCAACTTCACTTCAACTTCACTTCAACTTCACTTCAACTTCACTTCAACTTCACTTCAACTTCACTTCAACTTCACTTCAACTTCACTTCAACTTCACTTCAACTTCACTTCAACTTCACTTCAACTTCACTTCAACTTCACTTCAACTTCACTTCAACTTCACTTCAACTTCACTTCAACTTCACTTCAACTTCACTTCAACTTCACTTCAACTTCACTTCAACTCACTTCAACTTCACTTCAACTTCACTTCAACTTCACTTCAACTTCACTTCAACTTCACTTCAACTTCACTTCAACTTCACTTCAACTTCACTTCAACTTCACTTCAACTTCACTTCAACTTCACTTCAACTTCACTTCAACTTCACTTCAACTTCACTTCAACTTCACTTCAACTTCACTTCAACTTCACTTCAACTTCACTTCAACTTCACTTCACTTCAACTTCACTTCAACTTCACTTCAACTTCACTTCAACTTCACTTCAACTTCACTTCAACTTCACTTCACTTCAACTTCACTTCAACTTCAACTTCACTTCAACTTCACTTCAACTTCACTTCAACTTCACTTCAACTTCACTTCAACTTCACTTCAACTTCACTTCAACTTCACTTCAACTTCACTTCAACTTCACTTCAACTTCACTTCAACTTCACTTCAACTTCACTTCAACTTCACTTCACTTCAACTTCACTTCAACTTCACTTCAACTTCACTTCAACTTCACTTCAACTTCACTTCAACTTCACTTCAACTTCACTTCAACTTCACTTCAACTTCACTTCAACTTCACTTCAACTTCACTTCAACTTCACTTCAACTTCACTTCAACTTCACTTCAACTTCACTTCAACTTCACTTCAACTTCACTTCAACTTCACTTCAACTTCACTTCAACTTCACTTCAACTTCACTTCAACTTCACTTCAACTTCACTTCAACTTCACTTCAACTTCACTTCAACTTCACTTCAACTTCACTTCAACTTCACTTCAACTTCACTTCAACTTCACTTCAACTTCACTTCAACTTCACTTCAACTTCACTTCAACTTCACTTCAACTTCACTTCAACTTCACTTCAACTTCACTTCAACTTCACTTCAACTTCACTTCAACTTCACTTCAACTTCACTTCACTTCACTTCACTTCACTTCACTTCACTTCACTTCACTTCACTTCACTTCACTTCACTTCACTTTACTTTACTTTACTTTACTTTACTTTACTTTACTTTACTTTACTTTACTTTACTTTACTTTACTTTACTTTACTTTACTTTACTTTACTTTACTTTACTTTACTTTACTTCACTTCACTTCACTTTACTTCACTTAGACTTCACTTTTCAATTCACTCTAGTCCAATCCAATCCACTTCACTCCACCCCACTTGACTTCCGACTTCACTTCACTCCACTCCACCCTACTTCACTCCGTTCCACTTCACTTCACTCTACTCCACTTCCAACTACTCCACTCCACTCCACTCCGCTTCACTCCCATTCCCATTCCTATCCTCAACTCACAATCACCTCAGCTTACCTCACTTCACTTCATTTCACTTAGACCACAAGATGAATTAATTTAATTGGAAAACTTTTATAAAATTGACCTATTTTAATAATTTTACATCATCTAACATTACTTGTTTATGTTTTTTCTTTGTTGAAAGGATCTGGTAGGGGAGTTCCAAAGTGGAATAAAAAATCTGTAAAACATGAAGCCAAATTTCAAAAGCTACTGGACTCGGAAACTAATATTACGAAGATTGGGCCTGTTCGAGTGTGTTTTGACGAAGAGTTTCGACTTCCACGAATAAGAGCAGTCGCGAACGCCTACGTCGGCCTACACGACGACGGCAGCGAGGTATCAGTAAAGAAAATTTTGACTAACATCGAAGATTTGAAAGAAACAGACGAATTAAAAATCCTAACCTTACCAAATGTCATGAATTCAGACAATATTGTGAAGTATCGTGGTCATGTATGCAAGGATAATGTAACGTACATTATTTTTGACCTTTGCGAGGAAGCCTTAGAAGAGTTCGTTCGAAGACATCCCCCGAGTTATCTAGCAAGGCATTGTCCTGTTTTAATTAAAGAAATTCTATCAGGACTAGATGCACTTCATAACGGAGAAGAGGGAGTTATTCATATGGATATAAATCCGTGGAATATTCTGGTTGACATCGAGGGTCACGCCCGTCTTGCCTGTTTCTCGCTCAGTACAATACTCAACCAAGATCAATCAACAGTACTGGAAACTTATCCAAAAGGAGATTCGAACATTTGGCTGGCGCCAGAGTCTATTAAGCGTAACGAGGATGGGAAAATAATGTTTACCGAAAAGTCAGATGTTCATGTCGTAGGAATGATTTGTTTCTACGCTTTAACAGGATGCCTGCATCTTTTTGGTGGGCCTCACGAACGTGTTGGGAACATCATTGATGGAAAACCTGTCAATATTGAGGAGTTGAAGAATTATCCAGAAGCTAAACGTTTCGTATCGCGGTTAATAAGTCATGATAGCAAAGATAGGCCAAGTGTAAAAGAAGCATTGGAAGACCCTTATTTGGAATTATGTTCAGGTAAAATACTGTGACTCTAGCTGCTAACCCAATATAACTTATTGGATACATCTAAGCCCGACATGACAAAATATTTAAGTCAAGCGTTCAATATTGGGCGAGACTGAATGGCAATAATATCACTTTAACTACATCTCATCTACAAACGCTAGCCTACCACTTAGAAGCATACATGACTATAAATTAAAAACCTTAGCGCTCCATCCGAGCCTCAGTAGCTCAATAGTTAGAGCGTCTAACTGGTCATTAGAGTCCCTGTCTGAGGCTCAGAAACATTTTCTGAGTAATTGAGCTGGATGAACATCTACCAAACGACACTTGCATTACACCAATCTCGCAAACGTACCACATGCACTACATATATACGTATAACTTATTATATCATCTCAAAACATCTCATAGGGTGAGATATGCAAAGCACACATTATATGACTATGAATTTGCAATCTTTAGAGCCCTTCATCCGAGCCTCAGTGTCTTAATGGTTAGAGCGTCTAACTGGTGATTAGAAGGTTGCTAGTTCGATCCCTGTCTGGGGTTCAGAAACATTTTCGGATTATTTGAGCTTGACGAACCTTTACCCAACGTTTGTTACACGTTCTCGTCATTAATTTTAGACACTACAACAGCTGCTGGTGACCTGAGTGAATGGAAACCAATGAAAAAAAAGGAGCGACACGAAGAAGACGGAAACAACAATCAGCAGCCAAGCGAGGGTATAAAAGTGAGTAGTTTGCGCATCAGTGCAATGTGTGACCACTGACCTATATATAACTGGACTGCATGCGGGTCCCGTCCCCAGTGATCGAACAAAGATGGCAGAAATATGGACCTCTTCTCATGGTAGCAACCGCTGACTATTCAGCTGAATATGTTTACTTGACTGTGGGCTCAGCCGCGCCCGCAGCCCGATCAATTTCGTTATAAATTCATTTATGATAAAAAGGTCAGAGGTTACTAATATGAGAGAAAGTACCCATTTTAAACCGCTATCTTGGATTGGTAGCCCACTGCCAGTCATTGATATATAGGGCACCTGCAGTCCAGTTGTATATAGGTGAGTGGGTGTGACACAGTGACTTGAGGATGTTCGAAGGTGTTTAGTGTCAAGTCATGGTACTATAGACCACATTTTGCTAAGGTTGGAATTAATGGCGCGTTGCTTTCGTTCCACCCACTCTCTTGCCCGTGTGCAGTCTTATACATGATCGTAGACTAGAGAGTAGCCTCAGATTCCAGCCGTCAGGGTTCTCGCCGCCCGCAATCTTCGCCACGATGTGGATTGCGGGTGTACCGACAGCCCAACGACTGGAATCTGAGCCTGTATATAGGGCAGTGCTTCCATTTTTCTCTTTTCCACCTGATTTTCCTTTTTTAACGCAACATTTCCTTCCAAAATACCGAAATTTCCTTCAAATATTTATAAGAGATTTAAGCACGACCCTGTTCTTGAAATCGACAAACCAGAACTTTGCCCGGATTCAATGCCACTAATGTAGTAATGTAAGCTTCAGCCCCCTGAGAAATTCTTACCTCCCGCCTCCCCAGATATTTCGAAACTAACTCACCATTCATGAAGTCACGTTTCTCTCTGACGAAGGGCCTTCGCTCGAAATGTTAGAAACTACGTTTAATAATTTCAGCATTACTCAGATCTTGCTGTATTTCGATTTGTATTTCAACACTGCCTATACGCAGCACTGCACTTTTATTTCATCATTCATTAACTCATTCGTTTTAACCAAAGGCACCCCTGGGCCTAAAAAATCCAGTAAATACAACATGTAAATGTAATGTAGTAATTGTGCATCATAATCATTCATCTATATTGGAACACAATGTACCATTTAAACATGTTTTAAAATTTTCAAAATTTTGTTCAAGAGTGCTGTCAGAATGCAGGAAAAACCGTTACAGAAACCCAAATTTCAAAAATGTTCCGAGAGGGGCGGTCTTTGAGTAATCTATTAATACTCACAACCAGGATTTATCGCCTAGGTTATATATTTGCTAGTCACACAGTCGCCTTTCTCTTTGTTTTATTTTTCCTCTCTTTAGACTACTGCAGAGATACCCGATGTCGGAAACGGTAAACGTATGTATTTCTGGACGTTTTTCTTTTCAATTTAATTCAGCTGACCTTTCCAACATATATACTACCGTATATACTATAGAGTCCACACTCCATACCGTATACCACATATACCATATCCACACACCACATACCATATATACCACATATCACATACCACGTGATTTCATGAATTATTGATATTTTAAACACCATATATCATATACCACATATCATATCAGATACCACATATCATATCATATCATACCATATACCACATATGACATACCACTTATCATATTGTAGCGGGAGTAGAGCGCCACAGTGTGTGTTCCGAGATCGATCACACAAACAAGATATATGCTCTTATCAGCTTTTATTCAGCGAGCACATGTAAACTTGCGCAAGCAAGAACACCAGAACACCGAACAACAACTACGTGCGCCCCCGCACATACGGTACATTCCAATCACATTGCGTGATAACACGTCACTCAGAGCTTACTCGCTATAATATACTACCTACCATATACCACATACCATATACCACATATCATACAACACATATCATATACCAACCTCGTATCCAGGGCATTTTTTTTGCCTCCACGTTGGGAGGTCAGCCAAAGTGGCCCTGGCATCGGCTTCTCGATTCTATATTCTGATTGGCTGGTTTAAAAATTGATTAATTCAGGTGAGTATAATTTATTCATCAAAATCTGAATTGCAATAGATTCACTCTTCAAAATTTACCCAAAAATTAGAAATGATAGACATGCTTGTTCATGACATTTACATGTATCCTGGATAATCGTGGGGGTATCATGAGGATTAATGCTAGCTAGTTGCTTTTATGATAAAGGTTCACATGAGTTAGTCGGCAGAGCGTTAAATATTTCTCATTTATTATTCATGTATACGTATTATACAAAAACAAAACACAAAGACCGCATAAATTTTCTTGCCAAAACACGCCAAAATTCTGGGTGTCACGTGACCAGCCGATGCCAGGGCCATTTTCGCTGACCTCCCAATGTGGAGGCAAAATGCCCTGGGTACGAGGTTGGTCATATACCACATATCATATACAACATACCATATACTACATATCATATACCAATTATCATATACCACATATCATATATCATATACCACATACCATATATCACATATAATACAGCACATACTATATACCACATACCATATATCACATATCACACACCATATACCCATATAACACATACCATATCATATGCTACATACCATATATCACATATCATATACCATATCTCCTAGGCCATGTTACGCGTAATTTCGCCTGCATGGCAACCTGTAGAAATTGTTGCAAACGTAGATACAAAAAGAACACTAGAAAACCTACACGCTAAAAGTGTGTTGAACAAATTTTTTACGTGTTGTATTTTAGACGTGTTGTATTTCAGGCGTGTTGAAACATTTCATCATCGAAACAACACTCCGTTAGCGGGGGGGGGGGGGAGCGGAAATAAGAATCTGGGTACGAGATTGAGAAAACCCGCGCTCGTCGTCTAATTATTTTCTTAAATGTAAAACGATTCGTATTATTTGCTTTGTATGCTATTTTTAGAATTACAGTGGAAGTGGGAACAAAACTCAGAAATTCACAAAGCCAAATATGAACGGCTGCTGGAATATGGCCCAAAGCACCCGAAGAAGATAAAGGAGATAAACGGCGTACGGGTATGTTGTGCCAAAGATTACAAAATCGGTAAGGGCTGCGATGGCACTTGTGTCTACATTGGCTTGGCTAAGGATGGTTGTGAAAAGGCTGTGAAGCGTCTACTGAAAGACGTTTGTGCTCATTTAGGAACACAAGAGAAAAAGATTCTGAATACTCCGAACGCTAAGAACTCGAAATATGTCGTCCGATATTGGTTCTATGATGACGAAACCGACAATGATTTCGCCTATCTAATCGAGGACCTGTGCGAAGAAAACTTGGAGCAATACGTGACCGAGCGAAGTATGAAGAAGGAAGATTTGGTAAACAAAGCCCCGGCTATCGTGCGCCAGATATTGGAAGGACTGAGTGATCTCCAGTGTGATCCCAAACCAGTTCTTCACAGGGATTTGAAGCCTTCGAACATCATGCGAAACGTAAGCGGCAATTGGCTGTTGGTCGACTTTGGCATAAGTCGAACGCTAGCAAAAGAACAAACGACTCACCGAAGCGAGCAGAAAGGAACAAAATTCTGGAGAGCAGTCGAGTCGTATCTTCCCAAAGACGAGTCAGATTCACCTGAAGAGAACCCAGCTAGCGAACAGGTGAGGTACAAAAAGAAATCTGATATACAAGTCGCTGGCATGATAGCTTTCTACATTCTGACCAAAGGCGAACATCCTTTTGGTCGTGAGGAAGAGTGTGTTCGGAATCTCCGCGATGGCAATCCAGTTGATCTAGCCAAACTGCTAGATCCGGTCGCCAATGATTTGATATCCTGGATGCTTCAACACAAGCCTGAAGATCGGCCTTCAGCTAAAGAAGCTTTGAAGCATCCCTATCTTCAGCCAGCTGACACGCAATTCGAATTGTTATATTGCGTGGGCAATGAGCCAGAGATCAAGACGACCAACTCCAAATCCGATCTTGTGAGTAAACTAAACAACGATCCCTTATTGTCGTTCGATTGGAAAGCGAAGATTAACCCTGATGTTATGAAGTATTTTTGCACCGATGAAATTCATAAGAGAATAGTGAAGTACGGCTGTGAGTGGACGGAATGTCTACGGCTTATACGAAACACGACCCAGCACTGGAACGACCGACCACGCCCACGCCCAGAAGCACATTCTATCGTGGGTAACCCTCAGGAGTACTTCCTGAAATTGTTTCCAACCCTTCCTGTCGTGATTCACAGAATCATCAGATCATCGGAACGGAAAGAGACCCTGCAAAAATTCTTTATGTAAGGTACGTCTTTAAAGTGCATCTAACCCAAAAATGAAATTCGTTTTGTTGGAAAGGGCGTTAAAAATGATGAAGGATACGGTTAACATGTTTTCGATATCTCTTTGTTTTCATTAGAGGTATTTTTTATTTTTTTTTGTAGTATGCAAATAAAAGATAAAGGCCTGGGGGCTAATCATCATCGTAGCAGCAGGGAAATCTGTCTGCGCATGCGTGTGCGGTCTGCCGAAAGTACAATCTCGTTCCCAGAGCCTTCGCCGGTACGCAAATGAAGGCTCTGGGATAATCTACCATCGAGAAGTGTTTTGATTGGCTAGCTAAAGGCGGCGGCCTTTCAAGTGGAAGAAACGTTTTTCTGTTTCCGGTGATGGATTATCCCAGAGCCTTCGCCGCGCAAAAACGAAGGGTACGAGATTGCCGAAAGTAGGGCTTTCGCGGGTTCAAACGTAGACAAATATGGCGGTCAATGCATGCTTAGGGGAAGCTTTGCTATTTAGTATCGTTATTTTTCTGCCTTTTAAATTGTGTGCGTGCTTCGACAAAAGTTACGTACTTTGTTTGCAAAATTTACAAATAAAATTAAACAAGATACTAGAAATGAGGAAAGCCGACTAATATATCCCGAACGTATGGCATTCTAGCGACACACGCGTGCTTTCAAAGACGAAGTAAGGGACTTGGGACAATCAGCAAGCATCCACCAAAAATGTGTTCATGTACAACCAGAGAATGAAATCCCATCATTTTCGTTTTGGAGAAAAAGGTAAACTTTGCTGAAATTGACAATATTTGCATGTCGCCGTTACACTGAAATTAGTAGCAATAGACAAGTCGGACTTCATTGTAAGATCTGAGTAGGACAAAAATACTGATTATATATTTCTATGCACGAACGGAATTATACGTAAACTTAGCACAACACTGTGGCAGTTAAAAGTTCTTGCTCAACGTAAGACAGAATCTGAGTACGTTTCACAGACAGCACTAACTAGTAAACAAGTCGTCGGATGAAAGAATTAATGAATACATAATTTACCCACCAAGCCCAATTTTTCCATTACTAAATACCTCTCAGATATCAAAAGCAGTAATGGAATAAAATAAGACCAGCAAAGTAAATTTTGGTGAAAAAGACAAAGTTTTGAGTTATAGTCGATCAAACATTAACTACCAACTTGACTCCAATGCTGGCTTCTTCGTACCACCACTTCATCTTCCAATACTTATACACCTTCCTGGTTGAAATGTCTCTCACCCCTCAGAACAACGTCAGTGTTTCCACTAATTGACCAACATACTTTAAAACACTGGTTGACCGACAGATTGTTAGTAAATCTTGAAGATATCACATACCACATATTATATACCATATACCATCAGACACTACATACCATATATCATATAACCATATACCACATATCAGACACTGCATATCATATATCATATATCATATACCACATATCACATATTATATACCATATACCACATATCAAACACTACATACCATATATCATATACCACATATCATATACCACATACCACATATCATATACCACATACCATATACCACATATCATATACCACAACCACAATCACATATCACATATCATATACCACATGCATACCATATACTTTATCATATACCATGTATATATCATATACCAACATATTACATATCATATACCACATGTCATACACCACATATCATATACCACAAATCATATATCACATATACTATATGTCCTAGGCCATGTTACACATAATTTCGCCTGCATGGAAACTTGTAGAAATTTTTTGCAAACGCGGATACCAAAACAACTTAACGCCATCCTTCATGATTTATATATTTTCATTTATTTTATTGTCTATAGGTTCATCAAGTAGGAGAAACTGGAAAAAGACCTCGATTGTCCACCGAGAAAAATTCGAAAAGCTTATAGAGATCATGAATAGCGAGCCGGGTAGGGTTACGAAGATAAATGGTGTGAGCGTATGCTTTGAAGACGAATTTTTCATTGGAAATGGATGTTCAGGAACGAAAGTCTACATTGGCCTTTGTCAAGAGAGTCAATTATGCAAGTCACTCGGTTTGAATGAGCGTAGTATCTTGACATCCCAAGTCGCCGTGGAATCGCCACGTATTGTCAATTACACCTTTGGCCCTGCATTAAAGTAAAACAAACGTTCAATTGCACTCTTTAAAATAACAATAGAACGTTAGAATATTCATTAGCGCGAAACGACATTCAATAACGTTTTGGTCACATCAATAGCATTTATTACATATGCATGACAAATAGTCCTGTTCAAATCCATTAACAAAATACCAATAGCACTTATATATACACATTCATTTACAACAAAGGCGTATTCATTAAAGATCATACGTACGATCAATTAAGTGCGTCAGAGAAGCAAAGAATGCAAACTACAAGTAATGCCAAAGGAGGTTCAGTGTCAGTATTACTTATCGAACATGGCACATCATCACAGAAGGCAACGCATCAGTCAGGAAAATCGAGAACGTTTAGTGAGAGCATTTGACGACCCCGAATAAGACTATGTATCTGTTGCCGATACCCTTGGCGTCAACCGTTCGACAGCGAGGGGTATTGTTAGAAGATATATAGAGGAAGGACGTATGAACGAAAGAGCTCGTGGCGGGGAAACCATGTCAAAGTTGATGAAGAAATGAGGCGATGTATTGCGGCTATACTCGACGACAATCCCGTTTTAACTCTGCAAGCGATAAACATAACGCTGCGAGAAAGGTTGCCTCAAAAGCCCCATGTTCATTCACGAACAATTGGCAAAATTTTAGACGGTATATGTTATACACCGTTAAACTGGTTCGTCGATGCCCTGCTGAACGAAACAGACCAGATGTAATCCAGAAGCGTCGTCAGTATGCAACCTGGTTTCTTGAAGAAGCTATTCGCAACCAGGTGGACGGCCAGAAGTCAAGGAAGAGCTCTACGAGGACAGAGAGCATATCGTCAGGTGGCTGGTCAGAAAGGAAACAACGTTACCATCACCCTTGCAGTTTCATCTACATTTGGGCTGGTACATCACTCTATGCACATCGGGGGCACAACTTCTCCCAAGTTTCAAGCATTCCTACAAGAGTGCAGAACATTTGCCTGAAAATGAAACGATCATTATTTTCGATGGTGCACCACCTCATCGCCGGCACAAACTCCCGCAGAACATATTGAACTGCGAATTCTTCCACCGTATTCTCCATTTTTAAATATAGTCGAAAATGCCATAAGTGCGTTAAAAGCTGCTATACAGGCCGATGTTTCACGACCCATCGTTCAACAGCAGATGAATGACAGGCTAAGAGCACAACGAGACCACATTCCGTTGGGCGAATATAGGAAAAGAGTTTTGTTGGCTGCCGCCGAAAGAAACATCGCTACCATAACCGTACCGAAGTGTAATGCGTGGTTCAGGCACGTGCAAACCTATCTGCCCCGTTGCCTTAACGGCGAGTTTCTAGAAGGCTAATTTAAGACTCTAGGACTTTTCTCGCATTTCTGAATGAAAGTGTTTTCATGAATGTAATGTAGTTCATCTGTTGTGTATTGATCGTACGTATCATCTTTAATGAATACGCCTTTGTTGTAAATGAATGTGTATAAGTGCTATTGGTATTTTGTTAATGGATTTGAACAGGACTATTTGTCATGCATATGTAATAAATGCTATTGATGTGACCAAAACGTTATTGAATGTCGTTTCGCGCTAATGAATATTCTAACGTTCTATTGTTATTTTAAAGAGTGCAATTGAACGTTTGTTTTACTTTAATGCAGGGCCAAAGGTGTACTGGTTCTACGATGACACTTCTAATCCACAATTTTCCCACCTTATCCTAAACCTTTACGAGAAAACCCTGAAGAAATCACGTGGACGGGCAAAATTTAGAGGATCTCAAAAAGAATGCTCCGAAAATGATGCGCCAAATACTGGAAGGCCTTGAAACTCTTCATTCTCGACAACCCAGAATTCTACACAGGGATTTAAAATCTTCAAACATTCTTGTCAACGTCGAAGAAGATCTGTTGTTAGCAGACACTCCACTCCACTTGAAACAGTTTTTGTCATCGGTTGATTTATCGCATATATAAACTACCAAAATTCAAACCTCATTGAACTATAACGAATTAGTACTCTGGAATTCATTATGACACGAAAATTAAGTCTGTCTTATTTGAAAGAACTGTCTTATTTGAAAGAACAATTAAAATGACAAAGTAACTTCTTTTCCAGTTTTTCGTTTCCTAGCTTCGTTGTTCAGTTCAAATATTTCAGGTTGTTTGAAATGATATTTAAACATTTTGGCGTCACATGTTTTATAATGAGTTATATCAGAGAAGGTTATATATCTTTGCTATTATCAAACATAATCACTTGAAAATCTACAGGTTTGGTGTTGTGGGAAAAACACACCCACATGCTTATTTTTGAATTAAATTTGGTTTGATAGTAGCAACGATATAATTATAATCTTTTCCAAAAAGTCTTTATGCACATATGACGTTAAGATGCTTAATTTACATATTATGAAACAAACTGAAATATCTCAACAACGAAGCAAGGAAATGAAAAACTGCAAAAGATGTTACCTTGTCATTTTAAGTGTTCTTTCAAATAAGACAAACTTAAGTTTCATAAGCATTTTAATAGTTGTAAGTAACTTTTAATTAAGTTTTATGTTAGTTAACGAGTTCGCAGTGATTGGTGTATATATATACTGTTGCGGTGACCCTCACTAAATGTAATTTTGTATTTTATAATTGGCCATTTCACTCCGAACAAATATAGAAACGTTAAAAACCTAAGTTTTAGCCTAAATTAAAATATGCGTTCACCTTAATTGTACTTACCTTGCTAACCACAAGCCTTGACTACAAGCTAAAAATTAAATCCTATTACTAACTACCTGTATATGTAAGAATAGTTAGCACGATACTGTAATACTATCATTATAAAATGAATACCTTGTATCTTTGCCATAGATTTACTGGTGTACCATTCATCACATTGGCATGAATCACTAATGCATTATGAACATTAATAAAGAACGATCGTTTCTCCGCTCTCGGTATCTCCTCTAAGCCTCAAATTCTTTGCTTGATTTCATTGCTTTGTAATCCACACCCTAAGACATTAAAATTGACAAAATAAATAATTACATCACCGGGAAATAGTTTGGGCATATGCCCCTTAAAAAGTTGTTATGCCCTCTCTTGGGTCATCACCTACCTATACTAGGAAGGCTTCTGATTGGTTTAGATAATACGTAGAGAAAACTCTACTTGGCCCTGCTAGGATTCGAATCCGGGCAAAGTAGAGTTTTCTCTACTTGTCTGGTATGGTTCGTCACTTGGAGTAACACATTATTATTCTCTTACTTACTTACTTACTTACTTACTTACTTCAACTTTATTTAAAAACACGGTACTATTTCACCTAATTACATGCATGGTGATCTTCCAAAAGGCCGTGTGTTCACACCAGTAGTTACAAATATAAAAGTATGTACAAGTCTACTATATGTAATACAATAAATACAAAACAACAAAGGAATAAATAGAAAAGAACAACTATATACTATTATTTACACAATAACTTCTTAATCTACTTTTAAAAATTGAAAGTGACGATGAACTCTTGATTTCATCGGATAAATTATTCCAAACCACTGAGCCTCTGTAACCAAACGTCCTTTTCAGATAATTTGTACTGGGTTTAGGTGGAACGAAATCATGTTCAGCCTGCCTAGTATTGTAGTCATGTTGTTGATTTGTTCTCTTAAATAATTTTCCTAATTGGCTTGGTACCTGATTATGACTCACTTTATACATTAATATGGAGAGTTGTTGATCCCTCCTTGTTTCTAAATTGATTAGTTTTAATTTATTTAAGCATTCAACAGAAGAGATGTCATAAGTATCTCTTGTAATGATGCGAGCAGCTCTGTTTTGCAATCGTTGGAGTTTTAGGGAAAGTGTTTTACCAAGAGCAGCCCACACAGGAGAACAATATTCAAAATATGGTTGAATAATGGACCGGTACACTGTAAGAAGTGTATTGAGGTCAACAAAATTTCTTATTCTCCTTAGTATGCTCAGACCAGTAGTAACCTTTTTTGTAATATGTTCAACTTGCTCACTCCAGGTCAGTGTCTCATCAATTTTTAAACCAAGCGATTTGGTTGTTTCAACACGTCGAATTTCTAAATCCCCAATACGTATTGTAGGCTCATTTTGAACTTGACTGAGTCTTTGCCTAGAACCAATAATCATGTATTCTGTTTTGCCCACATTCAAACTCAATTTGTTTGCTATCATCCAGTCCGATATATTTTTTAAGTCATTGTTTAAATTTTCTTCAATTGTACTGATGTTGCCAGCTGAAGTAGCAATTTGTGTATCATCGGCAAACATATTAGAGTGTGTAAGAATCAAGACAATTAGGTAAATCATTGACATATATAATAAAAAGCAAGGGTCCAAGAACTGAACCTTGCGGTATACCAGTTTTTACTGTTAATGGTTCTGAAAGTTTGCCATTCACCTTGCAGTATTGGGTTCTACTGGATAGATAAGACACAAACCATTCGTGAGCAAGCCCAGTTACACCATATAGGTGTAATTTCATAAGTAAAATATCATGGTCTACTGTATCGAAAGCTTTTTTTAGATCAAGAAAAACTACCGCCATTTAGCTCTCCTGAATCGATACACTCACACCATTTATTAGTAATTTCTAACAAAGCTGTTAACGTGGAGTGTTGAGGTCTAAACCCATGCTGTGAATCACTGAAGTAGTCTAATTCAACAAGGTAGGTATAGAGTTGGCAATGTACAAGTTTCTCCATAACTTTGGCTATAACTGAGATGATCGATATTGGCCGATAATTGTTCATATCATTTTTAATCCCGTCTTTATAAATAGGAGTAACTCTAGTTACTTTCCATTCATTTGGAAATATACCAGTGTTGATTGACTGATTAAAAATAATAGTAAGGTTTGTTACTATTATCGGTGCCGCAATCTTTATAATTTTGGTCGACAACCCATCAAGGCCAGTTGCTTTTGCTGTTCACTGTCCAACAACTTTCGAAATCGACTATATGCATTAATTTCCAGAGTCCGCGGCCCTTCAAGAAGCTGCCGAGGCTTATATTTGGTTGGACTATTCGAGGATACGAACTTGTGTGCCATCCACGCGAAGCGAGTAACGATTATGCCAAAAGACATCCAGCTTGCCCGCCGAATCCGTGGTGAACGAGCTTAAAAACCTTCGATTATGTCCGTACTGTTGAATATAAATAACAAGACTAACTTCTCACATGTAAAAAGCCTAAAAATTAATACGATAAAGACCGAAAACGATGCCGACCGAAATCAACTGATAGAAGAAGGATGTGTCCTGAAACTGTTCAAAGCCGGTAAAGAATTTTGCTCTGGTGTATTCTACATAACTCGAGAGGGAACGATTAAGAAATTTTGAAACAAACGGCTTTTCAGATCATGAAGAGAACTGAATGATGCCTTGTCATATTTATGTGTCAACAAAGAAAAGTAAGAAACCGCGAACGAGAAAAACAATCCGAAAAGAGTAGACTGAATTGGCAGTGTTTGTGGTGACAAAAGCAGAAGAAGTTTAACGGTAGGAGATTCGTATTTACCAGTTTAGCTAAGTTAAAACGGAAGAAATCTTGAAAATGAAAATTGATATAAATAATATATTATCTAGAGTTGTCAGTTGAACGCTAGGACGTTGACTTGTGTCTTTTCTTGGCCACTGTTTATATCTATTTTTGAATGAAAATTTGTCATTTGGTTCATCTCGTTGTGTTTTCTTTTTTAATATTGACTTTGCATCTTCTTTCGGTGTGTCAATACATAACTACAGATGAACCTTGCTAACTAATTTTCTGGGATGTTTTCTGATGTGTGTCATTAATACAACAAAAAACAGAAATTAGGGAGGGGGGGGGGGGGGGGGGGGGGGGGGGGGGGGGGGGGGGGGGGGAGGGGGGAGTGGCGTTAACAAATGCATATAAAGCGGGCGAGGGGTTGTTGCGTTCATTTATTTCTGGTAATACGGTAATAACAAATTCCTGCGACCTGCCATGCAGGTATCTAGACAACTCGTTAAGGTGAGACCGAAAACTAAATCATCAACTACAAACTGACTGATGTTATTATCGCAACTACAATGTATTGTCTGTAGAATTGGCACAACTGAACCGGTAAGTAGACATTACTCCTTGTATGTTGACTATATATAGGTTTATTCATAACTCATAAGACCAAGGTTTCTCTTTCTCTCGCTTTTTCAAAGATTTTGTGTTTCCCGTTCTGTTCCTATTGTGTTAGATTAGCTGATACGTAGCGACGAAACGGTGTTTTTTAGTCTGTTTAATACCGAAGTTAATAAAACATTTATATTTGTAAAAGAAAGGAAATTAAATAAATTCAGAATTCATCAATTGACAAGTAATCGTTCGCCAACAACCTTCTTTAAAAGCTCATCATACCAGCTTTTAAGGCCGTCGGGTTTGTTAATTAATGTAGACAAATCATCACTATATATTTTACAACGTCCAACTAGTAAGCCTATACTATTAACTACTGCTGGTAGTTTGACGTCGTTCAGTTTACAATTTCAATTTTTGAATCCATAATTCCCCTACGAAAATAGATTCTATAGAATCCTATAGAATATGCTATAGGATTTGGGGACTCTAAGGAATATTCGAAAGCGTTTCCAAATCCTAAAGAATATTCTGTGGCACTTCTAAAATCCTACAGAATACAATATAATTATTATAATATTCTGTTGAATATGTCCTAATTTATTATTGAATATTCCATAACGACACTAATTCTAAACTACATCTCATGGGCAAACGCTACCGCTTATAAAGGAGCACACACATGACTATGAAGTTGTAAGCTTAGTCCCCTGTCCATCTGAGCCTGATCAGTGGCTCAATTGCATGTTGTAAGAATGTCTAACCGGTCATTAGAAGGTTGCAGGTTTGATCCTTGTCCAGTGGGGCTCAGAAATCTCAGTAACTGAGTTTGACGAACGTCTACCAACTGCTTTTTTGCCGCTAAGGAAGAATTGGCCAGACGTTCAAACGAACGAATAAAACTAGTCAAGGAGAAAATGTCGAAACTATAAAACAACAAGCAAAGCTACATCAAGGAAGACAAGAAACTAAAGTGTTTTTTATCAAGTGTGCATGCTTTAATCGTCGGGCATTCGGGTGAGAGGTAACTAATATATGCAGCAGTCGTTGAAGATTTTTAGTCCGACTATATTGAATCTAAAAGAAAAAATGAAAGAAGATGTTTACTTCGATGACAAGTTCGAAAAATTTATTTGTATGACTGGAATTTTGTCCTGCTGATAACACAGAAAGCCCACGCAAGCACTCCCTACCGGTAAGGCTACCGGTAATGACATGGAAACGTTGTGCCGGTCTGAGAATCGTGCTAAGACCCCGTTCACATGATTTTGGAGCGAGTTGAAAACGGCGCTAAAAAGTCACAAAACGGATCTAAATTGTGTAAAAACGTCACTCTAGCCTGGAGCGATTTGTAAATGATTTCTAAACGGTGTGAGATGAAAACGGAACCCTTGGCGGCGTGAACACAAGATCCGGCACTTTATCGTTTCGTTTTAGACATATGCCAATTTCCAACTTCTAGCCAAACAGCTGCTGGCGTGTGAACACAAGATCCAGCACTTTTTCGTTTCCGGTTTTAGAAACCAATTCCAAAATTTCCAAATTTTAGCCAAACAACTGCCATATTTGTCCATCTCAACTTCCAAAAGCTTCTTGAAACAGCTTGTGTTGCTGTTTCGACAATTATAACTTTTTATTTCAACAATGCTGTAAACCTAGAATGCACTACACTTTGGATAGTATAATATTCTTTGAACGGCTTCTCGTTTCCATAAGGAGACATGGCTATTTGACCCTTTATTGGCCAGGTGTCCGGGAGCTCTCCCCTTAATAATAATAATAATAACTTTATTTTAAACTGTAAGACCCTTTCAGCTGTTAAGTATAGCTGGTATAAACAGGATGAACAGTATTTACAATCATATAACTACCCTAGAAATGACTAACAATATTAATTACTATAATACAAATTAAGAACTACAAATATGGCAATCGATGTCAGTTTCTAAGTAATAGTTAAAAAGCGTTTGTTTGAAAATATTAAAAGAAGTAATTTCTCTAATGTACACAGGCGAAGGGAATTTCAATCTTTGGCTCCTGCATATCGAAACATTGACTGTCCCTATTTTACTGTTTACTCTTGGTAGATGGAGGAGTGTGTGATCACGAAGTTCTTTTTCTCGAATGGAACTTCGCAGTTTAAAAAGCGTCAGTCAACTGCTCTGGACAATCTAATTTGTTTAAAATTTTAAAAATTGTTAAATATCTAAAAAAGCGCCGTCTACTATACAAGGATAAACGTTTCAGCTCACTTCTCATGTCTTGAGTGCATTTTATTCTTCGTTCGTTTAAAATAATTCTCATTGCTCGATTTTGCATTTTTTTCCCCACACGATTTGTTAGAATGGAACCACACTCGTGCCATACAATAGAACAATAGTCTAAAATAGGTAAAATAGTTTGTTTATATATACGAAGTAGAATAGATTTGGGCAAAAACGCTGAAATTCGATTTAAAAGCTTTCGTCTTGGGTAGATTCGTTGACAAAGTTTAGTAGCATGTGGATCCCAGGAGAGAGTGTTGTTTGTACGGACCCCAAGATAATCGAACGTTGTAACCTCTTCGAGAAGTTTGTTGTGCAGATATACTTGACGAGTAAAATCTTCCAGCGTCAGCCAGAGTAAAATTAGTTTAGCGTTAGCCAGAGTAAAATTAGTCTGGCGTTAGCCAGAGTAAAATTAGTCTGGCGTTAGCCAGAGTAAAATTAGCAAGTAGACAAAAGATAACTGTCGCCAGTAAAGGGTTAAAGGAGATCATTTTTAACGCTTTTGTTGGCCAGGTTTTTGGGAGCTCTCGCCTTGACGAATAAAATCGCCTGGCGTTAGCCAGAGTAAAATTAGCAAGTTGACAAAAGGCAACTGTGGACAGTAATGAGGGTTAAACAACGCGCAGCTTGGTAATACTGGATGGACACCAGAAAGTTCCGAAGTCGTGTGACACTTTTGAAACCGTTGTGAAATTCAAACGGGTTCATGTCAACATAATTATATTCATGCCTAGCTTATCAATATTCTATCTAATCGACTTTATGACCTGAATAATCAAACTTTTTTCCTTGAAATGGCCCATTTATGAAAGATAAAATCCAAAAGTTTGTTGCTTTTGTCTATAATTGTGATGGATAATTGCTTTTTAAATCACAGGTGGCCCAACCTCACACTAGGTTTACAGTTGTGTTATTGTTGTATTTGTTATTTAAGAAATTTATCCAAATAAAAAGCGTAAATTCTGACTACCCTCCATGGATGGCGTAGTGGATGGCGGTATAATGGTGTTTCTGTACAAATTTTAATTAGAATGATGGCGTATTGCATAACGTAATCCAGCCATGTTTTCCATAGAGTTATAGAAACTCACCTTTTAACCAAACACCGCTTGCGTTTTCAAAATGTTATTTTATAAATAAACTTGGAAAATGTTGCCGTATTTTAACATATAATTCCGTAAATCATTAAAATAAAAACTTAGGTATACCTTCAGTGAGTTGCATGGGACAATTGTAGCGGCAATAGTTCGACCCTCAAACGCCGTTCGAAACTATTGCCGCTACAAGACGGCCAACCAGTGAAGGTGGACAACATGAAAAATGAACTGTCAAAAGTAAGGTCATTTTAATCATTTACGGAACTATAAGTTAAAATACGGCAACATTTTCCAAGTTTATATAACAAATACAACAATGACAACTGTAAACCTAGTGTGGGGTTGGAAATATCAAATGATGCACGCGTGAATCAGAATGCATGTGGACATTTTTGGACGTACTAAATTAGGATGTCTTGTAGAGATCGTTCCATTCGACTAAATATATTCAGAGTTTAGAAGAAGATTAGTGATAAGTTTAGTTAATATTATACTTCACAGTTACGTTGTCTAATTAGAGAGTTAGATTTGTACCACGTGACAATGGTATTTTTTGACGAATAGTCCTACAACACCTCGAATACCCCGCTCGCCTACGTCAATTTTTTCGCAGACCCCGATGGGCGCTAATCCCAAAAGAAACGGGGGGCGCTACTTTGAATACCGTGAAAGATAGGTTACTGCATGCACGGCATGGGAGTCTTTAGTAAGTTCTTAATTAATACTGTTGCCCGTGGAACTGCTATGAATCACTTAAAATAATACGGTAATAACAAATTCCTGCGACCTGCCAGGATTCTAGGTAACTCGTTAAGGTGAGACCGAAAACTACATCATCAACTACAAACTGACTGATGTTATTATCGCAACTACAATGTATCGCCTGTAGAATTGACACAACTGAACCGGTAAGTAGACATTACTCCTTGTATGCTGACTATATATAGGTTTATTCATAACTCATAAGACCAAGGTTTCTCTTTCTCTCGCTTTTTCAAAGATTTTGTGTTTGCCGTTCTGTTCCTATTGTGTTAGATTAGCTGATACGTAGCGACGAAACGGTGTTTTTGAGTCTGTTTAATACCAAAGTTAATAAAACATTTATATTTGTAAAAGAAAGGAAATTGAAATATACCAGGAAGTGCCGGCAGTGTAAACTGAAAGTACTCGAGCTGTACCAATATGCGGCAATATAGCGCTGGAAAGACCGTGCTGTACACACTTTAGTCAAATTAATCAAGTTATACTTCTATTTGCTCATGTGTACGACATAAATCGACAAGTAATCGTTGGCCAACAGCCTTCTTCAAAAGCTCATCATACCAGCTTTTAAGGCCGTCAGGCTTATCAATGTAGACAAATCATCACTAACCATTTTACAACGTCCACGTAAGTCTACTATATTAACTACTGCTGGTAGTTTAACGTCGTTCAGTTTACAATTTCAATTTTTTAATCTATAATAATTCCCCTACGAAAATAGATTCTATAGAATCCTATAGAAACTAAAGAAACTAAAATGTTATTAAAGTGTTTAACTTAAAGTGTTAAATTTGATAAAGTGTACATGCATGCTTTAATCGTTGGGCATTTGGGCGAGAGGTATATTAATGTACAACAGTCATTGAAGATTTTTAGTCCGACTATATTGAATCTAAAAGAAAAAATGAAAGAAGATGTTTACTTCGATGACAAGTTCGAAAAATTTATTTGTATGACTGGAATTTTGTCCTGCTGATAACCCAGAAAGCCCACGCAAGCACTCCCTACCGGTCAGGCTACCGGTAATGACTTGGAAACGTTGTGCCGGTCTGAGAATCGTGCTAAGACCCCGTTCACGTGATTTTGGAGCGAGTTGAAAACGGCGCTAAAAAGTCACAAAACGGATCCAAATTATGTAAAAACGTCACTCTAGCCTGGAGCGATTTGTAAATGATTTCTAAACGGTGTGAGATGAAAACGGAACCCTTGGCGGCGTGAACACAAGATCCGGCACTTTATCGTTTCGTTTTAGACATATGCCAATTCCCAAATTTCCAACTTCTAGCCAAACAGCTGCTGGCGTGTGAACACAAGATCCAGCACTTTTTCGTTTCCGGTTTTAGAAACCAATTCCAAAATTTCCAAATTTTAGCCAAACAACTGCCATATTTGTCCATCTCAACTTCCGAAAGCTTCTTGAAACAGCTTGTGTTGCTGTTTCGACAATTATAACTTTTTATTTCAACAATGCTGTAAACCTAGAATGCACTACACTTTGGATAGTATAATATTCTTTGAACGGCTTCTCGTTTCCATAAGGAGACATGGCTATTTGACCCTTTATTGGCCAGGTTTCCGGGAGCTCTCCCCTTAATAATAATAATAATAATAATGAAAACTTTATTGAATTTTTTTTATATACTTACAACTGCAAATCTCACTGTTAAAGGTAATTTACAATTGGCTACTTGATATACTATAATGGTTATATATTACACCACACAATTACATAAATATAGGATATAAAAAGTAAGATATTAGAAGTTCATTAAATCTGGATTCGTCCAATCCTTGTTTCTAGAACAGAAAACGTAGTATGTCGTCCTTATTGCAATATTAATGATTTTCCTAATGATATATTTAACATGAGCCTTGTCTGAGTTCAAACGATCCAACATTTCTATAAAAACCGAAGATTCTTTTTCAAAAACACCGAGTGCACTGATTGAGAGATTTACGAACTTTACCGACTGGAATTTTTTCTTTTGTTCTATGATCATCTCTTTATATTTTGAGTGTTTGCGCTGTATATTTTTTCTTAGGTTAGTCTCATATCCGACGGTTAGTTCGAGTACATACAGAAAATTGTCTTTGGTCAAAATTAGTAGATCAGGACGATAGTCATCACCAGTAATAATAGAGGGATTAGAGAATGATGGCAAGTCAGCATAAATGGTTTGAATATATTCTGATGGGAGGTTATTAGCAATAAAATTTAGGATTGAGTCGTGTCTCCAAGTAAATCGATCAAGATAGGAACTGCAGCCAGCAACAACGTGCAACAAAGATTCAGGTTTAAGGCAGAATGAGCATTCAGAAGACGACGAGAGTCCCCACTTTTGAAGATTTTTACGGGTTGGTAGCGAATTGTTTATGTAACGAATGGTGAAGTTGAAAATATTTTTGGGTAGTTTGGATTGACAGGTTGGCCAAATCGAATTTACTTGGGGTAGAGAGAATTTTGAAATGCTGGAGAAGAATATAATAATAATAATAATAATAATAATAATAATAATAATAATAATAATAATAATAATAATAATAATAATAATAATAATAATAATAATAATGGAAACTTTATTAAATGTTTTTTCTTTTCTACATATACAATTATAAATCTCGCTTATTAAGGTAATTTACAATTGGCTACTTGAATCACAACTAATAATATATAATAACAACTAATGACTATATAATAAAACATGCAATTTTATATACAAATATTTCAAAAAGCTAATAATTCGGGATTTCCCCATTCCTTATTTCGGCAGCAGAAAATGTAATACGTAGTTCTGATAGCAATAGTCATCATTTTCCTTACGCAGTACATTTGGTGCTTGTTATCAAGGCCAACCTTATCTAGCATATCTAAAAAAGTAGAACACTCATTCGCAAAAACACCTAGGCAGCTCATGGAGAGATTTATAAATTTCACATCATTAAAATGTTCACTTTGCTGTTTTACTAGTTCACTATATTTATCTTCTTTCCGTTTGACGTTGTTTTGGAGGTTTGATTCAAAACCAACAGTAAGTTCGAGAACATAAAGACGGCCGTTTGAACAATGCAATAGCAAATCTGGACGATACGTGTCACCAGTTAGGATAGATGGGCTTTTGAATCCAGGAAGATCGACAAAGAGGTTTGAACCGTTAACAGTTTATAAGGTATTTGCAAGAAAGTTAAGAATTGAATTGTGCCTCCATGTAAAGCGTTCAAGATACGATTGACAACCAGCAACAACGTGTAGTAGTGTTTCTGGGCTCAGACAAAAGGAGCATTCTGGACTTGAAGATATTCCCCATCTGTGAAGGTTTTTGCGTGTCGGAGTAGAATTGTTCACATAACGTATAGTAAAGTTATAAATGTTTTTTGGCAGTTTTGATTGAGCAGTTGACCACACCTTGTTAAGCTTTGATAAGGAGAACTTTGTAACGTTAGAGAAAAAGGATCCCTGACAAGGAATAATAATAATAATAATAATAATAATAATAATAATAATAATAATAATAATAATAATAATAATAATAATAATAATAATAATAATAATAACTTTATTTTAAACTGTAAGACCCTTTCAGCTGTTAAGTATAGCTAGTATAAACAGGATGAACAGTATTTACAATCATATAACTACCCTAGAAATGACTAACAATATTAATTACTATAATACAAATTCAGAACTACAAATATGGCAATCGATGTCAGTTTCTAAGTAATAGTTAAAAAGCGTTTGTTTGAAAATGTTAAAAGAAGTAATTTCTTAATGTACACGGGCGAAGGGAATTCCAATCTTTGGCTCCTGCATATCGAAACATTGACTGTCCTATTTTACTGTTTACTCTTGGTAGATGGAGGAGTGTGTGATCACGAAGTTCTTTTTCTCGAATGGAGCTTCGCAGTTTAAAAGCGTCAGTCAACTGCTCTGGACAATCTAATTTGTTTAAAATTTTAAAAATTGTTAAATATCTAAAAAAAGCGCCGTCTACTATACAAGGATAAAAGTTTCAGGTCACTTCTCATGTCTTGAGTGCATTTTATTCTTCGTTCGTTTAAAATAATTCTCATTGCTCGATTTTGCATTTTTCTCCCACACGATTTGTTAGAATGGAACCACACTCGTGCCATACAATAGAACAATAATCTAAAATAGGTAAAATAATTTGTTTATATATACGAAGTAGAATAGATTTGGGCAAAAACACTGAAATTCGATTTAAAAGCTTTAGTCTTGGGTAGATTCGTTGACCAAGTTTAGTAACATGTGGATCCCAGGAGAGAGTGTTGTTTGTACGGACCCCAAGATAGTCGAACGTTGTAACCTCTTCGAGAAGTTTGTTGTGCAGATATACTTGACGAATAAAATCTTCCAGCGTCAGCCAGAGTAAAATTAGTCTGGCGTTAGCCAGAGTAAAATTAGTCTGGCGTTAGCCAGAGTAAAATTAGCAAGTACACAAAAGATAACTGTCGCCAGTAAAGGGTTAAAGGAGATCATTTTTAACGCTTTTGTTGGCCAGGTTTTCGGGAGCTCTCGCCTTGACGAATAAAATCGCCTGGCGTTAGCCAGAGTAAAATTAGCAAGTTGACAAAAGGCATGCGCAATTGTGGCCAGTAATGAGGATTAAACAACGCACAGCTTGGTAATACTGGATGGACACCAGAAAGTATAATTATATTCATGCCCTTATCAATATTCTGTCTAATCGACTTTATGACCTGAATAATCAAACTTTTTTCCTTGAAATGGCCCATTTATGAAAAGTGCCAAGATAAAATCCAAACGTTTGTTGCTTTTGCCTATAACTGTGATGGATAATTGCTTTTTAAGCCACAGGTGGCCCAACCTCACACTAGGTTTACAGTTGTGTTATTGTTGTATTTGTTATTTAAGAAATTTATCCAAATAAAAAGCGTAAATTCTGACTACCCTCCATGGATGGCGTAGTGGATGGCGTATAATGGTGTTTCTGTATAAATTTTAATTAGAATGATGGCGTATTGCGTAACGTAATCCATCCATGTTTTCCATAGAGTTATAGAAACTCGGCTTTTAACCAAACACCGCTTGCGTTTTCAAAATGTTATTTTATAAATAAACTTGGAAAATGTTGCCGTATGTTAACTTATAATTCCGTAAATCATTAAAATAAAAACTATCTTCAGTGAGTTGCACGGGACAATTGTAGCGGCAATAGCTCGACCCTCAAACGCCGTTCGAAACTATTGCCGCTACAAGACGGCCACTCACTGAAGGTGGACAACATGAAAGATGAACTGTTAAAAGTAAGGTCATTTTAATCATTTACGGAACTATAAGTTAAAATACGGCAACATTTTCCAAGTTTATATAACAAATACAACAATGACAACTGTAAACCTAGCGTGGGGTTGGGCCACGGTGTTCAAAATATCAAATGATACACGCGTGAATCAGAATGCATGAGGACATTTTTGGACGTACTAAATTAGGATGTCTTGTAGCGATCGTTCCATTCGACTAAATATATTCAGAGTTTAGAAGAAGATTAGTGATAAGTTTAGTTAATATTATACCTCACAGTTACGTTGTCCAATCAGAGAGTTAGATTTGTACCACGTGACAATGGTATTTTTTGACGAATAGTCCTACCAGACTTTGAATACCCCGCTCGTCTACGTCAATTTTTTCGCCGGCCCCGATGGGCGCTAATCCCAAAAGAAACGGGGGCCGCTACCTTGGAAACAATACGGTGTAGAATACCGTGAAAGATAGGTTACTGCATGCACGGCATGGCGCAGATATGCTTTAGTTAGGGAGTCTAGTAAGTTCTTAATTAATACTGTTGTTCATGGAACTGCTGTGAATCACTTATAATAATACGGTAGTAACAAATCTAGGTAACCCGTTAAGGTGAGACCGAAAACTACATCATCAACTACAAACTGACTGATGTTATTATCGCAACTACAATGTATTGTCTGTAGAATTGACACAACTGAAGCGGTAAGTAGACATTACTCCTTGTATGCTGACTATATGTAGGTTTATTCATAACTCATAAGACCAAGGTTTCTCTTTCTCTCGCTTTTTCAAAGATTTTGTGTTTCCCGTTCTGTTCCTATTGTGTTAGATTAGCTGATACGTAGCGACGAAACGGTGTTTTTGAGTCTGTTTAATACCGAAGTTAATAAAACATTTATATTTGTAAAAGAAAGGAAATTGAAATATACCAGGAAGTGCCGGCAGTGAAAACTGAAAGTACTCGAGCTGTACCAATATGCTATATAGCTGCAATATTGCGCCGGAAAGACCGTGCTGTACACACTTTAGTCAAATTAATCAAGTTATACTTCTATTTGCCCACGTGTACGACATAAATCGACAAGTAACCGTTGGCCAACAGCCTTCTTCAAAAGCTCATCATACCAGCTTTTAAGACCGTCAGGCTTGTCAATGTAGGGAAATCATCACTATACCATTTTACAACGTCCACGTAAGTCTACTATATTAACTACTGCCGGTAGTTTGACGTCGTTCAGTTTACAATTTCAATTTTTCAATCCATAATAATTCCCCTACGAAAATAGATTCTATAGAATCCTATAGAATACTCTAAAGAAACTAAAATTGTTATTAAAGTGTTATGAAAAATTTGATAAAGTGTACATGCTTTAATCGTTGGGCATTCGGGCGAGAGGTATATTAATGTACAACAGTCGTTGAAGATTTTTAGTCCGACTATATTGAATCTAAAAGAAATAATGAAAGAAGATGTTTACTTCGATGACAAGTTTGAAAAATTTATTGGTATGACTAGAATTTTGTACTGCTGATAACAGAAAGCCCACGCAGGCACTCACGCCAGACGATCTTACCCGTCAAGGGGAGAGCTCCCGGAACTAGCCATGTCTCCTTATGGAAACGAGAAGCCGTTCAAAGAATATTATACTAACAAAGTGTAGTGCATTCTAGGTTTACAATTTTAGTCGTTCTGTTAAGGAACTTGCCTTGTTGACTTAATCTTCTCCTATTTCTACTGGCTACTCATTGTTGAAATAAAGTTATAATTTCCATGGGCATAGCAGCGCAATTCTGTTTGGGGGGGGGGGGGGGGGGGAGGGGGGCAGAGATTTGTGCCCGAAAAATGTAGGGTTAAATATTGATTTATAAGTCGTGTTTTTCAGTCTTAGTTTAACGTATGAATTTTGCTTGAACATCTCACAGCAATAAACATCAAAACTGCATCAAAACGAAATTCCCCCCTCCCCCCGCCTAATACGTCTATGATAATTGTCCAAACAGCAACACAAGCTGTTTCAAGAAGCTTTGAGATGGACAAATAAAGTTTTCCATCACTGAAAAAGACGCCAGCAGCTGTTTGGTTAGAAGTTGGAAATTTGGGGATTGGTGTCTAAAACGAAACGATAAAGTGCTGCATGGATCTTGTGTTCACACCGCCAAGGGTTGCGTTTTCATCTCACACCGTTTAGAAATCGTTTTCAAATCGCTCCAGGCTAGAGTGACGTTTATACACAATTTGGATTCGTTTTGTGACTTTTTAGCGCCGTTTTCAACTCGCTCCGAAATCATGTGAACGGGGTCTCACCACGGTGACTATTCTCAGACCGAATAAAATTAATAAGTTGACAAAAGGCAACTGTGGCCAGTAATGAAGGTAAAAGAACGCACAGCTTTGTAATACTGGATGGACACCAGAAAGTTCCGGAGTCGTGTGGACACTTTTAAAACCGTTGTGAAATTCACACGGCTTCGTGTGAACATAATTATATTCATGCCCTTATCAATAATCTGTCTATATCTAATCGACTTTTACGACTTGAATAATCAAACTTTTTTCCTGAAATGGCCGATTTATGAAAAGTGCCAAGATAAAATCCAAAAGTTTGTTGCTTTTGCCTATACTTGTAATGGATAATTGCTTTTTAAATCACAGGTGGCCCAACCTCACACTAGGTTTACAGTTGTTATTGTTGTATTCGTTATTTAAGAAATTTACCCAAATAAAAAGCGTAAATTCTCATTACCCTCCATGGATGGCGTATTGGATGGCACATACTAGAAATACATAAATGCAATAACCCCTCGCCCGCTTTTACGGCAAACCCCCTTGCGCTCTTTTTTTATTGGAGGCCTGGAAATAGCTACTCCTGGTAGAATATTTGAAATAAAAAAACAAAACTCTATTTTTTTGAAGAAAAATGCAACAGAGAACAAAGAAAAATTTAAGGATGATATTTCGTAAAATATATTGAGATGAAGAAAATTGCACGTCGCATCCCAGGTTTGAACTCGATCTCGTTCGCGTGCAAACCGACGATGTTACCACCACACTACCGAAGCAGGCGTCAGAACTTTATCAAAATATTAGGGTTATACTTTACAGTTCTTTCTTCCCATGTTTACAAAGAACATAGCTTGGTATCTAAAAATATTTGCATTTTGAAAACTACTCAAACTGCCTGGCTGGCTGGCTGCCACGGCTATATTCATTTATGGCATTTTAAATTTATTTAAACTAATATAACTTAACAAAAACAATTTTTCATTTCGAAATCTATTCGCCAAGGGTACTTTTTGAAAGGAGACATCAGTTATGGAAAACATGTATATTTATACAATGAAATAAAAGTAGTGTGCTGCGTAGGCAGTGTTGAAACAACAATCGAAATATAGTAAGGTTAGATATACTGCCGAAAACAGAGAACGAAAGAGTCTAACGTTTCGAGCGATGGCCCTTCGTCAGAGAAAAACGTAAACTGATGTGTAAACAAAACAGCAAACTTATATAGGAAAGATAATCATGTGACAAAAAAAATTAGCCAATCATATCAAAATGGCAATGACAAATCGGTAATGAGATGCGGAAAATTAGCCAATCGGATAAAAACAACAATAACAAATCAATAATGAGATGCGGAAAATTAGCCAATCGGATAAAAACAACAATAACAAATCAATAATGAGATGCGAAACATTACATGCTATTTATTATTTATTATTTATTATTATATGCTATTTACTACTTATTTATTATTATTTATTGATATGCTATTTTTATTATACACAATGTTCGGCGTAATATATCATTTACAGACCCTCCACCTGGGTTAGTACATCCCTTGGGGTAATTTTTTGTGGAATACCCCTCGCTCCAGGTCTATAATTGATAATTATATATACAGCAAAAATACTGGATTATCTGTGGCGACAAACGCTAGACAGTAGTAACAGACGTTCTGTTTCAGTTTGGTGGTGATCGTATTCCTTGAGCTTCAAAAGTACATCCGCCGCCATTTTAAAATGTGTTTAGCAACCTGGCAATATATTTGTGACGTCATTTATCAAACTTGAATTGATTTTAATTTAGTGTGATCAAAAATGTAGTTGAACATTTTAAAGTTACCGACGTGTTCACACGTAGTGATGGCCAATAAAACTAGTAAGTTAAAAAAATTACAGTACTTCACTTAAACTTCACTTCACTTAGTCTTCACTTTTCACTTCACTTTTCACGTTTTCAGTTCACTCTAGTCCAATCCACTCCACTTCACGCCACTCTACTCCATTCCATTCCACTCCGCTTCACTCCATTCCACCCCACCTCACCTCCGACTTCACTCCACTTCACTCTACCCCACTTCTCTTTACTTCCGACTTCACTCCACCTCACTCCACTCCCATTCCCATCCTCACCTCACAATCACCTTACTTCACTTCACCTCACCTCACCTCACCTCACCTCACAATCACTTCACCTCACCTCACAATCACTTCACCTCACCTCACCTCACAATCACTTCACCTCACCTCACAATCACTTCACCTCACCTCACAATCACTTCACCTCACCTCACAATCACTTCACCTCACAATCACTTTACCTCACAATCACTTCACCTCACCTCACAATCACTTCACCTCACAATCACTTCACCTCACCTCACAATCACTTCACCTCACCTCACAATCACTTCACCTCGCCTCACAATCACTTCACTTCACTTCACCTCACCTCACAATCACTTCACCTCACTTCACCTCACCTCACAATCACTTCACCTCACCTCACCTCACAATCACTTCACCTCACCTCACAATCACTTCACCTCACAATCACTTTACCTCACCTCACCTCACCTCACAATCACTTCACCTCACCTCACAATCACTTCACCTCACCTCACAATCACTTCACCTCACAATCACTTCACCTCACCTCACAATCACTTCACCTCACCTCACAATCACTTCACCTCGCCTCACAATCACTTCACTTCACTTCACCTCACCTCACAATCACTTCACCTCGCCTCACAATCACTTCACTTCACTTCACCTCACCTCACAATCACTTCACCTCACAATCACTTCACCTCACCTCACAATCACTTCACCTCACCTCACAATCACTTCACCTCGCCTCACAATCACTTCACTTCACTTCACCTCACCTCACAATCACTTCACCTCGCCTCACAATCACTTCACTTCACTTCACCTTACCTTACAATCACTTCACCTCACCTCACAATCACTTCACCTCACAATCACTTTACCTCACCTCACAATCACTTCACCTCACCTCACAATCACTTCACCTCACCTCACAATCACTTCACCTCACAATCACTTCACCTCGCCTCACAATCACTTCACTTCACTTCACCTCACCTCACAATCACTTCACCTCGCCTCACAATCACTTCACTTCACTTCACCTCACCTCACAATCACTTCACCTCACCTCACAATCACTTCACCTCACCTCACAATCACTTCACCTCGCCTCACAATCACTTCACTTCACTTCACCTCACCTCACAATCACTTCACCTCGCCTCACAATCACTTCACTTCACTTCACCTTACCTTACAATCACTTCACCTCACCTCACAATCACTTTACCTCACCTCACAATCACTTCACCTCACCTCACAATCACTTCACCTCACCTCACAATCACTTCACCTCACAATCACTTCACCTCACCTCACAATCACTTCACCTCACAATCACTTCACCTCACAATCACTTCACCTCACCTCACAATCACTTCACCTCACAATCACTTTACCTCACCTCACCTCACAATCACTTCACCTCACCTCACACCTCGCCTCACAATCACTTCACTTCACTTCACCTCACCTCACCTCACCTCACAATCACTTCACCTCACCTCACCTCACAATCACTTCACCTCACCTCACCTCACAATCACTTCACCTCACCTCACAATCACTTCACCTCACAATCACTTCACTTCACCTCACTTCACCTCACTTCACCTCACCTCACCTCACCTCACCTCACTTCACTTCGACCACGTCCTATTATAATAAATGTAATGAAAATGGCCTTAAGAAATTTTACATCATCTAACATTACTTGTTTATGTTTTTTCTTTGTTTAAAGGATCTGGTAGGGAAGTTCCAAAATGGAATAAAAAATCTGTAAAACATGAAGCCAAATTTCAAAAGCTACTGGACTCAAAAACTAATGTTACGAAGATTGGGCCTGTTCGAGTGTGTTTTGACGAAGAGTTTCGACTTCCACGAATAAGAGTAGTCACAAACGTCTACCTCGGCCTACACGAGGACGGCAGCGAGGTATCAGTAAAGAAATTTTTGACCAACATCGAAGATTCGAAAGAAATAGACGAATTAAAAATCCTAACCTTACCAAATGTCATGAATTCAGACTATATTATAAAGTATCGAGATCATGTATGCAAGGATAATATAACGTACATTATTTTTGACCTTTTCGAGGAAACCTTAGAAGAGTTCGTTCGAAGATATACCCGGTCCCCGAGTTATCTAGCAAGGCATTGTCCTGTTTTAATTAAAGAAATTCTATCAGGACTAGATGCACTTCACAACGGAGAAAAGGTTCAAGTTATTCATATGGATCTAACTCCGTGGCATATTCTGGTTGACATCGAAGGTCACGCCCGTCTTGCCGGTTTTTCGCTCAGTACAATACTCAACCAAGGCCAATCAACAGTACTGGAAACAAATCCGAAAGGAGATTCGAACTTTTGGCTGGCACCAGAGTCTATTAAGCATAACAAGGATGGAAAAGTGGTGTTTACCAAAAAGTCAGATGTTCACGTCGTAGGAATGATTTGTTTCTATGTTTTAACAGGATGCCTGCATCTTTTTGGTGGGCATCACGAATGTGTTCAGAATATCATTGATGGAAAACCTGTCAATATTGAGAAGTTGAAGAATTATCCAGAAGCTAAACGTTTCGTATTGTGGTTAATAAAATCATGATAGCAAAGACAGGCCAAGTGTGAGAAAAGCATTGGAAGACCCTTATTTGCAAACAGGTAAAATACTGTGACTCTAGCTGCTAACCCAATATAACTTATTGGATCCATCTAAGACCCAACATGACAAAATATTACAGTCAAGAATTCAATATTGGGCGAGACTGAATGGCAATAATATCACTTTAACTACATCTCATATACAAACGCTAGCCTACCACTTAGAAGCACACATGACTATAAATTTACAACCTTAGCTCTCCATCCGAGCCTCAGTAGCTCAATAGTTAGAGCACCTAACTGGTCATTAGAATCCCTGTCTGGGGCTCAGAAACATTTTCTGAGTATTTGAGCTGGATGAACATCTAGCAAACGACACTTGCATTACACCAATCTCGCAAACGTACCACATGCACTACATGTATACGTATAACTTATTATATCATCTCAAAACATCTCATATGCTGAGTTATGCAAAGCACACAATATATGACTATGAATTTGCAATCTTTAGAGCCCTTCATCCGAGCCTCAGTGTCTTAATGGTTAGAGCGTCTAACTGGTGGTTAGAGCGTCTAACTGGTGATTAGAAGGTTGCTAGTTCGAACCCTGTCTGGGGTTCAGAAACATTTTCTGACTATTTGAGCTTGACGAACGTTTATCCAACGTTTGTTACACGTTCTCGTCATTAATTTTAGACACTACAACAGCTGCTGGTGACCTGAGTGAATTGGAACCAATGCAGATAAAGGAGCGACACGAAGAAGACGGAAACAACAATCAGCAACCAAGCGAGGGTAGAAAAGTGAGTAGTTTGCGCATCAGTGCATGATGTGACCACTGACCTATAATAAGTGGACTGGACTGCAGGTCCCGTCAAAGATGGCAGAAATATAGATCTTTTCTCTCATGGTATATAGCAAATGCTGACTGTATTCAGCTCCATATGTTTACTTGACTGTGGGCTCAGCCGCGCCCGCAGGCCGATCAATTTAGTTATAAATTCATTTATGATAAAAAGGTCAGTGGTTGCTAATATGAAAGAAAGTACCCATATTAAAACGCCACCTTGGATTGATCGCCCACTGCCAGTCATTGATATATAGGGCACCTGCAGTCCAGTTGTATATAGGTGAGTGGGTGTGACACAGTGACTTGAGGATGTTAGAAGGTGTTTAGTGTCAAGTCATGGTACTGTAGACCACATTTTGCTAAGGTTAGAATCAATGGCCCGCGTTGCTTTCGTTCCACCTACTCTTTTGCCCGTGTGCAGTCTTAAAGATGATCGTAGACTAGATAGTAGCCTCCGATTCCGGCCGTCAGGGTTCTCGCCGCCCGCAATCCTCGCCACCATGTGGATTGTGGGTGTACCGACAACAAAACGGCTGGAATCTGAGCCTGTATAGCCTATAGAGGGCATGCAGTGCTTCCATTTTTCTCTTTTCCGCCTGATTTTCCTTTTTTTAATTTATAAGAGATTTAGGCACGACCCTGTTCTTGGAATCGGGAAACCAGAACTCTGTTGGGATTCACTGCCACTAAATGTGCCATTTAAACATGTTTTAAAATTTTAACATTTTGTTCAAGAGTGCTGTCAGAATGAAGAAATACCGTTTCAGAAACCCAAATTTCAAAAATGTTCCGAGACGGGCGGTCTTTGAGTAATCTATTAATAATATAATGTATAATAATATAACATGTTAATAACATAAACTCACAAACTCATTATGCTGTAGTCGGTAACTGGGTTTATCGCCTAGCTTATATATCTGCTAGTCAGACAGTCGCCTTCCTCTTTGTTTCTTTTTTTCCTTTCTTTAGCCTACTGCAGAGGTACCTGATGTCGGAGAAGGTAAACGTATTTATTTCTGGAAGGATTTATTACCACACATCATATTCCCATATATCACATACCATATATAATACACCACATATCATATACCACATATCAAATACCATATATCATATACCACATATCAAATACCATATATATCATATACCACATATCATATACCACATATCAAATATCATAACACATATCAAATACCACATATCATAAACCACATATCATATACCACATATCAAATACCATATATCAAATACCACATATCATATACCACATATCATATACCATATATCATATACCACATATCATAAACCATATATCTTATACCACATATCAAATACCACATATCATATACCACATATCAAATACCACATATCATATACCATATATCATATACCACATATCAAATACCACATATCATATACCATATATCACATACTACATATCAAATACCATATCATATACCACATATCAAATACCATATATCATATACCATATATCATATACCACATATCATACACCACATATGTACCATATATCATATACCACATATCATACACCACATATCATATACCATATATCATATACCACATATCATATACCATATACCACATATCATATACCACATCACATCACATCATATATACCATATCATAAACCACATATCAAATACCACATATCATATACCATATATCAAATATCACATATATACCACATATCACATGCCACATATCATATACCATATATCACCTACCATATATCACATACCATATATCACATATCAGGCACTACATACCATATCTCATATACCACATATTATATACCACATTTCATATACCACCACATATCATATATCATATACCATATATCATATACCATGCACACACATATACCACATATCATATACCACATTCATACCATATACTTTAACGGCCGCTCATATTTTAACTATCGCTTAAAGTGGCACTACGACGGAAAATCGTGAATTTAGTATTGATACCAGTAAACTATAATTTCCAAATGAGGAATACCGGCGTTTTCCGTTTCTCAAAATATTGTCTCGTTCTCGAGATATTTAAGTTTCTGAAACATGTAAATTAGGCGCCCCCTGACTCATACAGGCAAAAATAAGATTTACGAAATGAGTAATATCTCTGAAACTAAGAGGTTATATAATTCAAACTTTGCACAATCCAACGTTCACATTATGTTGTTTCCATGGATACCGTTTGCAAACAGTCGCCTTCATTTGTAAAACAAAAATGTTTATTTTTTCTCTATAAAACAACTTTTACTGCAATACATTGGCATGAATATTTGTAGACACACAGATATTGTATTTCGAATGTTTCAATTATCGTATTTTTTTGAAAAGAATGATAAAATTAATATTTTAATTTTTTAGTAAAAAGGCGCGTGTTTCTAAACGGTTTCCATAGCAACAACATGATGCGCACAGAGGAGCGTACTTTTATGATAACTATACTTGTGCTTGTTAGTTTCTATACTTGTACTTGTTAGTTTCAGATATATTACTCATTTCGTAAATCTTATTTTTGCCTGTGTGAGTAAATGACGTCACGAGGTACCTAATTTACATGTTTTAGAAACTTAAATATCTCGAGAACGAGACAATATTTTGAGAAACTGAAAACGCCGGTATTCATCATTTGGAAATTATAGTGTACTGGTGGTATCAATAGTAGATTCACGATATTTCCGTCGTAGTGCCACTTTAACGCCATCCTTCATGATTTACATATTTTCATCGTTCATAAAGGCGTCAGCGCCTTTTCAAAGAACACAGACTTCATTTTAGAGGCACTTTTAGTTTAGAGTTCTTACATATTTTTATGCGACTATTGTCTATAGGTTCATCAAGGAGCAGAAACTGGAAAAAGACCTCGATTGTTCACCGAGAAAAATTCGAGAAGCTCATAGAGATCATGAATAGCGAGCCGGATAAGGTTACGGAGATAAATGGTGTGAGCGTATGCGTTGAAGAGGAATTTTGCATTGGAAATGGCTGTTTAGAAACGAAAGTCTACATTGGCCTTTGTCAAGATGGTATGGAAAAAGCGGTGAAGCGTCTGCCTAGTCAATTATGCAAGTCACTCGGTTTGAATGAGCAAAGTATCTTGACATCCCAAGTCGTCATGGAATCGCCACGTATTGTCAATTACTGGTTCTACGACGACACTTCTGATCCACAATTTCACCACCTTATCCTAAACCTTTACGAGAAAACCCTGAAGAAATACGTGGAGGAGCAAAATTTAGAGGATCTCAAAAAGAATGCTCCGAAAATGATGCGCCAAATACTGGAAGGCCTGAAAACTCTTCATTCTCGGCAACCCAGAATTCTACACAGGGATTTAAAACCTTCAAACATTCTTGTCCACGTCGAAGAAGATCTGTTGTTAGCAGACTTTGGCATTAGTAAAATCCTGCGCGAGAACCAGACAACATGCTGGAGTGCAGAGAGAGGAACGGACGATTGGAAAGCTGTCGAATCGATTGCGTGGGACGAAAAGGTTAAGGTAAAATACAAAAGAAAGTCCGACATACAAGTTGTCGGGATGTTAGGTTTTTACATTTTGACGAAAGGCGAATACGTTTATGGTCCAAAGTTCGATCGTCTTCACAACCAGTATCATGACAATCCGGTTGGTTTAAAGAATCTCGACGATCCTGTTGCCAAAGATTTGATTGCCTGGATGCTCAAGCACGAAATACGCGACCGACCGTACGCCGAAGAAGCTTTGAAACATCCCTACCTACAATCTCTGGAGCAACAGTCTGAAATGGTATGCGCAGTGGGTAATGAACCAGAGATTACGAAAGGAGACGTCACAAGCGAGGTTGTCCAAAAAATAAATGTCCATTCTTTATTGGGGAACCTCAAATGGAAATCGCAACTGCCTAATTCTGATGTGCTAGAATATGCTTCTCGCCGTCGTCCCTATCGTGATCCTTGGACCGAATGTCTTCGGTTCATACGCAACCTAACTGAGCACTCGAATGAACATCCTCCTGATATCCAACAAATCGTAGGGGAAGCACGAGTATATTTCATGAAAGTGTTCCCATTGCTTCCTGTGGTTGTCCATCAAACAATCAGATGTTATCCTGACTGGAAAACAAGGCCAAAACTGAAGAATTTTTTCGCCTAACCATAGAAGATACCATGAGGACTTTTCTAACCACTCCACTTGAAACAATTTTTGTCATCGGTTGATTTATTGCACATATAAACTTCCACAATTCAAACCTTATTGAACTATAACGAATTAGTACTCTGGAATTCATTATGACACGAAAATAAGTCTCTCTTATTTGAAAGAACAATTAAAATGACAAAGTAACATCTCTTCCAGTTTTTCGTTTCCTTGCTTCGTTGTTCAGTTCAAATATCTCAGGTTGTTTGAAAAGATATTTAAACATTTTGACGTCACATGTTTTATAATGAGTTATATCATAGAAGGTTATATATCTTTGCTATTATCAAACATAATCACTTGAAAATCGACATGTTTGGTGTTGTGGGAAAAACACACCGACATGCTTCCTTTGAATTAAGTTTGGTTTGATAGTAGCAAAGATATATAATCTTTTCCGATAAGTCTTTATACACATATGACGTCAAGATGCTTAATTTACATATTATGAAACAAACTGAAACATCTCAACAACGAAGCAAGGAAATGAAAAACTGCAAAAGATGTTACTTTGTCATTTTAAGTGTTCTTTCAAATAAGACAAACTTAAGTTTCATAAGCATTTTAATAGTTGTAAGTAACTTTTAATTAAGCTTTATGTTAGTGTTAGTTAACGAGTTCGCAGTGATTGCTGTATATATACTGTTGCGGTGGCCCTCACTAAATGTAATTTTGTATTTTATAATTGCCTAAGTTTTAATTGTGGGCAAACAAACTATTTCACTCCGAACAAATATAGAAACGTTAAAAATGTTAAGTTTTAGCCTAAACTAAAATATGCGTTCACCTTAATTATACTTACCATTTTGGAAGGCTGGTGTAAGCTGTTGCGCGAGGGGCCCTGGGACCCAACCATTGCTAACCCCAAGCCTCGACTCCAAGCTAAAAATTAAATCCCATTACTAACTACCTGTATGTAAGAATAGTTAGCACAATACTGTAATACTATCATTATAAAATGAATACCTTGTATCTTTGCCATAGATTTACTGGTGTACCATTCATCACATTGGCATGAATCACTAATGCATTATAAACATTAATAAAGAACGATCGTTTCTCCGCTCTCGGTATCTCCTCTAAGTCTCAAATTCTTTGCTTGATTTCATTGCTTTGTAATCCACACCCTAAGACATTAAAATTGACAAAATAAATAATTACATCACCCGGAAATAGTTTGGGCATATGCCCCTTAAAAAGTTGTTATGCCCTATCTTGGGTCATCACCTACCTATACTAGGAAGGCTTCTGATTGGTTTAGATAATACGTAGAGAAAACTCTACTTGGCCCTGCTAGGATTCGAATCCGGGCCAAGTAGAGTTTTCTCTACTTGTCTGGTATGGTTCGTCACTTGGAGTAACACGTTATTATTCTCTACCCGAGTTCACTGTCTAACAACTTTCGAAATCGACTATGCATTAATTTTCAGAGATGGAAAAAGTTGGACTGGACTTTACACTGAACTTTAGACCGGACGAGCACCCGAAAGTAACGGCTACCCAAAAGTAACGGTTACCCAAAAGTAAGGCTACCCGAAAATAACGGCTACCCGAAAGTAACGGCTATTCGAAAGTAGCGACTACCTGAAAGTAACGGCTACCTGAATGTAACGGTTACCCAAAGTAACGGCTACCTGAAAGTAACGGCTACCCGAAAGTAACGGTTACCCGAAAGTAACGACTACCTGAAAGTAACGGCTACCTGAAAGTAACGGCTACCCGAAAGTAACGGTTACCCGAAAGTAACGACTACCCGAAAGTAACGGCTACCTGAAAGTAACGACCACCTGAAAGTAACGACTACCCGAAAGTAACGGCTACCTGAAAACAGTGAACTCGATGTAAGTTATATTGTGGTAACTGGAACGCTAACGCGTAAACCAAAAGGTGAGGTAAAAAGTTCCAGGCCCCTACACGGTTTGCAGGTAGGTTTCAGTCTCCCACAAATGTTTTTACACGGCCGCCCGTCTTGAGCGAACTGCGAAGGCTCGAAAAGAGATTTCCCATTGTGGTGCAGTATTGTTGTTTTATTTACTGTACCAGGGGCGGACTGGCTACATCAGAGGGGCCCGGGCGATTTGCTGTAAAAAGGGGCCCGGTTTCCAAATCAAGTTGTTGTCGGTCCGCATGTGTAGGGGGGGGGGGGGGGTCCTTTTTTGAAATTTGGGTCTCTGAAATGGCATTACCCGCATTCTGACAGCAGTTTTGAGCAAATATTTAATAGTTTTAAAACATGTTTGTAATGACACATTTCGTCATTTTTAACAAAGATTTTGTCCAAATTAGGCTTTAAATAGTATATTAAATGTAAAAATATGCATGGACTGTAAGGTCAAAGCCTGTTAAGGCCTGAGGGTTACCAATAAAAACAAAGGACGACTCATTTCCGTACGCATTCTTTCCCATGCGCTAACCACTTATCAACTATATATCATATATTTTAATATGATTGTAGACCAGATGTTTGAAGTGTTTCAACATTTTTAGAACCACATTTTTTTTTTAGTAATCTCAACAAATTGTAAAGAACGACTCGAAGATTGGTCCATGCACAGATGCACTTCCCTCCAACTCCACGGACCCTAAACATTGTTCTCTTTTCAGAGGAGCTGCTTCTTGCAAGTCGTCCACCTTTTTCTTACGCCTTCTCGCACCACGTTTAATTGCTTTCTTCATAATTCGACATATAACTGACAACTAGATTGTTTATTTTTCACGTTTACTCATGGCTAGTTGTTGTTTTTGGTACGAATGCGGAATGCTTTTTAAACAAAACGACACATGAAACTGGTTCTAAAGGCATATTCTATACTAAGTTTGCGTTGATTTTTTGTATCCTCTTCGGAGTAACAAAACTCTAATATATATGGTTTATAAATATAACGAAAAGTTTGATTTAATTTCTTGACTGACAAACTTCGTACACGGTTTGTAAAGACAATGACTTTTACTATAGCAACAAATAAACAATTACTGCATAATTAGTTCGGCAGCATAGCACAACAAATCAAAATTTAAAATGCACGTTTAGCAAAGCGTGATAAAATGATTCAATAAATAATTTTTCAAACCTTTTCGAGCCTTCGCGGTTCGCTCAAGACCAGTGGCCGTGTAAAAAAACATTTTGTGGGAGACTGAATCCTAACTGCAAACCGCGCAGGGGCCTAGAACTTTGCCTCACTTTTTGCCCCACGAATGACTGGACGTTAACGTTCAAGTTACCACATTTTAACTTACATCGAGTTCACTGCCTGAAAGTAACGGCTACCCGAAAGTAACGGCCCCAATGGGCGCTAATCCCAAAAGAAACGGGGGGGGGCTACTTTGGAAACTTTATGGTGTAGAATACCGTGAGAGATTGCTGCATGCACAGCATGGTGCGGATATGTTTTAATTTGGGAGTCTTTAGTAAGTTCTTAATTAATACTGTTATTCGTGGAACTGTTGTGAATAATTTTTAATAATACGGTAATAACAAATTCCTGTGACCTGCCAGGAATCTAGGTAACTCGTTAAGGTGACACCGAAAACTACTTCATCAACTACAAACCGACTGATGTTATTATCGCAATGTATTGTCTGTAGAATTGACACAACTGAACCGGTAAGTAGACATTACTCCTTGTATGCTGACTATATATAGGTTTATTCATAACTCATAAGACCAAGGTTTCTCTTTCTCTCGCTTTTTCAAAGATTTTGTGTTTGCCGTTCTGTTCCTATTGTGTTAGATTAGCTGAGACGTAGCGACGAAACGGTGTTTTTGAGTCTGTTTAATACCGAAGTTAATAAAACATTTATATTTGTAAAAGAAAGGAAATTGAAATATACCAGGAAGTGCCGGTAGTGTAAACAGAAAGTACTCGAGCTGTACCAATATGCTATATTGCGCCGGAAAGACCGTGCTGTACACACTTTAGTCAAATTAATCAAATTATCCCTTACGAAAATTTCATAGAAGACTTCATATACGATTTCATATATGAAATGTCAATTTCATATATTAAGTTATTTCATATATGAAATTAAACATTTCATATATGAATTACAAATTTCACATATGAAAATGTTCCAATTCCATATATGAAATTTCTTATTCCATATATGAAATTTTTATCTTCATACAAACATTTCATATATGGAATAAGAAATTTCATATATCGAATTGGAACATTTTCATATATGAAATTTGTAATTCATATATGAAATGTCTAATTTCATATATGAAATTACAAACTTAATATATTAAATTGGCATTTCATATATGAAATCGTATATGAAGTCTTATATGAAATTTTCGTAAGGGATACTTCTATTTGCTTATGTATACGACATAAATCGACAAGTAATCGTTGGCCAACAACCTTCTTCAAAAGCTCATCATACCAGCTTTTAAGACCGTCAGGCTTGTCAATGTAGGGAAATCATCACTATACCATTTTACAACGTCCACGTATAAGTCTACTATATTAACTACTACCTGCAGTTTACAATTTCAATTTTTAAATCCATAATAATTCCCCTACGAAAATAGATTCTATAGAATCCTAAAGAATATTCTAAAGAAACTAAAATGTTATTAAAGTGTTAGGAAAAATTTGATAAAGTGTACATGCTTTAATCGTTGGGCATTCGGGCGAGAGGTATATTAATGTACAACAGTCGTTGAAGATTTTTAGTCCGACTATATTGAATCTAAAAGAAATAATGAAAGAAGATGTTCACTTCAATGACAAGTTTGAAAAATTTATTGGTATGACTGGAATTTTGTACTGCTGATAACAGAAAGCCCACGCAAGCACTCACGCCAGACGATCTTACCCGTCAAGGGGAGAGCTCCCGGAAACTTGGCCAACAAAAGGGTTAAAAATTATCTCCTTTAACCCTTTACTGGCGACAGTTATCTTTTGTCTAATTGCTAATTTTACTCTGGCTAACGCCAGACTGATTTGTGCCAGACTAACGGGCAGACTAACGGGCAGACTAACGGGCAGAGATTTGTGCCCAAAAAAAATGTAAGGGTTAAGTCGTATATTTCAGTCTTAGTTTAACGTATGAATTTTGCTTGAACATTTCACAGCAATAAACATCAAAATTGCCCGAAATTCCCCTATCCCCCTCTCCCCCCCCCCCCCCCCCCCCCGCATAATACGTCTATGATAATTGTCCAAACAGCAACACAAGCTGTTTCAAGAAGCTTTCCGAAGTTGAGATGGACAAATAAAGTTTTCCACTGCTGAAAAACACGCCAGCAGCTGTTTGGCTAGAAGTTGGAAATTGGTGTCTAAAACGAAACGATAAAGTGCCGGATCTTGTGTTCACGCCGCCAAGGGTTTCGTTTTCATCTCACACCGTTTAGAAATCGTTTTCAAATCGCTCCAGGCTAGAGTGACGTTTTTACACAATTTGGATTCGTTTTGTGACTTTTAAGCGCCGTTTTCAACTTGCTCTGAAATCATGTGAACGGGGTCTCAGCACGGTGACTATTCTCAGACCGAATACAATTAATAAGTTGACAAAAGGCAACTGTGGCCAGTAATGAGGGCAAAAGAACGCACAGCTTTGTGTAATACTGGATGGACACCATGCAGAAAGTTCCGGAGTCGTCTGGACACTTTTGAAACCGTTGTGAAATTCAAACGGGTTCATGTCAACATAATTATATTCATGCCCTTATCAATATTCTGTCTAATCGACTTTATGACCTGAATAATCAAACTTTTTTCCTTATAATGGCCGATTTATGAAAAGTGCCAAGATAAAATCCAAAAGTTTGTTGCTTTTGCCTATACTTGTAATGGATAATTGCTTTTTAAATCACAGGTGGCCCAACCTCACACTAGTTTTACAGTTGTTATTGTTATTGTTGTGTTTGTTATTTAAGAAATTAACCCAAATAAAAAGCGTAAATTCTCATTCCCTTCCATGGATGGCGTATTGGATGGCAGATACTAGAAATACATAAATGCAATAACCCCTCGCCCGCTTTTACGGCAAACCCCCTTGGGCTCTTTTTTTTTGGAGGCCTGGAAATAGCTACTCCTGGTAGAATATTTGAAATAAAAAAACAAAAACTCTATTTTTTTGAAGAAAAATGCATCAGAGAACAAAGAACAATTTAAGGATGATATTTCGTAAAATATATTGAGATGAAGAAAATTGCACGTCCCATCCCAGGTTTGAACTCGATCTCGTTCGCGTGCAAACCGACGATGTTACCACCACACTACTGAAGCAGGCGTCAGAACTTTATCAAAATATTAGGGTTATACTTTACAGTTCTTTCTTCCCATGTTTACAAAGAACATAGCTTGGTATCTAAAAATATTTGCATTGTGAAAACTACTCAAACTGCCTGGCTGGCTGGCTGCCACGGCTATATTCATTTATGGCATTTTAAATTTATTTAAACTAATACAACTTAACAAAAACAATTTTTCATTTCGAAATCTTTTCGCCAAGGGTACTTTTTGAAAGGAGACATCAGTTATGGAAAACATGTATATTTATACAATGAAATAAAAGTAGTGTGTTGCGTAGGCAGTGTTGAAACAACAATCGAAATATAGTATATATTATACTGCCGAAACAGAGAACGAAAGAGTCTAACGTTTCGAGCGATGGCCCTTCGTCAGAGAAAAACGTAAACTGATGTGTAAACAAAACAGCAAACTTATATAGGAAAGATAATCATGTGACAAAAAAATTAGCCAATCATATCAAAATGGCAATGACAAATCGGTAATGAGATGCGGAAAATTAGCCAATCGGATAAAAACAACAATAACAAATCAATAATGAGATGCGGAAAATTAGCCAATCGGATAAAAACAACAATAACAAATCAATAATTAGATGCGAAACATTATATGCTATTTATTATTTATTATTATATGCTATTTACTACTTATTATTATTTATTGATATGCTATTTTTATTATACACAATGTTCGGCGTAATATATCATTTACAGACCCTCCACCTGGGTTAGTACATCCCTTGGGGTAATTTTTTGTGGAATACCCCTCGCTCCAGGTCTATAATTGATAATTATATATACAGCAAAAATACTGGATTATCTGTGGCGACAAACGCTAGACAGTAGTAACAGACGTTCTGTTTCAGTTTGGTGGTGATCGTATTCCTTGAGCTTCAAAAGTACATCTAGCAACCTGGCAATATATTTGTGACGTCATTTATCAAACTTGAATTGATTTTAATTTAGTGTGATCAAAAATGTAGTTGAACATTTTAAAGTTACCGACGTGTTCACACGTAGTGATGGCCAATAAAACTAGTAAGTTAAAAAAATTACAGTACTTCACTTAAACTTCACTTCACTTAGTCTTCACTTTTCACTTCACTTTTCACGTTTTCAGTTCACTCTAGTCCAATCCACTCCACTTCACGCCACTCTACTCCATTCCATTCCACTCCGCTTCACTCCATTCCACCCCACCTCACCTCCGACTTCACTCCACTCCACTTCACTCTACCCCACTTCTCTTCACTTCCGACTTCACTCCACCTCACTCCACTCCCATTCCCATCCTCACCTCACAATCACCTTACTTCAGTTCACCTCACCTCACCTGACAATCACGTCACCTCACCTCACAATCACTTCACCTCACCTCACAATCACTTCACCTTACCTCACAATCACTTCACCTCACCTCACCTCACAATCACTTCACCTCACAATCACTTTACCTCACCTCACAATCACTTCACCTCACCTCACCTCACAATCACTTCACCTCACAATCACTTTACCTCACCTCACAATCACTTCACCTCACCTCACCTCACAATCACTTCACCTCACCTCACAATCACTTCACCTCACCTCACAATCACTTCACCTCACCTCACAATCACTTCACCTCACAATCACTTCACCTCACAATCACTTCACTTCACTTCACCTCACCTCACCTCACCTCACAATCACTTCACCTCACCTCACAATCACTTCACCTCACCTCACAATCACTTCACCTCACCTCACCTCACCTCACAATCACTTCACCTCACCTCACCTCACAATCACTTCACCTCACCTCACCTCACAATCACTTCACCTCACAATCACTTCACCTCACAATCACTTCACCTCACAATCACTTCACTTCACCTCACTTCACCTCACTTCACCTCACCTCACTTCACCTCACTTCACCTCACTTCACCTCACTTCACCTCACTTCACCTCACTTCACCTCACTTCACCTCACTTCACCTCACTTCACTTCACAATCACTTCACTTCACAATCACTTCACCTCACCTCACAATCACTTCACCTCACAATCACTTCACCTCACAATCACTTCACTTCACCTCACTTCACCTCACTTCACCTCACCTCACTTCACCTCACTTCACCTCACTTCACCTCACTTCACCTCACTTCACTTCACTTCACCTCACTTCACCTCACTTCACTTCACTTAGACCACGTCCTATTATAATAAATGTAATGAAAATGGCCTTAAGAAATTTTACATCATCTAACATTACTTGTTTATGTTTTTTCTTTGTTTAAAGGATCTGGTAGGGGATTTCCAAAGTGGAATAAAAAATCTGTAAAACATGAAGCCAAATTTCAAAAGCTACTGGACTCAGCAACTAATGTTACGAAGATTGGGCCTGTTCGAGTGTGTTTTGACGAAGAGTTTCGACTTCCACGAATAAGAGTAGTCACAAACGTCTACCTCGGCCTACACGACGACGGCAGCGAGGTATCAGTAAAGAAATTTTTGACCAACATCGAAGATTCGAAAGAAATAGACGAATTAAAAATCCTAACCTTAACAAATGTCATGAATTCAGACTATATTATAAAGTATCGGGGTCATGTATGCGAGGATAATATAACGTACATTATTTTTGACCTTTGCGAGGAAACCTTAGAAGAGTTCGTTCGAAGACATCCCCCGAGTGATCTAGCAAGGCATTGCCCTGTTTTAATTAAAGATATTCTATCAGGACTAGATGCACTTCACAACGGAGAAAAGGTTCAAGTTATTCATACGGATCTAACTCCGTGGCATATTCTGGTTGACATCGAAGGTCACGCCCGTCTTGCCGGTTTTTCGCTCAGTACAATACTCAACCAAGGCCAATCAACAGTACTGGAAACTTATCCGAAAGGAGATTCGAACATTTGGCTGGCACCAGAGTCTATTAAGCGTAACGAGGATGGAAAAATAATGTTTACCAAAAAGTCAGATGTTCATGTCGTAGGAATGATTTGTTTCTATGTTTTAACAGGATGCCTGCATCTTTTTGGTGCGCATCACGAATGTGTTCAGAATATCATTAATGGAAAAGCTGTCAATATTGAGGAGTTGAAGAATCACCCAGAAGCTAAACGTTTCGTATCGCGGTTAATAAATCATGATAGCAAAGATAGGCCAAGTGTAAGAGAAGCATTGGAAGACCCTTATTTGAAATTATGTTCAGGTAAAATAATGTGACTCTAGCTGCTAACCCAATATAACTTATTGGATTCATCTAAGCCCGACATGACAAAATATTTAAGTCAAGCATTCAATATTGGGCGAGACTGAATGGCAATAATATCACTTTAACTACATCTCATATACAAACGCTAGCCTACCACTTAGAAGCATACATGACTATAAATGTACAACCTTAGCTCTTCATCCGAGCCTCAGTGTCTTCTTTATGGTTAGAGCGTCTAACTGGTGATTAGAAGGTTGCTAGTTCGATCCCTGTCTGGGGTTCAGAAACATTTTCTGATTATTTGAGCTTGACGAACCTTTACCCAGCGTTTGTTACACGTTCTCGTCATTAATTTTAGACACCACAACAGCTGCTGGTGACCTGAGTGAATGTGAACCAATGAAGAAAAAGGAGCGATACGAAGAAGACGGAAACAACAATCAGCAGCCAAGCGAGGGTATAAAAGTGAGTAGATTGCGCATCAGTACAATGTGTGACCACTGACCTACATATTACTGGACTGCATGCGGGTCTCGTCCCCAGTGATTGAACAAAGATGGCAGAAATATTGACCTTTTCTCATGGTAGCAACCGCTGACTATTCAGCTGAATATGTTTACTTGACTGTGGGCTCAGCCGCGCCCGCAGCCCGATCAATTTCGTTATAAATTCCTTTATGATAAAAAGGTCAGTGGTTGCTAATATGAAAGAAAGTACCCATATTAAAACGCCACCTTGGATTGATCGCCCACTGCCAGTCATTGATATATAGGGCACCTGCAGTCCAGTTGTATATAGGTGAGTGGGTGTGACACAGTGACTTGAGGATGTTCGAAGGTGTTTAGTGTCAAGTCATGGTACTGTAGACCACATTTTGCTAAGGTTGGAATTAATGGGCGCGTTGCTTTCGTTCCACCCACTCTCTTGCCCGTGTGCACTCTTATACATGATCGTAGACTTGAGAGTAGGCTCAGATTCCAGCCGTCAGGGTTCTCGCCGCCCGCAATCTTCGCCACCATGTCGACTACGGGTGTACCGACAACCCAACGACTGGAATCTGAGCCTGTATAGAGGGCAGTGCTTCCATTTTTCTCTTTTCCACCTGATTTTCCTTTTTTAACGCAACATTTCCTTCCAAAATACCGAAATTTCCTTCAAATATTTATAAGAGATTTAAGCACGACCCTGTTCTTGAAGTCGACAAACCAGAACTCTGTCGGGATTCAATGCCACTAATGTAGTAATGTAAGCTCCAGCCCCCTGAGAAATTCTTACCTCCGCCTCCCCAGATATTTCGAAACTAACTCACCATTCATTAAGTCACGTTTCTCTCTGACGAAGGGCCTTCGCTCGAAACGTTAGAAACTACGTTTAATAATTTCAGCAGTACTCAGATCTTACTATATTTCGATTTGTATTTCAACACTGCCTATACGCAGCACTGCACTTTTATTTCATCATTCATTAACTCATTCGTTTTAACCAAAGCCACCCCTGGGCCTAAAAAATCCAGTAAACACAACATGTAAATGTAATGTAGTAATGTGCATCATAATCATTCATCTATATTGGAACACAATGTGCCATTTAAACATGTTTTAAAATTTTCAAAATTTTGTTCAAGAGTGCTGTCAGAATGCAGGAAAAACCGTTTCAGAAACCCAAATTTCAAAAATGTTCCGAGAGCTAGGGCGGTCTTTGAGTAATCTATTAATACTCACAACCAGGATTTATCGCCTAGCTTATATATTTGTCACACAGTCGCCTTTCTCTTTGTTTTATTTTCCCTCTCTTTAGACTACTGCAGAGATACCCGATGTCGGAAACGGTAAACGTATTTATTTCTGGACGTTTTTCTTTTCAGTTTAATTCAGCTGACCTTTCCAACCTATATACTACCGTATATACTATAGAGTCCACACTCCATACCATATACCACATATACCATATCCACACACCACATACCATATATACCACATATCACATACCACGTGATTTCATGAATTATTGATATTTTAAACACCATATATCATATACCACATATCATATCAGATACCACATATGACATACCACTTATCATATTGTAGCGGGAGTAGAGCGCCACAGTGTGGGTTCCGAGATCGATCACACAAACAAGATATATGCTTTTGTCAGCTTTTATTCAGCGAGCATATGTAAACTGGCGCAAGCAAGAACACCAGAACACCGAACAACAACTACATGCGCCCCCGCACATACGGTACATTCCAATCACATCGCGTGATAACATGTCACTCAGAGCTAACTCGCTACAATATACTACCCACCATATACCACATACCATATACCACATATGATACAACACATATCATATACCAACCTCGTATCCAGGGCATTTTGCCTCCACGTTGGGAGCTCAGCCAAAATGGCCCTGGCATCGGCTTCTCGATTCTATATTCTGATTGGCTGGTTTAAAAATTGATTAATTCAGGTGAGTATAATTTATTCATCAAAATCTGAATTGCAATAGATTCACTCTTCAAAATTTACCCAAAAATTAGAAATGATAGCCTTGGATAAAGTCAATAACAATATTAGATACATGCTTGTTCATGACATTTACATGTATCCTGGATAATCGTGGGGTATCATGAGGATTAATGCTAGCTAGTTGCTTTTATGATAAAGGTTCACATGAGTTAGTCGGCAGAGCGTTACATAATTCTCATTTATTATTCACGAATACGTATTATACAAAAACAAAACACAAAGACCGCATAAATTTTCTTGCCAAAACACGCCAAAATTCTGGGTGTCACGTGACCAGCCGATGCCAGGGCCATTTTCGCTGACCTCCCAATGTGGAGGCAAAATGCCCTGGGTACGAGGTTGGTCAAATACCACATATCATATACAACATACCATATACTACATATCATATACCACAAACCACATATCATATACCATATACCAATTATCATGTACCACATATCATATATCATATACCACATACCATATATCACATATAATACAGCACATACTATATACCACATACCATATATCACATATCACATATCACACACCATATACCCATATAACACATACCATATCATATGCTACATACCATATATCACATATCATATACCATATCTCCTAGGCCATGTTACGCGTAATTTCGCCTGCATGGCAACCTGTAGAAATTGTTGCAAACGTAGATACAAAAAGAACACTAGAAAACCTACACGCTAAAAGTGTGTTGAACAAATTTTTTACGTGTTGTATTTTAGACGTGTTGTATTTCAGGCGTGTTGAAACATTTCATCATCGAAACAACACTCCGTTAGCGGGGGGGGGGGGGGGGGGAAGCGGAAATAAGAATCTGGGTACGAGATTGAGAAAACCCGCGCTCGTCGTCTAATTATTTTCTTAAATGTAAAACGATTCGTATTATTTGCTTTGTATGCTCTTTTTAGAATTACCGTGGAAGTGGGAACAAAACTCAGAAATTCACAAAGCCAAATATGAACGGCTGCTGGAATATGGCCCAAAGCACCCGAAGAAGATAAAGGAGATAAACGGCGTACGGGTATGTTGTGCCGAAGATTACAAAATCGGTAAGGGCTGCGATGGCACTTGTGTCTACATTGGCTTGGCTAAGGATGGTTGTGAAAAGGCTGTGAAGCGTCTACTGAAAGACGTTTGTGCTCATTTAGGAACACAAGAGAAAAAGATTCTGAATACTCCGAACGCTAAGAACTCGAAATATGTCGTCCGATATTGGTTCTATGATGACGAAACTGACAATGATTTCGCCTATCTAATCGAGGACCTGTGCGAAGAAAACTTGGAGCAATACGTGACCGAGCGAAGTATGAAGAAGGAAGATTTGGTAAACAAAGCCCCGGCTATCGTGCGCCAGATATTGGAAGGACTGAGTGATCTCCAGTGTGATCCCAAACCAGTTCTTCACAGGGATTTGAAGCCTTCGAACATCATGCGAAACGTAAGCGGCAATTGGTTGTTGGTCGACTTTGGCATAAGTCGAACGCTAGCAAAAGACGAAACGACTCACCGAAGCGGGCAGAAAGGAACAATATTCTGGAGAGCGGTCGAGTCGTATCTTCCCAAAGACGAGTCAGATTCGCCTGAAGAGAACCCAGGTAGCCAACAGGTGAGGTACAAAAAGGAATCTGATATACAAGTCGCTGGCATGATAGCTTTCTACATTCTGACCAAAGGCAAACATCCTTTTGGTCCTGAGAAAGAGTGTGTTCGGAATCTCTGCGATGGCAATCCAGTTGGCCTAGCGAAACTGCTAGATCCGGTCGCAAATGATTTGATATCGTGGATGCTTCAACACAAGCCTGAAGATCGGCCTTCAGCTAAAGAAGCTTTGAAACATCCCTATCTTCAGCCAGCTGACAAGCAATTCGAATTGTTGAATTCCATAGGCAATGAGCCGGAGATCAAGACGACCAACTCCAGGTCCGAACTCGTGAGTAAACTAAACAACGATCCCTTATTGTCGTTCGATTGGAAAGCGAAGATTAACCCTGATGTTATGAAGTATTTTTGCACCGATGAAATTCATAAGAGAATACTGAAGTACGGCTGTGAGTGGACGGAATGTCTACGACTTATACGAAACACGACCCAGCACTGGAACGACCGACCACGCCCACGCCCAGAAGCACACTCTATCGTGGGTAACCCTCAGGAGTACTTCCTGAAAATGTTTCCAACCCTTCCTGTCGTGATTCACAGAATCATCAGATCATCGGAACGGAAAGAGACTCTGCAAAAATAATTGATGTAAGGTACGTCTTTAAAGTGCATCTAACCTAAAAATGAAATTCGCTTTGTTGGAAAGGGCGTTAAAAATGAAGAAGGATACGGTTAACATTTTTTCGATATCTCTTTGTTTTCATTAGAGGTATTTGTTGGTTCTTTTTGTAGTATGCAAATAAAAGATAAAGGACTGGGGGCTAATCATCATCGTAGCAGCAGGGAAATCTGTCTGCGCATGCGTGTGCGGTCTGCCGAAAGTACAATCTCGTTCCCAGAGCCTTCGCCGGCACGCAAATGAAGGCTCTGGGATAATCTACCATCAAGAAGTATTTTGATTGGCTAGCTAAAGGCGGCGGCCTTTCAAGTGGAAGAAACGTTTTTCTGTTTCCGGTGATGGATTATCCCAGAGCCTTCGCCGCGCAAAAACGAAGGGTACGAGATTGCCGAAAGTAGGGCTTTTGCGGGTTCAAACGTAGACAAATATGGCGGTCAATGCATGCTTAGGGGAAGCTTTGCTATTTAGTATCGTTATTTTTCTGCCTTTTAAATTGTGTGCGTGCTTCGACAAAAGTTACGTACTTTGTTTGCAAAATTTACAAATAAAATTAAACAAGATACTAGAAATGAGGAAAGCCGACTAATATATCCCGAACGTATGGCATTCCAGCGACACACGCGTGCTTTCAAAGACGAAGTAAGGGACTTGGGACAATCAGCAAGCATCCACCAAAAATGTGTTCATGTACAACCAGAGAATGAAATCACATCATTTTCGTTTTGGAGTGACAATATTTGCATGTCGCCGTTACACTGAAATTAGTAGCAATAGACAAGACGGACTTCATTGTAAGATCTGAGTAGGACAAAAATACTGATTATATATTTCTATGCACGAACGGAATTATACGTAAACTTAGCACAACACTGTGGCAGTTAAAAGTTCTTGCTCAACGTAAGACAGAATCTGAGTACGTTTCACAGACAGCACTAACTAGTAAACAAGTCGTCGGATGAAAGAATTAATGAATACATAATTTACCCACCAAGCCCAATTTTTCCATTACTAAATACCTCTCAGATATCAAAAGCAGTAATGGAATAAAATAAGACCAGCAAAGTAAATTTTGGTGAAAAAGACAGTTTTGAGTTACAGAGTCGATCAAACATTAACTACCAACTTGACTCCAATGCGGCTTCTTCGTACCACCACTTCATCTTCCAATATTTATACACCTTCCTGGTTGAAATGTCTCCTTTCACCTCTCAGAACAACGTCAGTGTTTCCACTAATTAACCAACATACTTTAAAACACTGGTTGACCGACAGATTGTTAGTAAATCTTGAAGATATCACATACCATATATCATATACCACATATCAGACACTGCATATCATATATCATATACCACATATCACATATTATATACCATATACCACATATCAAACACTACATACCATATATCATATACCACATATCATATACCACATACCATATACCATATACCACATATCATATACCACAACCACAATCACATATACATATCATATACCACATGCATACCATATACTTTATCATATACCATGTATATATCGTATACCAACATACTACATATCATATACCACATGTCATACACCACATATCATATACCACAAATCATATACCACATATACTATATGTCCTAGGCCAAGTTACACATAATTTCGCCTGCATGGAAACTTGTAGAAATTTGTTGCAAACGCGGATACCAAAACAACTTAACGCCATCCTTCATGATTTATATATTTTCATTTCTTTTATTGTCTATATAGGTTCATCAAGTAGGAGAAACTGGATATGAATAGCGAGCCGGGTAGGGTTACGAAGATAAATGGTGTGAGCGTATGCTTTGAAGACGAATTTTTCATTGGAAATGGATGTTCAGGAACGAAAGTCTACATTGGCCTTTGTCAAGACAGTCAATTATGCAAGTCACTCGGTTTGAATGAGCGTAGTATCTTGACATCCCAAGTCGCCGTGGAATCGCCACGTATTGTCAATTACTGGTTCTACGATGACACTTCTAATCCACAATTTTCCCACCTTATCCTAAACCTTTACGAGAAAACCCTGAAGAAATCACGTGGACGGGCAAAATTTAGAGGATCTCAAAAAGAATGCTCCGAAAATGATGCGCCAAATACTGGAAGGCCTTGAAACTCTTCATTCTCGACAACCCAGAATTCTACACAGGGATTTAAAATCTTCAAACATTCTTGTCAACGTCGAACAAGATCTGTTGTTAGCAGACATTCCACTCCACTTGAAACAGTTTTTGTCATCGGTTGATTTATCGCATATATAAACTACCAAAATTCAAACCAAATTGAACTATAACGAATTAGTACTCTGGAATTCATTATGACACGAAAATTAAGTCTGTCTTATTTGAAAGAACTGTCTTATTTGAAAGAACAATTAAATGACAAAGTAACTTCTTTTCCAGTTTTTCGTTTCCTTGCTTCGTTGTTCAGTTCAAATATTTCAGGTTGTTTGAAAAGATATTTAAATATTTTGGCGTCACATGTTTACAATGAGTTATATCAGAGAAGGTTATATATCTTTGCTATTATCAAACATAATCACTTGAAAATCTACATGTTTGGTGTTGTGGGAAAAACACACCCACATCCTTCTTTTGAATTAAATTTGGTTTGATAGTAGCAACGATATATAATCTTTTCCGATAAGTCTTTATACACAGATGACGTCAAGATGCTTAATTTACGTATTATGAAACAAACTGAAATATCTCAACAACGAAGCAAGGAAATGAAAAACTGCAAAAGATGTTACTTTGTCATTTTAAGTGTTCTTTCAAATAAGACAAACTTAAGTTTCATAAGCATTTTAATAGTTGTAAGTAACTTTTAATTAAGTTTTATATTAGTGTTAGTTAACGAGTTCGCAGTGATTGGTGTATATACACTGTTGCGGTGGCCCTCACTAAATGTAATTTTGTATTTTATAATTGCCTAAGTTTTAATTGTGGGCAAACAAACTATTTCACTCCGAACAAATATAGAATCGTTAAAAATGTAAGTTTTAGCCTAAACTAAAATATCCGTTCACCTTAATTATACTTACCATTTTGGAAGGCTGGTGCAAGCTGTTGCTCGAGGGGCCCTGGGACCCAAACATTGCTAACCGCAAGCCTTGACTCCAAGCTAAAAATTAAATCCTATTACTAACTACCTGTATGTAAGAATAGTTAGCACGATACTGTAATACTATCATTATAAAATGAATACCTTGTATCGTTGCCATATATTTTCTGGTGTACCATTCATCACATTGGCATGAATCACTAATGCATTATAAACATTAATAAAGAACGATCGTTTCTCCGCTCTCGGTATCTCCTCTAAGCCTCAAATTCTTTGCTTGATTTCATTGCTTCGTAATCCACACCCTAAGATATTAAAATTGACAAAATAAATAATTACATCACTCGGAAATAGTTTGGGCATATGCCCCTTAAAAAGTTGTTGTGCCCTATCTTGGGTCATCACCGACCTATACTAGGAAGGCTTCTGATTGGTTTAGATAACATAACCCAATTCCCTAAGTTACAGCAAGAACCATCCCTCATTGGTTCAGTGTTACTACAGGAAGAAACTAGAGTAGACTAAACTAACTTTATTTATACTGGATAACCCTATCAGTCATGTCTAAACTGTTATCTCCAGAGGTCCAGTAAGGTCCATCCCTCATTGGTCCAGTGTTACTACAGTAGGAAACCAGAGTAGACAAAACTAACTTTATTTAAACTGGATAATCGTATCTGTCATATCTAAACTGTTCTCCCTAGAGGTCCAGGAAGGACCATTCCTTTATTGGTCCAGTGTTACTACAGAAGGAAACCAGAGTAGACTAAACTAACTTTATTTATACTGGATAACTCTATCAATCATATGTAAATTGTTCTCTCTAGAAGACGAGTAAGGACCATTCCTTTATTGGTCCTGTCAGTGTTACTAAATGAGGAAACCAGAGTAGACCAAACTAACTTTATTTAAACTGGATGATCTTATCTGTCATATCTAAACTGTTCTCCCTAGAGGTCCAGGAAGGACCATTCCTTTATTGGTCCAGTGTTTACTACAGAAGGAAACCAGAGTAGGCTAAAACTAACTTTATTCATACTGCATGGATAACCCTATCAATCATATGTAAATTGTTCTCTCTAGAAGACGAGTAAGGACCATTCCTTTATTGGTCCTGTCAGTGTTACTAAATGAGGAAACCAGAGTAAACTAAACTAACTTATATTTATCAGTCATATCTAAACTGTTCTCCCTTGAGGTCCAGTAAGGGCCATCCCTCATTGGTCCAGTGTTACCACAAGGAAGAAAACCAGAGTAAACTAAACTAACTTTATTTATTTTGGATAATCCTATCAGTCATATCTAAACTGTTCTTCTTAGACTACATTCAGTCTCCAACCATTCAATTGAATTGATTGGAGAGTGCAGAGTGCCAGTCTCATACTCAGTGAGGGTGTGTGGAGAACTCATTAAGTGTTGAGTTGCACCTTATTGAGTGTGAAGGGACCACCATTAATTGAGTGCAATTGTGAGTGACCAAGCTTTTAGAATACAGGCTAGTTAAAATTCATATATCTAGCAGAACCTCGATACGAATCATTTACGTAGTATTGAATACTTAAAAGTATATGTTTTTCAACATCCAAAAGCTTTAGAGTTCTAGAAGAATTTTTGTCGCCATAATTCGAAACTCAACAAACAGGTTTTGCCGTTTCACGAGTTAATTAACGTTTTCGTCGTCCTAAAGACCACCCTGCGAGCAGAGACTTTTTTATAGGAAAATAAGGCTCTGTCCGCAGGGTATAACTGAAGACGTGCAGGAAATGATCTGAATATAACGTTGTATATAGAACCGGGGGCGGCGTTAGGATTACTCTTGGGAGTAAAAATTATACATCTTCTTTGTTGTGTGAGAAAAAATCCTATAATTATTAAGGACGTTTGTCTCTATTGTTTATATTCGTGGAAACTGCTGTGAATCACTTACAATAAAACGGTAATAACAAATTCAGTCACCTGCCAGGTTAATCTAGGTAACTCGGTAAGGTGCAACCGAAAACTAGTCAGACCGACTAGTGTATGCTATTATCGCAAACACAATGTATCGCCTGTAGAATTAACACAACTGAACCGGTAAGTAGATAGTATTCCTTGCATTCTGACTATATAGGTCTATTCATACGAAAAGAGGTTTCTCTCCAATCTAAGATTTGTGTTTCCCATGCATTCTCTTACATTTTGTGCCCGATATGCGTAGCGACGAAACGGTCTTTTTGAGTCTGTTTAATACCGAAGTTAATAAAAACATTGTATTTGTGAAAAGAAATGCAATTGAAATATACTAGAAAGTGCCGGTAGTGAAACTGAAACCGTGGTCCGTATAGACGACACTTCATCAATCAAGTTAATATGTGTTCAATTTGTTCGTGTGTACGAGTGTACGACACAAATGGACAAGTATAATCGTTGCCTAACATCCTTCTTCAAAAGCTCATCATATCAGCTCGTGTGGCCATGCATGAGGCTTATCAAGGAGAAATGACGAATCGTCACTAACAATTTACAACGTATAGATCTAAAGGGCTGTTCATATGAAGCGGGCTGGCCCGGGTTTTATGTCAAAATCTGTTTTTCACTACAAAAAAGAAATATAATACTCCGTATGCTATACCTACAGAAAAACAAACCCAACTTTGCTTCGTTATGTGATTTGCATTTCTCAAATAGTACAGTCGTTATAAGATTTTCGTGACTTCAAATCAGTCCGGTTGAACAGCCTCTAAGTAAGTCTACTATTTCGTCTATTTTAGAAATTCAATTTTATAATCCATAAACTGCCCTACGAAAATGCTATAATCCTATCGAATATTCTGTAGGATTTTGGGACTCTATAGAATATTCTATAGCATTTATAAATCCTATAGAATATTCTGTGGTATTTCTAAAATCTTATACAATCCTATGGATATTCTATAGAATCTGTCCCAATCCTATTGAATATTCCATAGTATAAAGGCCTGGCCAAACGCTTTCAACATTTCATTCAACATCGTTCAACATTGTTGAATTCAACATGTTGAAAGCGTTTGGCCCCCCCTGTTGAATGATGTTCAACGTTATTGAATGATGTTGAAACGAAATTTGAACATGTTCAAATTTTCGTTCAACACGCGTTCAACATTTCTATTGTTCTCAAAATGTTGAAAGGTGTTGAACGCATTTGGCTACATTTCATTCAACTTTGTTGAACAGAGACATGCGCCATGCGGGATATTGTCGATTCCAGCTTTTGTGGTAGCCCGCGTTCAATTAATTGTCATTCATGAATGTTGAACGATGTTGAATTCATTTGGCCACTCGTGCTTTCAACATTATTCAACATCGTTCAACAATGTTGAATGCGAGGTTGAAAGCGTTTGGCCAGGCCTTAGCGCTTCATCTTAACTATAGATTTCATATGCAAACGCTATCGCTTAAGAGCACATATAACTATGAATTTTCAACTTCAGTTGGCTCTCTATCTATCTGAGCCCAGTGGCTCAATGATTAGTGCGTCTAACCGGTCATGAGAAGGTTGCATGTTTGATCCTGGTCTGGGGCTCAGAAATTTTCTCTGAGTAATTGGGCTTGACCAATGTTTACCCGTTCAAACGTCTGTTATATTCATGACAGTTATTTGTGGACAGATGTTATACAATTGCTTTTTTGGGAACGAATAAAACTAGTCAAGGAGAAAATTTTGAAACTATAAAACAAGCAAACCTACATCAAGGAGGAGAAGAAACTAAAGGAGCATGCAAAAATTACCAAAAGCCTGGGCGGTGGAAAACATGGCGGGGCAAGGACTTTTCAGTTTTTGTTACATAAAAGGCAGGGCCATGTGACCAATACATGTGACCAGTGTATGACTGCATGTGCCTTCTTTCTTTTCGACTGAGTGAGTGAATGCCCTTTCTCGTCCCGGATGTGTTTTGTGTGTTGTGTTCACAGACATAGTTATTGGGCAGTAATGTCGCTGGCAAGTATCTTGATATTATTATATACGCTTACAATTAATTATTAAGGATGTTGTCTCTATTGTTTATATTCGTGGAACTGCTGTGAATAACTTACAATAAAACGGTAATAACAAATTCAGCACCTGCCAGGTATCTAGGTAACTCGATAAGGTGCGACCGAAAACTAGACAGATCGTCTCTCAAGTGTATGCTATTATCGCAAGCACAATGAATCGCCTGTAGAATTAACACAACTGAACCGGTAAGTAGATAGTATTCCTTGCATTCTGACTATATAGGTCTATTCATACGAAAAGAGGTTTCTCTCCATTCTAAGATTTTGTGTTTCCCATGCATTCTCTTACATTTTGTGCCCGATATGCGTAGCGATGAAACGGTCTTTTTGAGTCTGTTTAATACCGAAGTTAATAAAACATTGTATTTGTGAAAAGAAATGCAATTGAAATATACTAGAAAGTGCCGGTAGTGAAACTGAAACCGTGGTCCGTATAGACGACACTTCATCAATCAAGTTAATATGTGTTCAATTTGTTCGTGTGTACGAGTGTACGACACAAATGGACAAGTATAATCGTTGCCTAACATCCTTCTTCAAAAGCTCATCATATCAGCTCGTGTGGCCATGCATGAGGCTTATCAAGGAGAAATGACGAATCGTCACTAACAATTTACAACGTATAGATCTAAAGGGCTGTTCATATGAAGCGGGCTGGCCCGGGTTTTATGTCAAAATCTGTTTTTCACTACAAAAAAGAAATATAATACTCCGTATGCTATACCTACAGAAAAACAAACCCAACTTTGCTTCGTTATGTGATTTGCATTTCTCAAATAGTACAGTCGTTATAAGATTTTTCGTTGACTTCAAATCAGTCCGGTTGAACAGCCTCTAAGTAAGTCTACTATTTCGTCTATTTTAGAAATTCAATTTTATAATCCATAACTGCCCTACGAAAATGCTATAATCCTATCGAATATTCTGTAGGATTTTGGGACTCTATAGAATATTCTATAGCATTTATAAATCCTATAGAATATTCTGTGGTATTTCTAAAATCTTATACAATCCTATGGATATTCTATAGAATCTGTCCCAATCCTATTGAATATTCCATAGTATAAAGGCCTGGCCAAACGCTTTCAACATTTCATTCAACATCGTTCAACATTGTTGAATTCAACATGTTGAAAGCGTTTGGCCACCCCTGTTGAATGATGTTCAACGTTATTGAATGATGTTGAACGAAATTTGAACATGTTCAAATTTTCGTTCAACACGCGTTCAACATTTCTATTGTTCTCAAAATGTTGAAAGGTGTTGAACGCATTTGGCTACATTTCATTCAACTTTGTTGAACAGAGACATGCGCCATGCGGGATATTGTCGATTCCAGCTTTTGTGGTAGCCCGCGTTCAATTAATTGTCATTCATGAATGTTGAACGATGTTGAATTCATTTGGCCACTCGTGCTTTCAACATTATTCAACATCGTTCAACAATGTTGAATGCGAGGTTGAAAGCGTTTGGCCAGGCCTTAGCGCTTCATCTTAAACTATAGATTTCATATGCAAACGCTATCGCTTAAGAGCACATATAACTATGAATTTTCAACTTCAGTTGGCTCTCTATCTATCTGAGCCCAGTGGCTCAATGATTAGAGCGTCTAACCGGTCATGAGAAGGTTGCATGTTTGATCCTGGTCTGGGGCTCAGAAATTTTCTCTGAGTAATTGGGCTTGACCAATGTTTACCCGTTCAAACGTCTGTTATATTCATGACAGTTATTTGTGGACAGATGTTATACAATTGCTTTTTGGGGAACGAATAAAACTAGTCAAGGAGAAAATTTTGAAACTATAAAACAAGCAAACCTACATCAAGGAGGAGAAGAAACTAAAGGAGCATGCAAAAATTACCAAAAGCCTGGGCGGTGGAAAACATGGCGGGGCAAGGACTTTTCAGTTTTTGTTACATAAAAGGCAGGGCCATGTGACCAATACATGTGACCAGTGTATGACTGCATGTGCCTTCTTTCTTTTCGACTGAGTGAGTGAATGCCCTTTCTCGTCCCGGATGTGTTTTGTGTGTTGTGTTCACAGACATAGTTATTGGGCAGTAATGTCGCTGGCAAGTATCTTGATATTATTATATACGCTTACAATTAATTATTAAGGATGTTGTCTCTATTGTTTATATTCGTGGAACTGCTGTGAATAACTTACAATAAAACGGTAATAACAAATTCAGCACCTGCCAGGTATCTAGGTAACTCGATAAGGTGCGACCGAAAACTAGACAGATCGTCTCTCAAGTGTATGCTATTATCGCAAGCACAATGAATCGCCTGTAGAATTAACACAACTGAACCGGTAAGTAGATAGTATTCCTTGCATTCTGACTATATAGGTCTATTCATACGAAAAGAGGTTTCTCTCCATTCTAAGATTTTGTGTTTCCCATGCATTCTCTTACATTTTGTGCCCGATATGCGTAGCGATGAAACGGTCTTTTTGAGTCTGTTTAATACCGAAGTTAATAAAACATTGTATTTGTGAAAAGAAATGCAATTGAAATATACTAGAAAGTGCCGGTAGTGAAACTGAAAACCGTGGTCCGTATAGACGACACTTCATCAATCAAGTTAATATGTGTTCAATTTGTTCGTGTGTACGAGTGTACGACACAAATGGACAAGTATAATCGTTGCCTAACATCCTTCTTCAAAAGCTCATCATATCAGCTCGTGTGGCCATGCATGAGGCTTATCAAGGAGAAATGACGAATCGTCACTAACAATTTACAACGTATAGATCTAAAGGGCTGTTCATATGAAGCGGGCTGGCCCGGGTTTTATGTCAAAATCTTTTTTTCACTACAAAAAAGAAATATAATACTCCGTGTGCTATACCTACAGAAAAAACAAACCCAACTTTGCTTCGTTATGTGATTTGCATTTCTCAAATAGTACAGTCGTTATAAGATTTTCGTGACTTCAAATCAGTCCGGTTGAACAGCCTCTAAGTAAGTCTACTATTTCGTCTATTTTAGAAATTCAATTTTATAATCCATAACTGCCCTACGAAAATGCTATAATCCTATCGAATATTCTGTAGGATTTTGGGACTCTATAGAATATTCTATAGCATTTATAAATCCTATAGAATATTCTGTGGTATTTCTAAAATCTTATACAATCCTATGGATATTCTATAGAATCTGTCCCAATCCTATTGAATATTCCATAGTATAAAGGCCTGGCCAAACGCTTTCAACATTTTTCATTCAACATCGTTCAACATTGTTGAATTCAACATGTTGAAAGCGTTTGGCCACCCGTTGAATGATGTTCAACGTTATTGAATGATGTTGAACGAAATTTGAACATGTTCAAATTTTCGTTCAACACGCGTTCAACATTTCTATTGTTCTCAAAATGTTGAAAGGTGTTTGAACGCATTTGGCTACATTTCATTCAACTTTGTTGAACAGAGACATGCGCCATGCGGGATATTGTCGATTCCAGCTTTTGTGGTAGCCCGCGTTCAATTAATTGTCCATTCATGAATGTTGAACGATGTTGAATTCATTTGGCCACTCGTGCTTTCAACATTATTCAACATCGTTCAACAATGTTGAATGCGAGGTTGAAAGCGTTTGGCCAGGCCTTAGCGCTTCATCTTAACTATAGATTTCATATGCAAACGCTATCGCTTAAGAGCACATATAACTATGAATTTTCAACTTCAGTTGGCTCTCTATCTATCTGAGCCCAGTGGCTCAATGATTAGAGCGTCTAACCGGTCATGAGAAGGTTGCATGTTTGATCCTGGTCTGGGGCTCAGAAATTTTCTTCTGAGTAATTGGGCTTGACCAATGTTTACCCGTTCAAACGTCTGTTATATTCATGACAGTTATTTGTGGACAGATGTTATACAATTGCTTTTTGGGGAACGAATAAAAACTAGTCAAGGAGAAAATTTTGAAACTATAAAACAAGCAAACCTACATCAAGGAGGAGAAGAAACTAAAGGAGCATGCAAAAATTACCAAAAGCCTGGGCGGTGGAAAACATGGCGGGGCAAGGACTTTTCAGTTTTTGTTACATAAAAGGCAGGGCCATGTGACCAATACATGTGACCAGTGTATGACTGCATGTGCCTTCTTTCTTTTCGACTGAGTGAGTGAATGCCCTTTCTCGTCCCGGATGTGTTTTGTGTGTTGTGTTCACAGACATAGTTATTGGGCAGTAATGTCGCTGGCAAGTATCTTGATATTATTATATACGCTTACAATTAATTATTAAGGATGTTGTCTCTATTGTTTATATTCGTGGAACTGCTGTGAATAACTTACAATAAAACGGTAATAACAAATTCAGCACCTGCCAGGTATCTAGGTAACTCGATAAGGTGCGACCGAAAACTAGTCAGATCGTCTCTCAAGTGTATGCTATTATCGCAAGCACAATGAATCGCCTGTAGAATTAACACAACTGAACCGGTAAGTAGACAGTATTCCTTGTATTCTGACTATATAGATCTATTGATACGAAAAGAGGTTTCTCTCCATTCTAAGATTTTGTGTTTCCCATGCGTTCTCTTACATTTTGTGCCCGATATGCGTAGCGACGAAACGATCCTTTTGAGTCTGATTAATACCGCAGTTAATGAACATTATATTTGTGAAAAGAAATTAAATTGAAATATATATATACGAGGAAGAGCCGGCAGTGAAACTGAAACCGTGGTCCGTATAGACGACACTTCAGTCAATCAAGTTAAAGTGGCACTGGCGAAAAAAAATGAGGAACACCGGCGTTTTCAGTTTCTCAAAATATTGTCTCGTTCTCGAGATATTTAAGTTTCTGAAACATGTGAATTATAGATGCCTCGTAACGTCATTTACTCACACAGGCTAAATAAGATTTACAAAATGAGTAATATATCTGAAACTAAGAGGCAGAAATAATTCAAACTTTGCACATGTGTAGTTATGGGGAAAATACACTCCAACGTTCACATTACGTTGTTTCCATGGATACCGTTTGCAAACAGGCACCTTCCATTTCTAAAACAAAGTTGTTATTTTTTCTCCATAAAACAACTTTTACTGCAATACATTGACATGAATATTTGTAGACACACAGATATTCTATTTCGAATGTTTCAATCATCATATTCTTTTAATTTTTTAGAAAAAGGCTCGTGTTTCTGAGCGGTTTCCGTAGCAACAACATGACGAGTGTACATTATTAGTTATTCTTAGGGTTTATTATTGTATTATAGTATATATGTATAATAATTTGTTTATAATGTTTGTAGATTTTTTAACATACACCTTGTATATAATCCTATAAATAGAGGGCCACTGAGTTATCAGTAATTTATACTGTCAAGTGTTACCCTCTTTAAATAAAGTCTACAATACAATACAATACAATACAATACAATACAATACAATACAATACAATACAATACAATACAATACAAAAGAAAATAACGCTAGTTTGGTGTTTTGACGAAGTTAAAGGAAGCGAAGACCAAGAAATACAAGATCTCGACCGTTCGGTCTTTACGGTAAAATATTAAATCTCGGTCTTGAGCGTATTAACCTCGCTATCGCTCGGTCAATACAGCAAGACCTCGGTTTAATATTTTACCGTAAAGACCTCTCTCTCTCTCTCTCTCTCTCTCTCTCTCTATATATATATATATATATATATATGCTTAAAGAGCGATTAGTAAGTACAATGATTTAATAATATAAAAATATTATATATATATATATATATATATATATATATATATATATATATATATATATATATATATATGTATATAGTGAAAATACAGGAGCATCTGCGGTGACATACGTTAGTGACTGACGTGTTGTTTCAGTTTGATGGTGATCGCATTCATTGAGCATCAAACGTTCATCTTATCTTAATGAAATTCGGCGTCGAAAAGTAATTTCAAAAATATTCAACAACAAACGCCACCATTTTGACACGTGCTTAGCAACAGGGCATTGTATTTGTGACGTCATTTATCCAACTTGAATTGATTTTAATTTTAGAGTAATCAAAAATGTAGTTGAACATTTTAAAGTTACCGATGTGTTCACATGTTGTGATGGCCAATAAAACTAGTAAGTTAAAAAGATTACTACATGCACTTAAACTTAACTTCACTTTTCACTTCACTCTAGTCCAATCCACTCCACTTTACTCCACTTCACTCCACTCAACTCCACTCCATTTTCCACTCCACTCCACTCCACTCTACTCCACTTCCGACTTCACTCCGCTCCACTCCACTTCACTCCACTCACAATCACCTCACAATCACCTCACAATCACCTCACAATCACCTCACCTCACAATCACATCACCTCACAATCACCTCACCTCACAATCACCTCACCTCACAATCACCTCACCTCACAATCACCTCACAATCACCTCACAATCACCTCACCTCACCTCACAATCACCTCACAATCACCTCACCTCACCTCACAATCACCTCACAATCACCTCACAATCACCTCACCTCACAATCACCTCACCTCACAATCACCTCACCTCACAATCACCTCACCTCACAATCACCTCACCTCACAATCACCTCACCTCACAATCACCTCACCTCACAATCACCTCACAATCACCTCACCTCACAATCACCTCACCTCACCTCACAATCACCTCACCTCACAATCACCTCACCTCACAATCACCTCACAATCACCTCACTTCACAATCACCTCACAATCACCTCACCTCACAATCACCTCACAATCACCTCACAATCACCTCACAATCACCTCACAATCACCTCACAATCACCTCACAATCACCTCACCTCACAATCACCTCACAATCACCTCACCTCACAATCACCTCACCTCACAATCACCTCACAATCACCTCACAATCACCTCACCTCACAATCACTTCACCTCACAATCACCTCACCTCACAATCACCTCACAATCACCTCACCTCACAATCACCTCACAATCACCTCACAATCACCTCACCTCACAATCACCTCACAATCACCTCACAATCACCTCACAATCACCTCACAATCACCTCACAATCACCTCACAATCACCTCACCTCACAATCACCTCACAATCACCTCACAATCACCTCACCTCACAATCACCTCACAATCACCTCACAATCACCTCACAATCACCTCACCTCACTTAGACCACGTCACGTCACCTCACAAGACGATTTATTTAGACAACTTTTATAAAATTGACCTTTTTCAATAATTTAAAAAAAATAAATTAAAATGGCCTTAAGAAATTTTACATCATCTAATATTACTTGTTTACGTTTTTTCTTTGTTTAAAGGAACTGGTAGGGGAGTTCCAAAATGGAATAAAAAATCTGTAAAACATGAAGCCAAATTTCAAAAGCTACAGGAATCAGAAACTAATGTTACGAAGATTGGGCCTGTTCGAGTATGTTTTGACGAAGAGTTTCAACTTCGAATAAGAGTAGTCACAAACGTCTACGCCGGCCTACACGAGGACGGCAGCGAGGTATCAGTAAAGAAATTTTTGACCAACATCGAAGATTCGAAAGAAATAGACGAATTAAAAATCCTAACCTTACCAAATGTCATGAATTCAGACTATATTATAAAGTATCGAGATCATGTATGCAAGGATAATATAACGTACATTATTTTTGACCTTTGCGAGGAAACCTTAGAAGAGTTCGTTCGAAGTTATACCCAGTCCCCGAGTTATCTAGCAAGGCATTGTCCTGTTTTAATTAAAGAAATTCTATCAGGACTAGATGCACTTCACAACGGAGAAGAGGAAGTTATTCATATGGATATAAATCCGTCGAATATTCTGGTTGACATCGAAGGTCACGCCCGTCTTGCCTGTTTTTCGCTCAGTACAATACTCAACCAAGGCCAATCAACAGTACTGGAAACTTATCCAAAAGGAGAGTCGAACTTTTGGCTGGCACCAGAGTCTATTACGCATAACGAGGATGGAAAAGTGGTGTTTACCAAAAAGTCAGATGTTCATGTCGTAGGAATGATTTGTTTCCACGTTTTAACAGGATGCGTGCATCTTTTTGGCGAGCATCACGAACGTGTTCCGAATATCATTGATGGAAAACCTGTCTACATTGAGAAGTTGGAGAATCCAGAAGCTAAACGTTTTGTATCGTGGTTAATAAGTCATGATAGCAAAGACAGGCCGAGTGTGAGAGAAGCATTGGCACACCCTTATTTGAAAATATGTTCAGGTAAAATAATGTGACTCTAGCTGCTAACCCAATAACTTATTGGATTCATCTAAGCCCGATATGACAAAATATTTAAGTCAAGAATTCAATATTGGGCGAGACTGAATGGCAATAATATCACTTTAACTACATCTCATACATGCAAACGCTACCACTTAGAAGCATACATGACTATGAATTTACAACCTTAGCTCTCCATCCGAGCCTCAGTAGCTTAATAGTTAGAGCGTCTAACTGGTCATTAGAAGGTTGTATAGGTTTGATCCCTGTCTGCGACTCAAAAACATTTTCTGAGTAATTGAGCTTGATGAACGTCTATCAAACGACAGATGCATTACTACATATATACGCATAACTTATCATATCATCTCAAAGGATCTCATATGCTGAGATATGCGAAGCACACATTATATGACTATGAATTTGCAACCTTAGCTCTTCATCCGATTGAGCTTGTCGAACGTCTACCAAACGTTTGTTACACGTTCTCGTCATTGATTTTAGACACCACAACAGCTGCTGGTGATATGTGTGAATTGGAACCAATGAAGAAAAAGGAGCGACACGAAGAAGACGGAAACAACAATCAGCAGCCAAGCGAGGGTATAAAAGTGAGTAGATTGCGCATCAGTACATGATGCGACCACTAACCTATATATAACTGGACTGCGGGTCCCGTCCCAAGTATTCGAACAAAGATGGCAGAAATATGGATCTTTTCTCTCATGGTAGCAACCGCTGACTGTATTCAGCTGAATATGTTTGCTTCATTGTGGGCTCCGCCGCGCCCGCAGCCCGATCAAAAAGGTCAGTGGTTACTAACATGAGAGAGTACCCATATTAAACCGCCATCTTGGATTGATCGCCCACTGCCAGTCATTAATATATAAGGCACCTGCAATCCAGTTGTCCCCGAGCCCGGGCGTAGGGCCGAAGGCCCGGAGCCCGGTGAGGGTGCTAATCTCGACATGCGTGTAGTCCACTTTACACGCGTGGAGAAAAAGCGAGGGAGACGAAATCTGGGAAATAGTTTATATATATATATATATATATATGTTTGGTACGGTGTCACGCGGTAAGAGTAGTTGGACACTGGTGACTAGCGACGAAGAAAACTATAAACTCTCAAACAAATAGTATTTTGCTTTCGTTTATTTAAACGAAACGAAATGGAGCACGAAGAAAAGAAGGATACAAACAACCCGTTTAATATATCTTGAAGAGAAACCAGAGAACTTGAAGAAACCAAACGCCGTATGGTAAACAAAAACTCGATCTGCAGTGTTTGTAGTCACTCCGTGAGTCCGTGGTCAAATCATTTTAAAGTTAACGGTAGGATTCTTGTTGTTTTCAAGTTTTCGCTTAACCTAAACAATATACAGCTTCACGTTTTCGTGCTTTCCCTTTGCTCGTCCAAACCATAATTCAGCTTAACTAAAGCTAACTTAAAACACTACCTTTAATGCTTATATTAACCGTGGTGGACGTGCATGCACTTTTTATTACTAAAAATACTCATGGGTTTTGTCGGTTTTCTTGGCTGTGTTTCGACTGAAACGTTGTCTTTTTAATTCTTCTTGCTGGAATCCGATTCTACTGAATTGTTTTTATCTCAGACTCTATTATAAATGTAATTTTTGAGCTGTTAACTTTTAATTCTGCCTTTGCAAAATGTAGATGCATAGAGAAGCCATTTAAAGGCTTGCAAAAATTAATCCCTTTTGAAACCTCCTAAAAACAATATATTTTTTACAACCAGAATTTAATAATGAAATCTAAATTTTGCTTTGATATGTTCAACTTTCATTAAATGATTTAAATCAGTTTTGCCGTCCTATCGACCTATCCATAAATTCTATAATTTAATACCCAAGGATTTAATATAATTTGTTTTTATATCTGTTTGTTTTTGAACTGGCTGTATATTAAGAGTGCTTATTTTAATCAGGGGGGTGGTGGTGGTGGTGGGGGGGGGGGGTTCAAAAAAGCATGTAAAAGCGGGCGAGGGGTTGTTGCGTTCATGTATTTCTAGTATATAGGTGAGTGGGTGTGACACAGTGACTTGAGGATATTCGAAGGTGTTTAGTGTCAAGTCATGGTACTGTAGACCACATTTTGCTAAGGTTGGAATCAATGGCCCGCGTTGCTTTCGTTCCGCCCACTCTTTTGCCCGTGTGCAGTCTTATACATGATCGTAGACTAGAGAGTAGCCTCAGATCCCGGCCGTCAGGGTTCTCGCCGCCCGTAATCCTCGCCACCATGTGGATTGCGGGTGTACCGACAACCCAACGACTGGAATCTGAGCCTGTATAGCCTATAGAGGGCAGTGCTTCCATTTTTCTCTTTTCCGCCTGATTTTCCTTCTTTAACGCAAAATTTCCTTCCAAAATATCGAAATTTCCTGTTCTTGAAATCGTCAAACCAGAACTCTGTTGGGATCCACTTACATTAATAAGCTTCAGTCCCCCTGAGAAATTCTTAACCCCCTCCCCAGATATTTCGAAACTAACTCATCATTCATGAACTCATTCATTTTAGCCAAAGCCACCCCTGGGCCTAAAAAATCCAGTAAACACAACATGTAAATGTAATGTAGTAATGTGCATCATAATCATTCATCTATTGGAACACAATGTGCCATTTAAACATGTTTTAAAATTTTCAACATTTTGTTCAAGAGTGCTGTCAGAATGCAGGAAATACCGTTTCAGAAACCCAAATTTCAAAAATGTTCCGAGAGCTAGGGCGGTCTTTGAGTAATCTATTAGTATGTTAATAAACATAAACTCACAACCTAGTCGGTGACTGGGTTTCTATATCTTAAAACACGATCAAGTAGGTTTTCTTTGTTTTTTTGCGGGATTTATATCCCATAAATCCCGCATTATAAATTCATAGGATGCCTGCTACAACTATCTCGTGTGGTAACGCCGGTAGCGCCCACATACGAGAAGGAGAGCAAGGGTTTGCTTTTCGCTCCACGTAGTTTACGAGAGGAAGGCAAACCAATGAAAATCATTAAAATCTGTTGGTTGAGTCAGCAATTTATTACGCTGAACGTTGAGCATAAAATGTGGGATTGATACTGCATCAATACGCATGCCCAATGCTGTAATGATAGATCTGGTACTAATTATTCATACTAATTATTCAAACAAGCTTGTAGAAGTCTGTGTATGGGTTCAATGAACCTTTACGTACTTCTCAAGTTGTTTAATAAACTATTATTCAAAGGTTGCTTTGGAGTCTTATTATTTCATAAAATCCCGTTAACATTTGACATAACAATGTCCTTCGACACTCGGTAAATGCTATCTTTTAGAAAACCTTCTTCAATCGTGTTTTAAGTCGGATAAATACCTCGAACGTCGGCTTATATATCTATATATCTATCTTATATATCTGCTAGTCAGCGACAGTCGCTTTTCTCTTTGTTTCTTTTTTCCTCTCTTTAGCCTACTGCAGAGATACCTGATGTCGGAAAAGGTAAATGTATTTATTTCTGGAAGTTTTTCTTTTCAATTTCATTCAGCTGACCATAGTGCTTTTCCAACTTATATACTACAGTATATAATAGAGTCCACACTCCATACCAGTACTCGATATACTATATGCTATATCCAATACACCACATATTAGATACTACATACTATATACTTTATCATATACCACATATCAGATACTACAAACCACATATCATATTCCCATATATTATATATCATATTAGTTAAAAAAATAAGTAAGTTAAAAAAATTACTTCACTTAAACTTCACTTTACTTTACTTCACTTAGACTTCAGTTAGACTTCACTTTTCACTTCACTCTAGTCCAATCCAATCCACTTCACTCCACCCCACTTCACTCCACCCCACTTCACTTCCGACTTCACTCCGTTCCACTTCACTTCACTCAACTTCACTTCACTTCACTCTACTCCACTTCCACCTACTCCACTCCGCTTCACTATACTCCACTTCACTCCCATTCCCATTCCCATTCCTATCCTCAACTCACAATCACCTCACCTTACCTCACTTCACTTTCATTTCACTTAAACCACATAACGTCACCTCACAAGATGAATTAATTTATTTGGACAACTTTTATAAAATTGACCTATTTTAATAATTTTACATCATCTAACACATTACTTGTTTATGTTTTTTCTTTGTTTAAAGGATCTGGTAGGGGATTTCCAAAGTGGAATAAAAAATCTGTAAAACATGAAGCCAAATTTCAAAAGCTACTGGACTCAGAAACTAATGTTACGAAGATTGGGCCTGTTCGAGTGTGTTTTGACGAAGAGTTTCGACTTCCACGAATAAGAGCAGTGGCGAACGTCTACCTCGGCCTACACGACGACGGCAGTGAGGTATCAGTAAAGCAAATTTTGACCAACATCAAAGATTTGAAAGAAACAGACGAATTAAAAATCCTAACCTTATCAAATGACATGAATTCAGACAATATTGTGAAGTATCGTGGTCATGTATGCAAGGATAATGTAACGTACATTATTTTTGACCTTTGCGAGGAAACCTTAGAAGAGTTCGTTCGAAGATATACCCGGTCCCCGAGTGATCTAGCAAGGTATTGTCCTATTTTATTTAAAGAAATTCTATCAGGACTAGATGCACTTCACAACGGAGAAGAGGAAGTTATTCATATGGATCTAAATCCGTGGAATATTCTGCTTGACATCAAAGGTCGCGCCCGTCTTGCCTGTTTTTCGCTCAGTACAATACTCAACCAAGATCAATCAACAGTACTGGAAACTTATCCGAAAGGAGATTCGAACATTTGGCTGGCACCAGAGTCTATTAAGCGTAACGAGGATGGAAAAATAATGTTTACCAAAAAGTCAGATGTTCATGTTGTAGGAATGATTTGTTTCTACGCTTTAACAGGATGCCTGCATCTTTTTGGTGGGCCTCACGAACGTATTCGGAATATCATTGATGGAAAACCTGTCAATATTGAGGAGTTGAAGAATTATCCAGAAGCTAAACGTTTCGTATCGCGGTTAATAAGTCATGATAGCAAAGATAGGCCAAGTGTAAAAGAAGCATTGGAAGACCCTTATTTGGAATTACGTTCAGGTAAAATACGTAACTGTGACTCTAACTGCTAACCCAATGTAACTTATTGGATTCATCTAAGTCCGACATGGCAAAATATTTAAGTCAAGCATTCAATATTGGGCGAGACTGAATGGCAATAATATCACTTTAACTACATCTCATATACAAACGCTAGCCTACCACTTAGAAGCATACATGACTATAAATTTACAACCTTAGCTCTTCATCCGAGCCTCAGTGTCTTCTTAATGGTAAGAACGTCTAACTGGTGATTAGAAGGTTGCTAGTTCGATCCCTGTCTGGGGTTCAGAAACATTTTCTGATTATTTGAGCTTGACGAACGTTTACCCAACGTTTGTTACACGTTCTCGTCATTAATTTTAGACACTACAACAGCTGCTGGTGACCTGTATGAACGGAAACCAATGAAGAAAAAGGAGCGACACGAAGAAGACGGAAACAACAATCAGCAGCCAAGCGAGGGTATAAAAGTGAGTAGTTTGCGCATCAGTGCAATGTGTGACCACTGACCTATATATGCGGGTCCCGTCCCCAGTGATCGAACAAAGATGGCAGAAATATTGACCTTTTCTCATGGTAGCAACCGCTGACTATTCAGCTGAATATGTTTACTTGACTGTGGGCTCAGCCGCGCCCGCAGCCCGATCAATTTCTTTATAAATTCATTTATGATAAAAAGGTCAGACGTTACTAATATGAGAGAAAGTACCCATTTTAAACCGCTATCTTGGATTGGTCGTCCCACTGCCAGTCATTGATATATAGGGCACCTGCAGTCCAGTTGTATATAGGTGAGTGGGTGTGACACAGTGACTTGAGGATGTTCGAAGGTGTTTAGTGTCAAGTCATGGTACTGTAGACCACATTTTGCTAAGGTTAGAATCAATGGCCCGCGTTGCTTTCGTTCCACCCACTCTCTTGCCCGTGTGCACTCTTATACATGATCGTAGACTTGAGAGTAGGCTCAGATTCCAGCCGTCAGGGTTCTCGCCGCCCGCAATCTTCGCCACCATGTGGATTGCGGGTGTACCGACAGCCCAACGACTGGAATCTGAGCCTGTATAGAGGGCAGTGCTTCCATTTTTCTCTTTTCCACCTGATTTTCCTTTTTTAACGCAACATTTCCTTCGAAAATACCGAAATTTCCTTCAAATATTTATAAGAGATTTAAGCACGACCCTGTTCTTGAAGTCGACAAACCAGAACTCTGTCGGGATTCACTGCCACTAATGTAGTAATGTAAGCTTCAGCCCCCTGAGAAATTCTTACCTCCCGCCTCCCCAGATATTTCGAAACTAACTCACCATTCATGAAGTCACGTTTCTCTCTGACGAAGGGCCTTCCGCTCGAAACGTTAGAAACTACGTTTAATAATTTCAGCAGTACTCAGATCTTACTATATTTCGATTTGTATTTCAACACTTGCCTATACGCAGCACTGCACTTTTTATTTCATCATTCATTAACTCATTCGTTTTTAACCAAAGGCACCCCTGGGCCTAAAAAATCCAGTAAATACAACATGTAAATGTAATGTAGTAATTGTGCATCATAATCCATTCATCTATATTGGAACACAATGTACCATTTAAACATGTTTTTAAAATTTTCAAAATTTTGTTCAAGAGTGCTGTCAGAATGCAGGAAAAACCGTTACAGGAAAACCCCAAATTTCAAAAATGTTCCGAGAGGGGCGGTCTTTGAGTAATCTATTAATACTCACAACCAGGATTTATCGCCTAGCTTATATATTTGTCACACAGTCGCCTTTCTCTTTGTTTTATTTTTCCTCTCTTTAGACTACTGCAGAGATACCCGATGTCGGAAACGGTAAACGTATGTATTACTGGACGCTTTTCTTTTCAATTTAATTCAGCTGACCTTTCCAACCTATATACTACCGTATATACTATAGAGTCCACATTCCATACCATATACCACATATACCATATCCACACACCACATACCATATATACCACATATCACATACCACGTGATTTCATGAATTATTGATATTTTAAACACCATATATCATATACCACATATCATATCAGATACCACATATCATATCATACCATATACCACATGTGACATACCACTTATCATATTGTAGCCGGAGTAGAGCCCACAGTGTGTGTTCCGAGATCGATCACACAAACAAGATATATGCTCTTATCAGCTTTTATTCAGCGAGCAGATGTAAACTTGCGCAAGCAAGAACACCAGAACACCGAACAACAACTACGTGCGCCCCCGCACATACGGTACATTCCAATCACATCCCATAAGAACCTGGGTACGAGATTGAGAAAACCCGCGCTCGTCGTCTAATTATTTTCTTAAATGTAAAACGATTCGTATTGTTTGCTTTGTATGCTCTTTTTAGAATTACCGTGGAAGTGGGAACAAAACTCAGAAATTCACAAAGTCAAATATCAACGGCTGCTGGAACATGGCCAGAAGTATCCGGATGATATAAAGGAGATAAACGGCGTACGGGTATGTTGTACCAAAGATTTCTTAATCGGTACGGGCTGCTATGGCACTTGTGTCTACATTGGCTTGGCTAAGGATGGTTGTGAAAAGGCTGTGAAGCGTCTACTGAAAGACGTTTGTGCTCATTTAGGAACACAAGAGAAAAAGATTCTGAATACTCCGAACGCTAAGAACTCGAAATATGTCGTCCGATATTGGTTCTACGATGACGAAACCGACAATGATTTCGCCTATCTAATCGAGGACCTGTGCGAAGAAACCTTGGAGCAATACGTGACCGAGCAAAGTCAAGATTTGGTAAACAAAGCCCCAGCTATCGTGCGCCAGATATTGGAAGGACTGAGTGATCTCCAGTGTGATCCCGAAGCAGTTCTTCACAGGGATTTGAAGCCTTCGAACATCATGCGAGACGTAAGCGGCAATTGGCTGTTGGCCGACTTTGGCATAAGTCGAACGCTAGCAAAAGACGAAAGGACTTACCGAAGCGAGCAGAGAGGAACAAAATTCTGGAGAGCGGTCGAGTCGTATCTTCCCAAAGACGAGTCAGATTCACCTGAAGAGGACCGAGGTAGCGAACGGGTGAGGTACAAAAGGAAATCTGATATACAAGTCGCTGGCATGACAGCTTTCCACATTCTGACCAAAGGCAAACATCCTTTTGGTCGTGAGGAAGAGCGTGTTCGGAATCTCCGCGATGGCAATCCAGTTGGCCTAGCGAAACTGCTAGATCCGATCGCAAGTGATTTGATATCGTGGATGCTTCAACACAAGCCTGAAGATCGGCCTTCAGCTAAAGAAGCTTTGAAACATCCCTATCTTCAGCCAGCTGACAAGCAATTCGAATTGTTGAATTCCATAGGCAATGAGCCGGAGATCAAGACGACCAACTCCAGGTCCGATCTTGTGAGTAAACTAAACAACGACCCCTTGTTGTCGTTCGATTGGAAAGCGAAGATTAACGCTGATGTTATGAAGTATTTTTGCACCGATGAAATTCGAAAAAGAGAGGTGGAATACGGCTGTGAGTGGACGGAATGTCTACGGCTTATACGAAACACGACCCAGCACTGGAACGACCGACCACACCCACGACCAGAAGCACATTCTATCGTGGGTAACCCTCAGGAGTACTTCCTGAAATTGTTTCCAACCCTTCCCGTCGTGATTCACAGAATCATCAGATCATCGGAAAGAAAAGAGACCCTGCAAAAATTATTTATGTAAGGTACGTCTTTAAAGTGCATCTAACCCAAAAATGAAATTCGTTTTGTTGGAAAGGGCGTTAAAATGATGAAGGATACGGTTAACATTTTTTCGATATCTCTTTGTTTTCATTAGAGGTATTTGTTGGGGGTTTTTGTAGTATGCAAATAAAAGATAAAGGACTGGGGCTAATCATCATCGTAGCAGCAGGAAAATCTGTCTGCGCATGCGTGTGCGGTCTGCCGAAAGTACAATCTCGTTCCCAGAGCCTTCGCCGCCACGCAAGTGAAGGCTCTGGGATAATCTACCATCGAGAAGTGTTTTGATTGGCTAATTAAAGGCGGTGGCCTTTCAAGTGGAACAAACGTTTTTCTGTTTCCGGTGATGGATTATCCCAGCGCATAAACGAAGGGTACGAGATTGGCGAAAGTAGGGCTTTTGCGGGATAGAACGTAGACAAATATGGCGGTCAATGCCTGCTTAGGGGAAGCTTTGCTATTTAGTATCTTTTAAATTGTGTGCGTGCTTCGACAAAAGTTACGTACTTTGTTTGCAAAATTTACAAATAAAATCGAACAAGATACTAGAAATGAGGAACGCCGACTAATATATCCCGAACGTATGGCATTCTAGCGACACACGCGTGCTTTCAAAGACGAAGTAAGGGGCTTGGGGCAATCAGCAAGCACCCACCAAAAATGTGTTCATGTACAACCAGAGAATGAAATCACATCATTTTCGTTTTGGAGAAAAAGGCAAACTTTGCTGAAATTGACAATATTTGCATGTCGCCGTTAGACTGAAATTAGTAGCATAGATAAGTCGGACTTCATTGTAAGATCTGAGTAGGACAAAAGTACTGATTATATATTTCTATGCACGAACGGAATTATACGTAAACTTAGCACAACACTGTGGCAGTTAAAAGTTCTTGCTCAACGTAAGACAGAATCTGAGTACGTTTCACAGACAGCACTAACTAGTATGAAAGAATTAATGAATACATAATTTACCCACCAAGCCCAATTTTTTCATTACTAAATACCTCTCAGATATCAAAAGCAGTAATGGAATAAAATAAGACCAGCAAAGTAAATTTTGGTGAAAAAGACAAAGTTTTGAGATATAGAGTCGATCAAACATTAACTACCAACTTGACTCCAATGCGGCTTCTTCGTACCACCACTTCATCTTCCAATATTTATACACCTTCCTGGTTGAAATGTCTCCTTTCACCTCTCAGAACAACGTCAGTGTTTCCACTAATTGACCAACATGCTTTAAAACACTGGTTGACCGACAGATTGTTAGTAAATCTTGAAGATATCACATACCACATATTATATACCATATACCATCAGACACTACATACCATATATCATATACCACATGTCATATACCACATACCATATATCATATAACCATATACCACATATCAGACACTGCATATCATATACCACATATCACATATTATATACCATATACCACATATCAAACACCAGATACCATATATCATATACCACATATCATATACCACATACCACATATCATATACCACATACCATTTACCACATATCATATACCACAACCACAATCACATACCACATATCATATACCACATGCATACCATATACTTTATCATATACCATGTATATACTATATACCAACATACTACATATCATATACCACGAGTACCGTCGAGAGCGGGGGGGGGGGGGGGGGGGGGGGGAGAGTAGGCGGGGTAATTACCCCGGGGCCCGCTAAAAATTCAGTCTGTGAAGATATATCATATATTATAATAATTATCAAAAACTTAGCACTGGGGCCCAGTAAAACCTTGGTAAAAATATCGGAGGGGCCCTCGCGCACATTATGACCCGGGGCCCGTTCTGGCTCTCGACGGCCCTGTATACCACGCATGTCATATACCACAAATCATATATCACATATACTATATGTCCTAGGCCAAGTTACACATAATTTCGCCTGCATGGAAACTTGTAGAAATTTGTTGCAAACGCGGATACCAAAACAACTTAACGCCATCCTTCATGATTTATATATTTTCATTTCTTTTAGCATATTTTTATTCGACTATTGTCTATAGGTTCATCAAGTAGGAGAAACTGGAAAAAGACCTCGATTGTCCACCGAGAAAAATTCGAAAAGCTTATAGAGATCATGAATAGCGAGCCGGGTAGGGTTACGGAGATAAATGGTGTGAGCGTATGATTTGAAGACGAATTTTTCATTGGAAATGGATGTTTAGAAACGAAAGTTTACATTGGCCTTTGTCAAGATAGTCAATTATGCAAGTCACTCGGGTCGAATGAGAGTAGTATCTTGACATCCCAAGTCGCCGTGGAATCGCCACGTATTGTCAATTACTGGTTCTACGACGACACTTCTGATCCACAATTTCACCACCTTATCCTAAACCTTTACGAGAAAACCCTCAAGAAATACGTGGACGGGCAAAATTTAGAGGATCTCGAAAAGAATGCTCCGAAAATGATGCGCCAAATACTGGAAGGCCTTGAAACTCTTCATTCTCGACAACCCAGAATTCTACACAGGGATTTAAAACCTTCAAACATTATTGTCAACGTCGAAGAAGATCTGTTGTTAGCAGACACTCCACTCCACTTGAAACAGTTTTTGTCATCGGTTGATTTATTGCATATATAAACTACTAAAATTCAAACCTTATTGAACTATAACGAATTAGTACTCTGTAATTCGTACCTATGACACGAAAATTAAGTCTGTCTTATTTGAAAGAACTGTCTTATTTGAAAGAACAATTAAAATGACAAAGTGACATCTTTTCCAGTTTTTCGTTTCCTTGCTTCGTTGTTCAGTTCAAATATTTCAGGTTGTTTGAAAAGATATTTAAACATTTTGACGTCACATGTTTTATAATGAGTTATATCAGAGAAGGTTATATATCTTTGCTATTATCAAACATAATCACTTGAAAATCTACATGTTTGGTGTTGTGGGAAAAATACACCCACATGCTTCCTTTGAATTAAGTTTGGTTTGATAGTAGCAAAGATATATAATCTTTTCCGATAAGTCTTTATGCACATGTGACGTCAAGATGCTTAATTTACATATTATGAAACAAACTGAAATATCTCAACAACGAAGCAAGGAAATGAAAAACTGCAAAAGATGTTACCTTGTCATTTTAAGTGTTCTTTCAAATAAGACAAACTTAAGCTTTGTTTCATAAGCATTTTAATAGTTGTAAGTAACTTTTAATTAAGCTTTATGTTAGTGTTAGTTAACGAGTTCGCAGTGATTGGTATATATACACTGTTGCGGTGACCCTCACTAATGTAATTTTGTATTTTATAATTGGCCATTTCACTCCGAAAAAATATAGAAACGTTAAAAACCTAAGTTTTAGCCTAAATTAAAATATGCGTTCACCTTAATTATACTTACCTTGCTAACCACAAGCCTCGACTCCAAGCTAAAAATTAAATCCTATTACTAACTACCTGTATGTAAGAATAGTTAGCACGATACTGAAATACTATCATTATAAAATGAATACCTTGTATCTTTGCCATAGATTTACTGGTTTACCATTCATCACATTGGCATGAATCACTAATGCATTATAAACATTAATAAAGAACGATCGTTTCTCCGCTCTCGGTATCTCCTCTAAGCCTCAAATTCTTTGCTTGATTTCATTGCTTCGTAATCCACACCCTAAGATATTAAAATTGACAAAATAAATAATTACATCACTCGGAAATAGTTTGGGCATATGCCCCTTAAAAAGTTGTTGTGCCCTATCTTGGGTCATCACCGACCTATACTAGGAAGGCTTCTGATTGGTTTAGATAACATAACCCAATTCCCTAAGTTACAGCAAGAACCATCCCTCATTGGTTCAGTGTTACTACAGGAAGAAACTAGAGTAGACTAAACTAACTTTATTTATACTGGATAACCCTATCAGTCCATGTCTAAACTGTTATCTCCAGAGGTCCAGTAAGGTCCATCCCTCATTGGTCCAGTGTTACTACAGTAGGAAACCAGAGTAGACAAAACTAACTTTATTTAAACTGGATAATCGTATCTGTCATATCTAAACTGTTCTCCCTAGAGGTCCAGGAAGGACCATTCCTTTATTGGTCCAGTGTTACTACAGAAGGAAACCAGAGTAGACTAAACTAACTTTATTTATACTGGATAACTCTATCAATCATATGTAAATTGTTCTCTCTAGAAGACGAGTAAGGACCATTCCTTTATTGGTCCTGTCAGTGTTACTAAATGAGGAAACCAGAGTAGACCAAACTAACTTTATTTAAACTGGATGATCTTATCTGTCATATCTAAACTGTTCTCCCTAGAGGTCCAGGAAGGACCATTCCTTTATTGGTCCAGTGTTACTACAGAAGGAAACCAGAGTAGGCTAAACTAACTTTATTCATACTGCATGGATAACCCTATCAATCATATGTAAATTGTTCTCTCTAGAAGACGAGTAAGGACCATTCCTTTATTGGTCCTGTCAGTGTTACTAAATGAGGAAACCAGAGTAAACTAAACTAACTTTATTTATGCTGGATAACCCTATCAGTCATATCTAAACTGTTCTCCCTTGAGGTCCAGTAAGGGCCATCCCTCATTGGTCCAGTGTTACCACAGGAAGAAACCAGAGTAAACTAAACTAACTTTATTTATTTTGGATAATCCTATCAGTCATATCTAAACTGTTCTTCTTAGACTACATTCAGTCTCCAACCATTCAATTGAATGATTGGAGAGTGCAGAGTGCAGTCTCATACTCAGTGAGGGTGTGTGGAGACTCATTAAGTGTTGAGTTGCACTTATTGAGTGTGAGGGACCACTCATTAATTGAGTGCAATTGTGAGTGAGCTTTTAGAATACAGGTGTTAAAATTCAATATCTAGCAGAACCTATACGAATCATTTACGTAGTATTGAATACTTAAAGTATATGTTTTTCAACATCCAAAAGCTTTAGAGTTCTAGAAGAATTTTGTCGCATAATTCGAACTCAACAAACAGGTTTTGCCGTTTCACGAGTTAATTAACGTCGTCCTAAAGACCACCCTGCGAGCAGAGACTTTTTATAGGAAAATAAGGCTCTGTCCGCAGGGTATAACTGAAGACGTGCAGGAAATGATCTGAATAACGTTGTATATAGAACGGGGGCGGCGTTAGGATTACTCTTGGCAGTAAAAATTATACATTTTCTTTGTTGTGTGAGAAAAATCCTATAATTATTAAGGACGTTGTCTCTATTGTTTATATTCGTGGAACTGCTGTGAATCACTTACAATAAAACGGTAATAACAAATTCAGCCACCTGCCAGGTATCTAGGTAACTCGGTAAGGTGCAACCGAAAACTAGTCAGATCGACTAGTGTATGCTATTATCGCAAACACAATGTATCGCCTGTAGAATTAACACAACTGAACCGGTAAGTAGACAGTATTCCTTGTATTCTGACTATATAGGTCTATTCATACGAAAAGAGGTTTCTCTCCTTTCTGAGACTTTGTGTTTCCCATGCATTCTCTTACATTTTGTGCCCGATATGCGTAGCGACGAAACGGTCTTTTTGAGTCTGTTTAATACCGAAGTTAATAAAACATTGTATTTGTGAAAAGAAATGCAATTGAAATATACTAGAAAGTGCCGGTAGTGAAACTGAAACCGTGGTCCGTATAAACGACACTTCAATCAATCAAGTTAATACGTGTTCAATTTGTTCGTGTGTACGAGTGTACGACACAAATGGACAAGTATAATCGTTGCCTAACATCCTTCTTCAAAAGCTCATCATATCAGCTCGTGTGGCCATGAGGCTTATCAAGGAGAAATGACGAATCGTCACTAACAATTTACAAGGTAGATCTAAAGGGCTGTTCATATGAAGCGGGCTGGCCCGGGTTTTATGTCAAAATCTTTTTTTCACTACAAAAAAGAAATATAATACTCCGTGTGCTATACCTACAGAAAAACAAACCCAACTTTGCTTCGTTATGTGATTTGCATTTCTCAAATAGTACAGTCGTTATAAGATTTTCGTGACTTCAAATCAGTCCGGTTGAACAGCCTCTAAGTAAGTCTACTATTTCGTCTATTTTAGAAATTCAATTTTATAATCCATAACTGCCCTACGAAAATGCTATAATCCTATCGAATATTCTGTAGGATTTCTATAGCATTTATAAATCCTATAGAATATTCTTTGGCATTTCTAAAATCCTATACAATCCTATATGGATATTCTATAGAATCTGTCCCAATCCTATTGAATAGTCCATAGTATAAAGGCCTGGCCAAACGCTTTCAACATTTCATTCAACATCGTTCAACATTGTTGAATTCAACATGTTGAAAGTTTGGCCACCCCTGTTGAATGATGTTGAACGTTGTTGAATGGTGTTGAATGATGTTGAACGAAATTTGAACATGTTCAAATTTTCGTTCAACACGCGTTCAACATTTCTATTGTTCTCAAAATGTTGAAAGGTGTTGAACGCACTTGGCCACATTTCATTCAACTTTGTTGAACGGAGACATGCGCCATGCGGGATATTGTCGATTCCAGTTTTTGTGGTAGCCCGCGTTCAATTAATTGTCATTCATGAATGTTGAACGATGTTGAATTCATTTCGCCACTCCTGCTTTCAACATTATTCAACATTGTTCAACAATGTTGAATGCGAGGTTGAAAGCGTTTGGCCAGGCCTTAGCGCTTCATCTTAACTATAGATTTCATATGCAAACGCTATCGCTTAAGAGCACATATAACTATGAATTTTCAACTTCAGTTAGCTCTCTATCTATCTGAGTCTCAGTGGCTCAATGATTAGAGCGTCTAACCGGTCATGAGAAGGTTGCATGTCAGGGGTGGATCCAGGATTTTTTTAAAGAGGGGGTTGACACCTCTAGGGGGTCCGGGAGTATGTCCCCCGGAATTTTTTTGATTTCTGATACCCTGAAATGCTATTTCCTGCATTTTGGGGACAATATTAGGATCAGAAATAGTGATTTTTATACGCTATATTATACACTAATACACAATTTATATATTACATATAATATAATATACCATATATAATAGGCCAGGGGGTTGCAACCCCATAACCCCCCCCGGATCCGCCACTGCATGTTTGATCCTAGTCTGGGGCTCAGAAATTTTCTCTGAGTAATTGAGCTTGACCAATGTTTACCCGTTCAAACGTCTGTTATATTCATGACAGTTATGTGTGGACAGATGTATACAATTGCTCTTTTAGGAACGAATAAAACTAGTCAAGAAGAACATTTTGAAACTATAAAACAAGCAAACCTACATCAAGGAGGAGAAGAGCATGCAAAAATTACCAAAAGGCTGGGCGGTGGAAAACATGGCAGGGCAAGGACTTTTCAGTTTTTGTTACATAAAAGGCAGGGCCATGTGACCAATACATGTGACCAGTGTATGACTGCATGTGCCTTCTTTCTTTTCGACTGAGTGAGTGCCCTTTCTCGTCCCGGATGTGTTTTGTGTGTTATGTTCACAGAATAGTTATTGGGTAGTAATGTCGCTGGCAAGTATCTTGATATTATTATATACGCCTACAATCGCACACGCCGTTCATTAAGTGAACTTGCAGGTGACACTTTCTAGGTAAACATGAAGCTGTGTAATAAGGCGAAGAGACTTGACATATTGAACGCTGTACATGTGTGGAAATAATACTTTCTTTCTTTGCTTTCCTGATGTCTGCTCACTCGTCTCGGATGTGTTCTGTGTGTTATGTTCACAGACATAGTTATTGGTCAGTAATGTCGCTGGCAAGTATCTTGATATTATATGCACTTACAATCGCACACGCCGTTTATAGTTGTGTTGATATTTAATATACCTGAAGAGACTCGACATATGAACCGTGTGTACATGTGTGGAAATACGTTAATAAATACAGGCAATCGTGTTTTGTTATTGCAAATTGTGTTTTCTATCGGAGAATTGGATTGTGTTTTGACTTTTGTCTGTGACCAATGTGTTTAATAGACTTAGATCTTAGCACTGCATGTGACAACCTGCGCATGTAGGAGATAGTCTAATCGGCGCGCCTCGCGAGTCGCGAGTAAATGGCGCGAGTCGCGACTAAATGGCGCGAGTAAACTTTTGTCGCGGGCTTTTGTTCCGGCTTTAATTTTGCCTGGATCTTTTTCTCCGGTTTTGCTACCGGGGGACAAAGAACCTAAAAATATAGACGCAATAATAGATTAACTCAAATTTCCTCAGCGTGTATTCAGTTGTTTGTGCGTAATACGCACAGATAATGGACAGCGATGTATCTTCTAAACGCTATATAAATCGTCTGTCGTTTCCTTATATCGCGCTCCGTCCAACTTAGCCGACTTCTATCGATTTTCATGTCGACGATTATTGTGCCCGAATATTAGTCCATATTTGATAAATATCTTAGCTTGTTGTCAATGTATGTCATCACTACCATATTTTCCAACGGAAAAGATATTACCGCCACCTCCAGCTAGGCACAAAAAGGCCAGACCAGACCAAAGCTCATACTAATTTTCGCGCTATATAGCATCAAATTGACAAAACAGCATTCACATACCATTTATTGGGTAACGTATATATAGTATACAAATATAAAATAAATAACAAGTCATTTTTGCGCGCCGTGCGTCTTTGCGTCATTCCTCATTAAATGCACTTAGAGAACCATCGACTATAAATATTCGGCCACAATAATTGTCGACATGAAAATCGATAGAAGTCGGCAAAGTATATTGGTACGTTGGACGGAGCGCGATATAAAGTAAACTACAGACGATTTATACAGCGTTTAGAAGATACATCGCTGTCCATTATCTGTGCGTAAACAACTGAACACACGCTGAGGAAATTTGAGTTAATCTATTATTGCATCTATATTTTTAGGTTCTTTGTCCCCCGGTAGCAAAACCGGAGAAAAAGATCCAGGCAAAATTAAAGCCGGAACAAAAGCCCGCGACAAAAGTTTACTCGCGCCATTTACTCGCGACTCGCGAGGCGCGCCGATTAGACTATCTCGCGCATGTATATGATTGCAAAACACCTTCACCTACTATATACAGCACTGTGATTTTGCAGTAGCCCGAGTGAACGCCTGACCAGGCGTCTTGTCTACAATAACTAACGGCAGCCTGACACCGGGTGTTTACATGAGGCCGGCCTGACTTTAGGTCGGTTCAGGGCGCTCTAAAACACGGGCGGGGAAACGCGCATATAATTTGGCGAGCTACGTGTGATGCATCAAAGGACTGGCACGAGCGCGCTTGGGCTCAGAAAATCAACAAAAACACAATTTCAATGGCGACAAAAAAAATGAAGCGTACCCGAGATAAACTCCTCTTTTTCAAAAGGAAGAAAACTTATTACTGCCATTAGAAACACAAATAAAGAACAAGTAACTCCTTCAGATTAAATTTGTTTTAATTATATATTGTCAAGGATTTATTCTAGATTATATTCTAGATAAAATCACAATTGTTTATCGGGAGAGTTCCTAAAAATGTACAATTTTTGAAGGGCGCACGCCGTTAAAATCATGTTTTCTCTGCGAATCGGTTGACAAAAGTGAATTTTAATACACCAACGTAAAGACAAATAAATAGGCTTTCGAAGTGACATAGTCACCGAACGCTCGAAGTGATAAAAGCTCGAAGTGATATATGCGGGAGGTACGCGCATCACACATAGATCAGGGCTCCCATTGCCGTTTCCCCGCCCGTGTTTTAGAGCGCCCTGGTCGGTTGTAGTGTTTTTACTGCATGTAGATCGTTTTCATGCATGAGTCCAGCCGCTGAGATTCAGTTCACGCCGGCCCAATCTCAGTCGCCTGCTAGACCAAACTGAAATTTTGAGGCCTCATGTAAACACCCCCTTAATAAACAACGTCATCATAAAGAAGTCAGACTACTGGCAGATTTGCTCAGGTTTTATTAACATATACGTATATATATTGTAGTAACCTAGTGATAGTAAATAATTAATCATATATACTATATATAATGACGTATAACAATGACGCAATCCCTGGACTAAAGGGATTATGAAATACTCGGAAGACAGACCGGGCATTATAACCATTGACCTTTAGTAGCAAGATATGTTAGAGAATAAAAGCACTTTTAAGAATATTACATTGGCGATGAGGAGTAAAACTTTATGGAAAGCGGCGAGCCTGAACAACTTGTTGAACAACAACCTGTCGGAGCCCCAGTCCAAACGGAAAACACACCAAACATAATGGCACAGTCAGTAGCCATTCGTCCAATGCCCGAATTTAACCCAAGATGCCGAAGTCGGAGCGAGCGTCGCAACCCGTTGGAACAACTGGATATCAGACTTTGATGTTTCTCTTGGCCAGTTGTATTACGAATACGGATCCCAAACGACAACGCGCACTACTTCTTTACCAAGCCGGACCCAGAGCTCGCGAGATTTTTAAGCAAACTAATTCCCGAGACCGGAGACTCTAGTAAGCCCTCACCCCAGTCCCCTCATCCAGTAACGCCTGTTACGCAGGCTAAAGCCAAACTGAAGACCAATTTTGAACCTCAGAAAAATCGACGATATGAGGTATATTGCTTTCGAAAAGCTGTTCAAGAACCAAGAGAAACTCTTGACCATTTTCATACACGTCTCAGAACGCTAGCCCAAACATGTGAGTTCGCGAACCAGGAATTTGAAATCGAAGACGAAGAGCAGATTATCATCGGCGGGTCATCTTCTTGCGCGACCCCATGCAGTTTCAACTTAGCTGCGATGCTTTTGGTGGGACGCAGAGATGAACAAAGCACGTTTCAAGCCAGAGACATGGAAACGACCGAACACACGCCAATATCTTTCCACGCCGGGTCAACATACGCCGATTTACCGCCATAAGGTTGAAGCCAAAATTCCTTCTCAATACCGCGTTCTCTATTGAGAGCTTGGGCACTAGCTAATTTGGGTTATACGTCCATGTCCTATTTACACGAATTGCCATCCTTAGGTTAGGTTGTGTGTTGGGGTAAGGCTTTCATGAAGTACTTTGGTTATGTAGGACATGGAATTATTACCCTAATTTGCCTATAAATATAGCGTGATTTATGCTAATTAGATACAGTCGTTGAACATGTTTTATGTCAACGTCAAAGTTAACTTTTTACCTTGGAAACGTATTAGGTTTTCATGGAACCAATGCATAATTGTCACATGAATGTGCCCTTAGCCAATCACGTCTCGCCAATCCCACGGTGTTGATCTCAAAACGGTTAACTTTGGCTAAATTTAGAACATATTTTGACGGGCGGTGTACACGCTTAGGTGCCAACGACTGTACTTTGGGCATGAAAATTGGAAGGGAATCCAAACAGGTAAGGCCTTTAGCTTTCGTATGATACCAAACTTACTATGTTGGCGAGTAGCTTTAATTCTTAATTTCGCCGATGCTTCAACGTCTTTGGACATACTTGGACAGATCTGCTAAAATCGATGAAGTTCAGCTCCAATAAAGTTTTTTGTAAAATGATTTAAGAAGACACGAGAATGTATTTCTGCTCTATTATGGCAAGAATCGTATGTTTTTTGTTTTTGCTTAAATTCCTTTAATCAAGCATAAATCAAACATTTCTGGCGTGGTTGTCAGGGATGTTCCTCCATTTTGTTGTTAGATGTCGCTGCTTTCTTCGACCAACGCTTAAAGTGAGTTGGTCTACTCTGATCTGTCTGATACATAAAACGAAAGTTGATTGAAGTTGAAGGTTGCTGTCGAAAGTGTTATGCGTCTGTATAAAGGCTTTCTATACGAAGCTAACCTTTTGCATGAAAGCAAAATGCGAGCGGACAATACAAGCACCAGTGACAGTGACGCTGACTTAGAACACTAGGGCTATAGTAATAAAGCCAATACATAATATTTTGTTGATGTCATACAGAGTCGACGCTTCTTCGCAAAATACTACACAGACGAAGCTCATACAGAGCTTGGTTTAAAGCCCTTGATATGTTCTACTGGTATCCTAATTAATAACTCTATAGGTTTAATATATGTTTTTTGAAAAGCAATTTTGTTTCATTATTTGACCAAGATGACCGCCTCTCGATACTGTAGTTGTGGGTGTTGATTTCAACATGTATTCGCGTATAGCGTTTGACATGTTCAATCAGAAATAATATAATTTACATCATTCGAATTGTCCCTCCAAGGGCTATCATGTTATGTGCAGTATACATTGGTATCGCTTATAAAACTAATTTCGACTTCAGATTTCTGATCCTTGTCTCAAAAATATTCAATTACAGCGGCTAAATATTATTTTCAAACAAGGTCAGAAATATGGACGCGAAAATAGTTTTATAAACGCTACAAATGTCTAAGACGCAGCAAATGAAAGCCCTTGGAAAGCGTTGTCTAATGGTGCGAATTATATCAATTCTCATTTAATGCGTCAAGCGCTAGAAGTGAAAACAATTACAATTAACACCAACAAATTTCGACGGGAGGCCATCTTGGTCAAACACTCAAACATAATTGCTTTTTAAAGCAATTTTATTAAAGTGTCACTGAGACGAAAAATCGACCACAATGACGAACTTTATTGAGATATAAATACCCCGTGTACAAAATTTAAGCCGATATAAACAAATAGGTTTGAAGTAGTTATATAAACGTTTGAAATGCTGAAAATTGTGTCCGCCATTAAAATTTTCTTCACCGTGAATATTGATACCTGAGAAGAAACAACGAGAGCACATATAATTTGACAAAAAAAATGTCGAATTCATCATCATTTAGTTGTTCTTCTGGCTATGGATCGAAACGGAATCATCCGTTATATGTTTGGAATATATGGTAGCCCATTTTGACGAATCTGGTTTCGGAATTTGCCAGGACGATGATTGTATTGCTTCGGCTGACGAGATTGATAATCGCGCAATACGAACAAGATATTGCCGAAGAAAAGTACAATACATTTTCAATATAGCAACATTTCAATTCTGACGTTGTGGTTTCTTCTTGATAAAGACAGTATTAGTCGGCTAGAGACATTATAATCTTTATGTTGGTATGAATGTGTATAAAAATATGTTATGTATGTATATGTAATGTGGCTCTCTCTAGCTTGTATTTGATGCCTGAACATTTGATACCCTAAAATATTTAGATTAGTCATTTACGCTTTGTTGCTTTGCAAATCAGACTGTATATTTATTGAGTTAGTTATGCTATTTATTTTGTAACATCTAATAGCATTTTCTTTAAGTTTTAAAATACTAAATGAATTGCTAGTATATACATGTATTTTATATTTAACAAATAGATTCCATTTTGCCGTTGTCTGTTCAGTTATAGATGCACAGATGACGTCACAACGTGGTAAGAACAAAAAAGTGGCCCACGAGACGCAGTCGAGTGGGTCACTGATGTTCTTACCACGTTGTGACGTCTTCTGTGCATCTATAACTGAACAGACAACAAAAAAATGGAATCTATTTGTTTTATACAATACAAAAACTTAAAAGTTTTTTAAAAAACCCTGTCGGGTTTTGGGGCATGAAGAAAGAAAAAAGCAAGTCAGCTGACGTGATCTGACGTGACCATGCGTCTGTCCTCTAATAGATCATGGCCAACAACCAATGAAAACACGCATAGCAGCAAGGGTATTGTATAAATACAAATACAATACATCAAATTCAACCTTCGTTGTAAAAGTATAGTGGAACTATGATTACCATATGGTATGGTACATAAGAACAGGGGACAAGAAATATTCGCTTATTTCCCAACGGTTCACTTCCTTGGAGCTCGAGACTGCTCTGCCTCCAAAGTTTTGTTAGTCTTTCAAATAATAGGCACATTACCACGCTGAAAAACTCTTGTTTGTAGTAAGGTCGCTCTAAAAATCTTCATGGAAAATTGATTGAAACAAACTATGAATCATCTGGTTTAAATTGCGTGTAACCCAATTTGCTCGTATGATTTGTCAATTGGGCTTATATGCTGCGCAATCCCTGCAGAATAATCTCATTCATTACTAGAATCCTGTATAACTGTGTGCGCGTTGATAGAATATTTTATTTTTCATTCACTGACAACCTCTTGTATCCAGCATTAAGGCTATGACGTCAAGGCCCTAGCGCCCTGAAGGCCGTCAAATTTAAGATTTCTATACTCGCAATAACAGCGCCTCTTTTTTGAATTTCGAGTTAAAACTTCGTACAGTAGGTTGTAGGTGGGTATACTTCACAATGATGAAATAAAAGTGAGAGATGAAAATTTCGTCTCAGCATAGTCCCTGGAATTAAAGTGTCTGGAAACGCGGCGTACTTCAAAGCGCACACTTTTTGTTCCCTCTCAATTCTGATCACGTGGGAAGAAGGGGCACGTTTCAGATGTTATCTGTTTAGCCACGCTCAGCAAAAGTACTGCCGGGCGCAAATTGTTCAACATTTGGATGTAGAGTAATAATCGCGGAGAAAAAACACGAAAGGATAAGTCTATTAAGCATTCCATCTGCTTAAGGCGTCTTGGCGAAGAGAAATAATAAATATTACGGTATTACAAAGGAACACGACGACACGTCGTTGTTGATATAAAAGATATTCGCATAAATAGACGAAGGCAACGTACACATTTGTAATAGACATTTCCAACCAAGTGACATTGAAGTTAGTATATAAGTATATACACGCTACATTATATAATTTGGTTATCTGAATTTAATGATTAATATTTCCAGAGAAAGTTATACTTTATCCGATGATAGAATGACTTGACAGCTGGTTAATAATAGTAGGCCTCGATCGCATTTGTTTGGTCTCACTTTATTTAATATTTCTCGATTATTTCTTACTTTAAATCGTTAAAAAAAAAACAGATTGTGACTCAGAACTAGCCTGCCCTAAATGCAACAAGCAGTTGCGCATCACGTTTGCCAAAACGGGTGCTAGAGCGGGAAATAAGTCCTGTTATGTCATGCACCGCGCAAAGCTTCGGTCAGTGGGCATGGCCTTGGTAAACTGACTAAAGTCGAAAATACCGCTATCCATTCCAAGTGGTTAAAGGCAATATACCAGTTTTGTGAAGCGGAGAGAATCGTTAAAACAAGTGGTCGAATTCGCTCAGATTGCATTAATAAAACTTCCATATATGTGGGTTTCGCGACAAAATAATCCGCGTGTCGGGTGAGTTTGTTTACTTAACATGCTGCATTTCAATACAAATTTTAGACAACTACAGAGAAACCGGAGCTGGAGCATCACAAAATTTGCCATAAAAACCCCATGCATGAGTCAAGTTAAGCACAGAGTGAAAATTCTGAATGATGCACGTACGCGTGCAGTAGTTGACAACAGAATTTTTACCTTTTATCAAGTGTTGGAAAGACCCCAATGTTTCTCACAAGGTAGAATGTTTATCTCAACACAAACAGTCTAATAAAATTACAACCTACTTCTTTTCAATTCCTTCTTCAAGGATTAAAATACATCCTGATGGCTGAAATCTGTCACGATGTGCATGGTTAAAGAGTAATTTGATGGTTAGAGTCCATCAAATGAGGATTGCAGGGAAACGCTCAGGCAACCCAAACTTGATCTGTATGAGTTCAAGTACATTATAAATGCTAATGCCATTTCTATTCAAAGAAAAAATGTTTGCCAGTGATACAAGGAAATGTTTCAGGATGTCATAAAAAGGAAAAGCACTGATATCACTAATCTGCCATTAAAAGCCAGAAAGCATACTATAGAGAAATCTGTGATCACTGCACAGGATAATTTATTATGTATTACCAGTAAAATAATAACAAAGAGAACAATTGCATGGTATATAATCTTTAAATAGCATTTAATTGATGAAAAAGTTAAGACCACTCATTTTAATATGTACAGAAAATAATGATAACAAGTTTAAAAACACAAGATAGTTACTAATTACCAAAAGACAATATGCTTTGACAAAACTAATAATTTAAATCTCAGCAGGTCACAGTCGACAACAGAAGTTTAATTAGAATTTTCCAACAACTTGGCTGAGCGCAAAATAAATAGCCATAGAATTGCTAATCGCTCGATTCCCCTTTTCGGTGCCTGTATATGTTTCTGATTTCGACAAGCCAGAAAGCGGTTAGTTATTGCGAATAAACACCCGACTGCAGAAAATTTTGTTTAGCCCCTTCGACAATGTTTGATGGTTTGACAACACCGCACATGTAAGGATGCCAGCTTGTGGTTGTCTTTCTCCCGTTTCACAGCCTTTTACTAAGCTAACTGCGGTTCCTTCGAACATGTAAGGTCAAACCATCTTTCGATTTCATGTTTTGATGCACATAACACACAAAAAACACTTGGGGGTTCCTGCATCTGAAAATACAAAGAACCATTTCAGCCTTCGGTGTTCCTAATGTCCTGAGAGCAGCAGTTATCGTATTATAAACATCGATAAAACACTTACAGCGCTGACAATAGTCTCCATTTGAGCTTCAATCTCCGCCGCATCCATCTCCAGTAAATTTAAATTTATCGCTAAGGTATCATCTCTAAAATCAAACTCATCATCGTCAATATTTCACTTGGAAAGCGCTCGCGCCTTGTTCTGTCGCCATATTGATAGCCTTGACCGTGCCCCTTCATGTCACGTGATACGCTTACCTCAATATGGGCAAAGCTTGCCGTGTTTTTCCTTTGAAGTACGCCGCGTTTCCAGACACTTTAATTCCAGGGACTATGGTCTCAGTGACACTTTAAAATTGGCGCGCTTCGTTTGGACAAATTTAATCCAAACTCTCTTCGCAATTTGGTCAATTGGACATTTATGCAAGGATATTCCTGCTTTAATATCAGATTGATTGCTGCAATCTTGTACAACAAAGCGTGATGATGGCGGAATAATTTAATTTTAATGAGCGATTCTTCCAAGCCACGCTTGTTTACTATCACACAAGGTGTTTTGTTGGGTTGAGACTCTGACGTCACAGACATCCTAGACCCAGTCTCAAATAATCTCAATATCTGCTTTACTTTTCCGAATATCAGCAACGTCGTTTGGTAAGTCTTCGATACATGCACTTTAGGCTCATAGAGAAAAAAGTAGGGGTAAAAATTTCGTCTCAGTGACACTTTAAGCCTACAGAGTTGATACTTGGGATACTAGTCGAAAATTTCAAGGGTTTTCAAACAAGCTCAATATGAGCTTCATCTGTCTGTCTAGTATTTTGAAAATAAGGGTCAGATTTGTGCGACCAAAACAAAATATTATCATATTGCGAAATGTTGTATTTCGTTGAACATCCGCTGTGCATTAGCGTGCATAGTGCGGTCGTGTTGGCGGCATTTCCCGGCGTGTTCCGAGCAGAACGAGATAGTTGTAGCAGGCATCCTATGAATTTATATAATGAGGGATTTATGGGATATAAATCCCGCAAAAAACCCGACTTGATCGTGTTTTAATTTTAGTTAATATTATACCTCACAGTTACGTTGTCCAATCAGAGAGTTAGATTTACACCACGTGACAATGGTATTTTTTGACGAATAGCCCTACCAAAACCCCGCTCGTCTACGTCAGTTTTTTCGCCAAGGGTAATTTTTTGTGGAATACAAACTTTAGCTTGAAAGGAGACATCAGTTATGGAAAACATATATAATTATACAATGAAATAAAAGTAGCGTGCTGCGTAGGCAGTGTAGAAACAACAATCGAAATATAGTAAGGTTAGATATACTGACGAAACAGAGAACGTAAGGCCCTTTGTCAGAGAGAAACGTAAAGGGTGCATTAAACAAAACAGCAAACTTATATAGGAAAGACAATCATTGATAAAAAAAATAGCCAATCATATCAAAATGAGAATAACAAATGGGTAATGAGATGCGGAAAATTAGCCAATCGGATAAAAACAACAATAACTAATCAATAATGAGATGCGAAAGACATGCTATTATTATTATATACAATGTTCGGCGTAATATATCATTTACAGACCTTCCACCTGGGTTAGTTCATCCCTCGGGGTAATTTTTTGTGGAATACCCCTTGCTCCAGGTCTATAATTGATAATTATATATACAGCAAAAATACTGGATCATCTGTGCCGGTGACAAACGCTGGTGATCGTATTCCTTCAGCTTCAAAAGTACATCCTATCTTAATGAAATAATTCAGCGTCAAAAAAGCCAAAATATTCGACAACGGACGCCGCCATTTTGAAGCGTGCTTAGCAATCTGGAATTGCACTTGTGACGTCTTGTAGTCAACTTGAGTTTATTCTATTTTAGGGTGATTATAAATGTAGTTGGACATCTTAAAGCCACCGACGTGTTCACATGTGGTGATGGCCAATGAAACAAGTAAGTAGAAATAATTACTTCACTTTTAATAGACTTTACTTCAATTAACCTCACTTTACTTCATGCTTCACTTCACCTTCACGTCCACCTCACTTCACCTCCAACTCACTTCACCTCCACCTCACTTCACCTCCACCTCACTTCACGTCCACCTCACTTCACCTCTATCTCACTTCACCTCCATCTCACTTCACCTCTATCTCACTTCACCTCATCTCACTTCACCTCTACCTCACTTCACCTCCATCTCACTTCACCTCCTCCTCACTTCACCTCCACCTCACTTCACGTCCACCTCACTTCACGTCCACCTCACTTCACCTCCATCTCACTTCACCTCCACCTCACTTCACCTCCACCTCACTTCACCTCCACCTCACTTCACCTCCACCTCACTTCACCTCCACCTCACTTCACCTCCACCTCACTTCACCTCCACCTCACTTCACCTCCACCTCACTTCACCTCCACCTCACTTCACCTCCACCTCACTTCACCTCCACCTCACTTCACCTCCACCTCACTTCACGTCCACCTCACTTCACCTCACTTCACCTCCACCTCACTTCACCTCCACCTCACTTCACCTCACTTCACCTCACTTCACCTCCACCTCACTTCACCTCCACCTCACTTCACGTCCACCTCACTTCACCTCCACCTCACTTCACCTCCATCTCACTTCACCTCTACCTGACTTCACCTCCACCTCACTTCACCTCCATCTCACTTCACCTCCACCTCACTTCACCTCCATCTCACGTCACGTCCACCTCACTTCACCTCTACCTCACTTCATGTCCACCTCACTTCACCTCCACCTCACTTCACCTCCACCTCACTTCACCTCCACCTCACTTCACGTCCACCTCACTTCACCTCCACCTCACTTCACCTCCATCTCACTTCACCTCTACCTGACTTCACCTCCACCTCACTTCACCTCCATCTCACTTCACCTCCACCTCACTTCACCTCTACCTCACTTCACCTCCACCTCACTTCACGTCCACCTCACTTCACCTCTACCTCACTTCACCTCCACCTCACTTCACCTCTACCTCACTTCACCTCCACCTCACTTCACCTCCACCTCACTTCACCTCTACCTCACTTCACCTCTACCTCACTTCACCTCTACCTCACTTCACCTCCACCTCACTTCACCTCCACCTCACTTCACCTCTACCTCACTTCACCTCCACCTCACTTCACCTCTACCTCACTTCACCTCCACCTCACTTCACCTCTACCTCACTTCACCTATACCTCACTTCACCTCCACCTCACTTCACCTCCATCTCACGTCACGTCCACCTCACTTCACCTCCACCTCACTTCACGTCCACCTCACTTCACCTCTACCTCACTTCACCTCCATCTCACATCACCTCCACCTCACTTCACCTCTACCTCACTTCACCTCCACCTCACTTCACCTCCATCTCACTTCACCTCCACCTCACTTCACCTCCATCTCACGTCACGTCCACCTCACTTCACCTCCACCTCACTTCACCTCACTTCACCTCCACCTCACTTCACCTCCACCTCACTTCACCTCCACCTCACTTCACCTCCACCTCACTTCACCTCCATCTCACGTCACGTCCACCTCACTTCACCTCCACCTCACCTCCACTTCGCTTCACCTCCACCTCACTTCACCTCGCCTCACTTCCCCTCACCTAACTTCACCTCACCTTCACCTCACCTTCACCTCACCTTCACCTCACCTTCACCTCACCTTCACCTCACCTTCACCTCACCTTCACCTCACCTTCACTTCACCTCACCTCACCTCACTTCACTTCACCCTCACTTCACCTTCACTTCACCTTCACTTCACCTTCACTTCACTTCACCTCACCTCACCTTCACTTCACCTCGCCTCACCTCACTTCACCTCACTTCACCTCCACCTCACTTCACCTCACTTCACCTCCACCTCACTTCACCTCCACTTCACCTTCACTTTCACCTCCACCTCTCCTCCACCTCACCTCCACCTCACCTCCACCTCACCTCCACCTCCACTTCACCTCCACCTCACCTCACTTGACTCCACTCCACTTCACTCCACTTAGACTTCACTTCACTTCACTTCACTTCACTTCACTTAGACTCACTTCACTTGACTCCACCTCACTTCACTTCACTTCACTTCACTTCACTTCACTTCACTTTACTCCACCTCACTTCACTTCACTTCACTTCACTTCACTTTACTCCACTTCACTTCACTTCACTTCACGTCAATTCACTTAACACCAGCTTACATTACTTGTTTGTGTGTTATTTTGTTCTGTTTAAAGGATCTGGTAGCGAAATTCCAAAGTGGAATAAAAGATGTGTGAAACATGAAGCCAAATTTCAAAAGCTACTGGACCCAAAAACTAATGTTAAACAAATTGGTCCTGTTCGAGTGTGTTTTGACGAAACGTTTCGACTTGAAAGATTCAGAGCAGACAGAAACGTCTACCTCGGCCTACACGTCGACGGCAGCGAGGTAGCAGTAAAGAAAGTTTTAACCAGCATCGAAGATTGGGAAAAAACAGACGAATTAAAGATCTTAAACTTACCAAATGTCAAGAATTCAGGCAATATTGTGAAGTATCGGGGTCATGTATGCGAGGGGGAAAAAGTGTATATTATCTTTGACCTTTGCGGAGAAACCTTAGATAAGTTTGTTCGAAGACATCCCCCGAGTGATCTAGCAAGCCATTGCCCTGTTTTAATTAAAGAAATTCTATCAGGACTAGATGCACTTCACAACGGAGAAAAGGAAGTTATTCATATGGATCTAAATCCGTGGAATATTTCTGGTTGACATCAAAGGTTCACGTCCGTCTTGCCTGTTTTTCGCTCAGTACAATGCTCAACCAAGGTCAATCAACACTGGAAACTCATCCGAAAGGAGATTCGAACATTTGGCTGGCACCAGAGTCTATTAGGCGTAACGAGGATGGAAAGATAATGTTTACCAAAAAGTCAGATGTTCATGTCGTAGGAATGATTTGTTTCTACATTTTAACAGAATACCAGCATCCTTTTGGTGGGCCTCAGGAACACGTTCGGAAATATCATTGATGGAAAACCTGTCTATATTGAGAAGTTGAAGAATTATCCAGAAGCTAAACGTTTTGTATCGTGGTTAATAAGTCATGATAGCAAAGACAGGCCGAGTGTGAGAGAAGCATTGGCAGACCCTTATTTGCAAATATGTTCAGGTAAAATAATTCAATATTGGGAGAGACCGACTGGCAATAATATCACTTCAATTACATTTCACATATGCAAACGCTACCACTTAGAAGCATACATGACTTATGAATTTACAACCTTATTTCTCCTGCAAGTCTAAGTAGCTCAATGGTTAGAGCGTCGATTACTGTCTGGGGCCCAGAAGCATTTTCTGAGTATTTTGAGCTTGACGAACGTCTACCAAACGTCTGTTTACACCAAGCTCGCAAACGTACCACACGCACTACATGTATACGTACAACTTATCATGTCACTTTAACAACATCTCATATGCAAACGCTACCACAGGAACACATGTGATTATGAATTTGCAACCTTAGCTCTTCATCCGAGCCTCAGTATCTTAATGGTTAGAGCATCTAATTGGTCATTAGAAGGTTGCAGGTTCAAACCCTGTCTGGGGCTCAGAAACATTTTCTGAGTATTTGAGCTTGACGAACGTTTACCAAACGTCTGTTACACGTTCTCGTCATTAATTTTAGACACTACAACAGCTGCTGGTGAAGTGTGTGAATTGGAACCAATGCAGATAAAGGAGCGACACGAAGAAGACGGAAACAACAATCAGAAGCCCAGCGAGGGTATAAAAGTGGAGTAGTTTGCGCATCAGTGCATGGTATGACCACTGACCTCTATATAACTGGACTGTGAGTCCCGGCCCAAGTAATCGAACAAACATGGCAGAAATATGGGTGTTTTCTCTCGTGGTCGCAACCGCTGAGTGTATTCAGCGGAATATGTTTACTTGACTGTGGGCTCAGCCGCGTCCGCAGGCCGATCAATTTATAAATTTATTTATGATAAAAAGGTCCAGTGGTTACTAATATGAGAGAAAGTACCCATTTTAAAACCGCCATCTCGGATTGGTCGCCACTGCAAAGTCATTGATATATAGGGCATCTGCAGTCCAGTTTTACATAGGTGAGTGGGTGTGACAGTGACTTGAGGATGTTCGATGGTGGACCACATTGTAGGTCATAGTCAATAGAGATATGGTCTGGAAACCTGGTTTACAAATGAGCTGCGGTTTATGTTGAACCGTACCTTACACCGTGCACATCCTTTGCTTTAGGTTTATTAATATTTAAATAGCACGGTTGAGTAATGAGTACCTGAACTGAAACGTTGTTATTGGATAATTCGTTCATTATATACTAAAATATAACGGGTTCATTGACCGAGCACCGTGCACAAAAATGCATAAAGGCGCACAAAAATGCATAAAGGGGAACAAAAAGATAGAACAAAAACTTTAGCTGAGTTTCCAGACCATATTTTGAATGACTATGCCCTAGTCAGTGATAAGGACTTATTAACCGAGTGCTCGGTCTGTACGGGAAGGTATTACTTAATTAACCTCGTTTGCTCGGCCTGTACGGGAAAGTATTTGCCCTCGGTTTTACCGCACAAACCTCGCTCCTTCGTCGCTCAGTCTGTACGAAAAGCTATAAGGAATTCATTATATGGCTATTGCTTCATTTTACTTTTAAGTTTCGCGCGTTGTTTTCAGTGTCTTCGGAGTATACTGTTTACCTTACCTGTTAACGTTTTCGTGTCGCTTCTTGGCCTTCTTGTTTACACCAATTCGGCTTTTATTTGTCGTGTTTTTAGATAAACAGCTTTAAAGAAAACCAGCAGTAATGTTCCAACACATTTTAGAGTTCAGAATATTTGAAGAAGATACCCAGTTCTCTTTTATTTGTATTCAAATAAACCGAGAAATTTTCCCGCCAAAACTTACAGGGCCGAGAAAAAAGCATACAATATCGCAAAATCCCGACCTCTCGGGAACCAATCAGCGTGCGTCGTTTTGCGTACGACCAGAAATCAAACCCAGCCATATAATAACTGGGTTTATTATATGGCAGCAGCGCTGAGAGGTCCGAATACGGAAATCCTGTAATTTGATTGGTTCATACGCGGTCGGATATTTCCCGTATCCGCCCGCTCAGAGCGGAATCTGCCGTTCGGGTCCGTAAGTTTTATAAACAAAATGGCAGTCATGTCAGTATATGCAACAAGATGGATTATAATTTCAGAACTACTCATTGTTGAAATATATAGTGCAGGTATATTGTTAGAAATTTTATAAGCTTTCATTTGATGTATAGTTCGAGTTTCCACGTTTTGTGAAAGTTTTTTAAATGTTCAAAACGTTCATAACATTGTTCGTATTAAGTATTAGAAGTATTAGAATTTCAGATGATTTCTTATTCTTATACTTAACGTACGATCTTGAGCAATATGTCAAACAAAAGCAATTGAAAAATACTATTTGGGGTAGAAATTTCAGGATTCTAGCTCAACGGAAAGTACTTTAAAAATGGGAAAATGTCTGCCATTTACGTTTAGTTCGCAAGAAAGATGGGTCGAGTCAGTTTCACAGAACGTTCACAACATTTATGGCCATATAATAAACTACTTATTGACCTCGCTTGTTCGGTCTGTACTAGTGAAATATCGGACCTCTGTTTTTTGCACAGACCTTAACTCGCTGCGCTCGTCTCGGTCCGTACTAAAAGAACATCGATCCGATATTTCACTAGTACAGACCTCACGCTCGGTCAATTCAACAGTTATACCATGAGCTCGAGTCGTATATGAGCTCATAGCCAACGAGGCGCTTCGCCGAGTTGGCTATTAGTTCGTATACGACGAGAGCGAATGGTATAACTGTTTTATTATATAGCCAAGCACTGCATGTACAAGAGACAAAGTTACAGCGAAATGTTTGAAACAAACTTCCGCATAGGCAACTAATACTTCCGCCATGCGTAATGATGCATTCACATAGAGTTTCTCGCAGATCTGTTCGGTTAACAGCTTCGAAATGTTGTATAAATGTTGCTCGAGAGGCAAAAAATGTGTTAAGCAGATCAACAAAAAAGATTAAAAGGTACCTTTATGAAGTAAAAAGGTGGGTCAGTTGTTTATATTAGCGTTGCTGTCGTGAAAAAGGTTTTGATTTTATGCAAAAATGAAACTGAAACACCTTCGGCAGTGAAACTAAATTACTTAGTTGGTTGTTTTTGAAAAAGAACATGCTTTTTACTACTCCAAATGCTTATCTAAATAAAAAAAGTTTCTTTACTGGTGATCTCCTACGAAATGTGTGTTGTAAGCTTGATTTTAGCCGTGAGTTTCTTTGTTTGGCAACAAATTAATATCAACCCGCTAATTTAGTTGGGTTTTTGAAGTAAAAAGACGTAATTTTTAGGTGAATTTTACCATTTGACATGCTAAATTGTGTATTTGTTAATGTATTTTTAAACAATGTTGTTTTTTTATACATTGGTTTGAGGGTGTTGATGTTTTTTCTGCATAAAAATCCGTCAATTTCAACTCTTTTCGGCAGTTTAAAAAAACATGCCGCCATCTTGTTTTTCCTCTACTAGCAGGATATGAGCTGATAGCCTGGTAATAGGGAACCAATCAGATTACGCAAAAGCTCATATCCGATAGCATGCTATATAATAAAAGTAGTTATTCTTGCCTAGCTTATAAATCTGCTAGTCAGACAGTCGCCTTTCTCTTTGTTTCTTTTTTCCTCTATTTAGACGACGGCAGAGATACCTGATGTTGGAGAAGGTAAACGTATTTATTTCTAAACGTATTTATCTCTGGACGTTTCTTTTTCCGATTTAACTAAGCTAACCATAGTGATTAACCAACTTATATATTACAGTATATACTATAGAGTCCACACTCAATACCATATACCACATATATCATATATCATATACCACATATCAGATACTACATACTATTCATGTATTATATATCATATACCACATATCATATTCCATATCATATTCCATATATCACATACCACTTAAAATACTCATTAATAATTCATGAAGAAAACACAAAAGAAATCAATACCGTAGCAGAGGTTGTAAATCGGATACAGCATCGTCCTGATTTACATAAACTTTAGCTTCGATTTTCTCGGCTAAAATAGAGTATATCGCTAAAATAGTTGGTAAATATTGTTCTTTAGATGCATGAGTATTTTAATTTTAATTTATTCGCGGCCGTGTTGTATCAGATATACAATCTCTCGCCTTCGGCTCGAGCTTGTATATCCGATACAACACGGCCGCTCATGTTGTATATATTACATATCATATACCACATATACTATATGTCCTAGGCCATGTTACACGTAATTTCGCCTGCATGGCTACTTGTAGAAATTTGTTGCAAACGCGGATACCAAAACAACTTAACGGCCATCCTTTATGATTTACATATTTTCATCCTTCATAAAGGCGTCGACGCCTTTTCAAACAACACAGACTTCATTTTAGAGGCACTTTAAGTTTAGAGTTCTTTTAACATATTTTTATTCGTCTATTGTCTATAGGTTCATCAAGGAGCAGAAACTGGAAAAAGACCTCGATTGTCCACCGAGAAAAATTCGAAAAGCTTATAGAGATCATGAATAGCGAGCCGGATAGGGTTACGGAGATAAATGGCGTGAGCGTATGCTTTGAAGAGGAATTTTCCATTGGAAATGGCTGTTTAGAAACGAAAGTCTACATTGGCCTTTGTCAAGATGGTATGGAAAAAGCGGTGAAGCGTCTGCCTAGTCAATTATGCAAGTCACTCGGGTCGAACGAGCGTAGTATCTTGACATCCCAAGTCGCCGTGGAATCGCCACGTATTGTCAATTACTGGTTCTACGATGACACTTCTAATCCACAATTCTCCCACCTTATCCTAAACCTTTACGAGAAAACCCTGAAGAAATACGTGGAGGAGCAAAATTTAGAGGATCTCAAAAAGAATGCTCCGAAAATGATGCGCCAAATACTGGAAGGCCTTGAAACTCTTCATTCTCGACATCCCAGAATTCTACACAGGGATTTAAAGCCTTCAAATATTCTTGTCAACGTCGAAGAAGATCTGTTGTTAGCAGACTTTGGCATTAGTAAAATCCTGCCCAATGACGTGACAACATGCCGGAGTGAAGAGAGAGGAACGGACGGTTGGAAAGCTGTCGAATCGATTGCGAAGACGGACGAAAAGGTTGAGGTAAAATACAAAAGAAGGTCCGACATACAAGTTGCCGGGATGTTAAGTTTTTACATTTTGACGAAAGGCGAATACGTTTATGGTCCAAGGACCGACCGTCTTTACAACCTGTCTCACAACAATCCGGTTGGCTTGGAGAATCTGAAGGATCCTGTCGCCAAAGATTTGATTGCCTGGATGCTCAAACACGAAATATGCGACCGACCGTACGCCGAAGAAACTTTGAAACATCCCTACCTACAATCTCTGGAGAAACAGTCTGAAATGGTATGCGCAGTGGGTAATGAACCACAGATTACGAAAGGAGGCGAGGTTGCCGAAAAAATAAATGCCCATCCTTTATTGAAGAACCTCAAATGGAAATCGCACGTGCCTTTGCGTGTGCTACAGTATGCAGAACACCGACATCGCCGTCCTTATGGTGATCCTTGGACCGAATGTCTTCGGTTCATACGCAACCTAACTGAGCACTCGAATGAACATCCTCCTGATATCCAACAAATCGTAGGGGAAGCACGAGTATATTTCATGAAAGTGTTCCCATTGCTTCCTGTGGTTGTCCACCAAACAATCAGATGTTATTCTGACTGGAAAACAAGGCCAAAACTGAAGAATTTTTTCGCCTAACCATAGAAGATGCCACGAGGACTTTTCTAACCACTCCATGCACTTGAAATAGTTTTTGTCATAGGTTGATTTATTGCATATATAAACTTCCACAATTCAAACCTTATTGAACTATAACGAATTAGTCCTCTGGAATTCATTATGACACGAAAATAAGTCTCTCTTATTTGAAAGAACTGTCTTATTTGAAAGAACAATTAAAATGACAAAGTAACATCTTTTCCAGTTTTTCATTTCCTTGCTTCGTTGTTCAGTTCAAATATTTCAGGTTGTTTGAAATGATATTTAAACATTTTGACGTCACATATTTTATTATACACTTGTTGACTGGCACCGAGGGAAACATCGAGTTTTACGGACCCGAAGGCTTCAATGTCACCCGAGGGCTTTAGCCCGAGGGTGACATTGAAGCCTGAGGGACCGTAAAACTCGATGTTTCTCGAGGCAAAAGTCAACAAGCGTTTTGTTATATACCAAAGACTTTTAAAATACAAAATACCAAACTGACTCGAAACTTGTAAAAGGCAAAAAGACTTACCAAAACACTTTGACTTTGTCTTCGTATTTCAATTCAACTGAACAAATACACCAGACTCAACAAGTACAAAGAACAGCTTTAAATTGATCCAGATTTTCTTCAGACCTTCTTTGAAGATAAGTATAGATATTCTTTCCTTTGGAAAATGGACTATTTCGTACCAAACAAGCTCGAAACAGCTCTTGTTTTCAAAAAGTCCAAAGATCTTGATCTGATGCAATAAATCATTGTGTATTCACGTGAACAACGCATGATTAAAGCTGACGTCAGAGGGAAACATTGCACTGTTTCCTTCTTCGTTGTTGACGTCAGAGGAAACATTGCACTGTTTCTCTCGGCAGAAAGAAACATTGAGTTTGTTGAACAACACGTGACCATGATTTGACCAATAGGATTTCATCTTTGGCAAACGAAAGTCTTTGGTATATAACAAAATGAGTTATAACATAGAAAGTTATATATCAAACATAATCACTTGAAAATCTACATGTTTGGTGTTGTGGGAAAAATACACCCACATGCTTCTTTTGAATTAAATTTGGTTTGATAGTAGCAAAGATATATAATCTTTTCCGATAAGTCTTTATGCACATGTGACGTCAAGATGCTTAATTTACATATTATCAAACAAACTGAAATATCTCAACAAGGAAGCAAGGAAATGAAAAACTGCAAATGACGTTACCTTGTCATTTTAAGTGTTCTTTCAAATAAGACAAACTTAAGCTTTGTTTCATAAGCATTTTAATAGTTGTAAGTAACTTTTAATTAAGCTTTATGTTAGTGTTAGTTAACGAGTTCGCAGTGATTGGTATATATACACTGTTGCGGTGACCCTCACTAATGTAATTTTGTATTTTATAATTGGCCATTTCACTCCGAACAAATATAGAAACGTTAAAAACCTAAGTTTTAGCCTAAATTAAAATATGCGTTCACCTTAATTATACTTACCTTGCTAACCACAAGCCTCGACTCCAAGCTAAAAATTAAATCCTATTACTAACTACCTGTATGTAAGAATAGTTAGCACGATACTGAAATACTATCATTATAAAATGAATACCTTGCATCGTTGCCATATATTTTCTGGTGATTCATCACATTGGCATGAATCACTAATGCATTATAAACATTAATAAAGAACGATCGTTTCTCCGCTCTCGGTATCTCCTCTAAGCCTCAAATTCTTTGCTTGATTTCATTGCTTCGTAATCCACACCCTAAGATATTAAAATTGACAAAATAAATAATTACATCACTCGGAAATAGTTTGGGCATATGCCCCTTAAAAAGTTGTTGTGCCCTATCTTGGGTCATCACCGACCTATACTAGGAAGGCTTCTGATTGGTTTAGATAACATAACCCAATTCCCTAAGTTACAGCAAGAACCATCCCTCATTGGTTCAGTGTTACTACAGGAAGAAACTAGAGTAGACTAAACTAACTTTATTTATACTGGATAACCCTATCAGTCATGTCTAAACTGTTATCTCCAGAGGTCCAGTAAGGTCCATCCCTCATTGGTCCAGTGTTACTACAGTAGGAAACCAGAGTAGACAAAACTAACTTTATTTAAACTGGATAATCGTATCTGTCATATCTAAACTGTTCTCCCTAGAGGTCCAGGAAGGACCATTCCTTTATTGGTCCAGTGTTACTACAGAAGGAAACCAGAGTAGACTAAACTAACTTTATTTATACTGGATAACTCTATCAATCATATCTAAACTGTTCTCTCTAGAAGACGAGTAAGGACCATTCCTTTATTGGTCCTGTCAGTGTTACTAAATGAGGAAACCAGAGTAGACCAAACTAACTTTATTTAAACTGGATGATCTTATCTGTCATATCTAAACTGTTCTCCCTAGAGGTCCAGGAAGGACCATTCCTTTATTGGTCCAGTGTTACTACAGAAGGAAACCAGAGTAGGCTAAACTAACTTTATTCATACTGCATGGATAACCCTATCAATCATATGTAAATTGTTCTCTCTAGAAGACGAGTAAGGACCATTCCTTTATTGGTCCTGTCAGTGTTACTAAATGAGGAAACCAGAGTAAACTAAACTAACTTTATTTATGCTGGATAACCCTATCAGTCATATCTAAACTGTTCTCCCTTGAGGTCCAGTAAGGGCCATCCCTCATTGGTCCAGTGTTACCACAGGAAGAAACCAGAGTAAACTAAACTAACTTTATTTATTTTGGATAATCCTATCAGTCATATCTAAACTGTTCTTCTTAGACTACATTCAGTCTCCAACCATTCAATTGAATGATTGGAGAGTGCAGAGTGCAGTCTCATACTCAGTGAGGGTGTGTGTGGAGACTCATTAAGTGTTGAGTTGCACTTATTGAGTGTGAGGGACCACTCATTAATTGAGTGCAATTGTGAGTGAGCTTTTAGAATACAGGTGTTAAAATTCAATATTTAGCAGAACCTATACGAATCATTTACGTAGTATTGAATACTTAAAGTATATGTTTTTCAACATCCAAAAGCTTTAGAGTTCTAGAAGAATTTTGTCGCATAATTCGAACTCAACAAACAGGTTTTGCCGTTTCACGAGTTAATTAACGTCGTCCTAAAGACCACCCTGCGAGCAGAGACTTTTTATAGGAAAATAAGGCTCTGTCCGCAGGGTATAACTGAAGACGTGCAGGAAATGATCTGAATAACGTTGTATATAGAACGGGGGCGGCGTTAGGATTACTCTTGGGAGTAAAAATTATACATCTTCTTTGTTGTGTGAGAAAAATCCTATAATTATTAAGGACGTTGTCTCTATTGTTTATATTCGTGGAACTGCTGTGAATCACTTACAATAAAACGGTAATAACAAATTCAGTCACCTGCCAGGTTAATCTAGGTAACTCGGTAAGCTGCAACCGAAAACTAGTCAGACCGACTAGTGTATGCTATTATCGCAAACACAATGTATCGCCTGTAGAATTAACACAACTGAACCGGTAAGTAGATAGTATTCCTTGCATTCTGACTATATAGGTCTATTCATACGAAAAGAGGTTTCTCTCCATTCTAAGATTTTGTGTTTCCCATGCATTCTCTTACATTTTGTGCCCGATATGCGTAGCGACGAAACGGTCTTTTTGAGTCTGTTTAATACCGAAGTTAATAAAACATTGTATTTGTGAAAAGAAATGCAATTGAAATATACTAGAAAGTGCCGGTAGTGAAACTGAAACCGTGGTCCGTATAGACGACACTTCATCAATCAAGTTAATATGTGTTCAATTTGTTCGTGTGTAAGAGTGTACGACACAAATGGACAAGTATAATCGTTGCCTAACATCCTTCTTCAAAAGCTCATCATATCAGCTCGTGTGGCCATGCATGAGGCTTATCAAGGAGAAATGACGAATCGTCACTAACAATTTACAACGTATAGATCTAAAGGGCTGTTCATATGAAGCGGGCTGGCCTGGGTTTTATGTCGAAATCTTTCTTTCACTACAAAAAGGAATTATAATACTCCGTGTGCTATACCTACAGAAAAACAAACCCAACTTTGCTTCGTTATTTGATTTAGCATTTCTCAAATAGTCGTAATAAGATTTTCGCGACTTCAAATCAGTCCGGTTGAACAACCTCTATAAGTAATTAAGTCTACTATTTCGTCTATTTTAGAAATTTAATTTTATAATCCATAACTCCCCTACGAAAATGCTATAATCCTATCGAATATTCTGTAGGATTTTGGGACACTATAGAATATTCTATAGCATTTATAAATCCTATAGAATATTCTGTGGCATTTCTAAAATCCTATACAATCCTATATGGATATTCTATAGAATCTGTCCCAATCCTATTGAATAGTCCATAGTATAAAGGCTTGGCCAAACGCTTTCAACATTTCATTCAACATCGTTCAACATTGTTGAATTCAACATGTTGAAAGTTTGGCCACCCCTGTTGAATGATGTTCAACGTTATTGAATGATGTTGAACGAAATTTGAACATGTTCAAATTTTCGTTCAACACGCGTTCAACATTTCTATTGTTCTCAAAATGTTGAAAGGTGTTGAACGCATTTGGCTACATTTCATTCAACTTTGTTGAACAGAGACATGCGCCATGCGGGATATTGTCGATTCCAGCTTTTGTGGTAGCCCGCGTTCAATTAATTGTCATTCATGAATGTTGAACGATGTTGAATTCATTTGGCCACTCGTGCTTTCAACATTATTCAACATCGTTCAACAATGTTGAATGCGAGGTTGAAAGCGTTTGGCCAGGCCTTAGCGCTTCATCTTAACTATAGATTTCATATGCAAACGCTATCGCTTAAGAGCACATATAACTACGAATTTTCAACTTCAGTTGGCTCTCTATCTATCTGAGCCCAGTGGCTCAATGATTAGAGCGTCTAACCGGTCATGAGAAGGTTGCATGTTTGATCCTGGTCTGGGGCTCAGAAATTTTCTCTGAGTAATTGGGCTTGACCAATGTTTACCCGTTCAAACGTCTGTTATATTCATGACAGTTATTTGTGGACAGATGTTATACAATTGCTTTTTTGGGAACGAATAAAACTAGTCAAGGAGAAAATTTTGAAACTATAAAACAAGCAAACCTACATCAAGGAGGAGAAGAAACTAAAGGAGCATGCAAAAATTACCAAAAGCCTGGGCGGTGGAAAACATGGCGGGGCAAGGACTTTTCAGTTTTTGTTACATAAAAGGCAGGGCCATGTGACCAATACATGTGACCAGTGTATGACTGCATGTGCCTTCTTTCTTTTCGACTGAGTGAGTGAATGCCCTTTCTCGTCCCGGATGTGTTTTGTGTGTTGTGTTCACAGACATAGTTATTGGGCAGTAATGTCGCTGGCAAGTATCTTGATATTATTATATACGCTTACAATTAATTATTAAGGATGTTGTCTCTATTGTTTATATTCGTGGAACTGCTGTGAATAACTTACAATAAAACGGTAATAACAAATTCAGCCACCTGCCAGGTATCTAGGTAACTCGATAAGGTGCGACCGAAAACTAGACAGATCGTCTCTCAAGTGTATGCTATTATCGCAAGCACAATGAATCGCCTGTAGAATTAACACAACTGAACCGGTAAGTAGACAGTATTCCTTGTATTCTGACTATATAGATCTATTGATACGAAAAGAGGTTTCTCTCCATTCTAAGATTTTGTGTTTCCCATGCATTCTCTTACATTTTGTGCCCGATATGCGTAGCGACGAAACGGTCTTTTTGAGTCTGTTTAATACCGAAGTTAATAAAACATTGTATTTGTGAAAAGAAATGCAATTGAAATATACTAGAAAGTGCCGGTAGTGAAACTGAAACCGTGGTCCGTATAGACGACACTTCATCAATCAAGTTAATATGTGTTCAATTTGTTCGTGTGTAAGAGTGTACGACACAAATGGACAAGTATAATCGTTGCCTAACATCCTTCTTCAAAAGCTCATCATATCAGCTCGTGTGGCCATGCATGAGGCTTATCAAGGAGAAATGACGAATCGTCACTAACAATTTACAACGTATAGATCTAAAGGGCTGTTCATATGAAGCGGGCTGGCCCGGGTTTTATGTCAAAATCTTTTTTTCACTACAAAAAAGAAATATAATACTCCGTGTGCTATACCTACAGAAAAACAAACCCAACTTTGCTTCGTTATGTGATTTGCATTTCTCAAATAGTACAGTCGTTATAAGATTTTCGTGACTTCAAATCAGTCCGGTTGAACAGCCTCTAAGTAAGTCTACTATTTCGTCTATTTTAGAAATTCAATTTTATAATCCATAACTGCCCTACGAAAATGCTATAATCCTATCGAATATTCTGTAGGATTTTGGGACTCTATAGAATATTCTATAGCATTTATAAATCCTATAGAATATTCTGTGGTATTTCTAAAATCTTATACAATCCTATGGATATTCTATAGAATCTGTCCCAATCCTATTGAATATTCCATAGTATAAAGGCCTGGCCAAACGCTTTCAACATTTCATTCAACATCGTTCAACATTGTTGAATTCAACATGTTGAAAGCGTTTGGCCACCCCTGTTGAATGATGTTCAACGTTATTGAATGATGTTGAACGAAATTTGAACATGTTCAAATTTTCGTTCAACACGCGTTCAACATTTCTATTGTTCTCAAAATGTTGAAAGGTGTTGAACGCATTTGGCTACATTTCATTCAACTTTGTTGAACAGAGACATGCGCCATGCGGGATATTGTCGATTCCAGCTTTTGTGGTAGCCCGCGTTCAATTAATTGTCATTCATGAATGTTGAACGATGTTGAATTCATTTGGCCACTCGTGCTTTCAACATTATTCAACATCGTTCAACAATGTTGAATGCGAGGTTGAAAGCGTTTGGCCAGGCCTTAGCGCTTCATCTTAACTATAGATTTCATATGCAAACGCTATCGCTTAAGAGCACATATAACTACGAATTTTCAACTTCAGTTGGCTCTCTATCTATCTGAGCCCAGTGGCTCAATGATTAGAGCGTCTAACCGGTCATGAGAAGGTTGCATGTTTGATCCTGGTCTGGGGCTCAGAAATTTTCTCTGAGTAATTGGGCTTGACCAATGTTTACCCGTTCAAACGTCTGTTATATTCATGACAGTTATTTGTGGACAGATGTTATACAATTGCTTTTTTGGGAACGAATAAAACTAGTCAAGGAGAAAATTTTGAAACTATAAAACAAGCAAACCTACATCAAGGAGGAGAAGAAACTAAAGGAGCATGCAAAAATTACCAAAAGCCTGGGCGGTGGAAAACATGGCGGGGCAAGGACTTTTCAGTTTTTGTTACATAAAAGGCAGGGCCATGTGACCAATACATGTGACCAGTGTATGACTGCATGTGCCTTCTTTCTTTTCGACTGAGTGAGTGAATGCCCTTTCTCGTCCCGGATGTGTTTTGTGTGTTGTGTTCACAGACATAGTTATTGGGCAGTAATGTCGCTGGCAAGTATCTTGATATTATTATATACGCTTACAATTAATTATTAAGGATGTTGTCTCTATTGTTTATATTCGTGGAACTGCTGTGAATAACTTACAATAAAACGGTAATAACAAATTCAGCCACCTGCCAGGTATCTAGGTAACTCGATAAGGTGCGACCGAAAACTAGACAGATCGTCTCTCAAGTGTATGCTATTATCGCAAGCACAATGAATCGCCTGTAGAATTAACACAACTGAACCGGTAAGTAGACAGTATTCCTTGTATTCTGACTATATAGATCTATTGATACGAAAAGAGGTTTCTCTCCATTCTAAGATTTTGTGTTTCCCATGCATTCTCTTACATTTTGTGCCCGATATGCGTAGCGACGAAACGGTCTTTTTGAGTCTGTTTAATACCGAAGTTAATAAAACATTGTATTTGTGAAAAGAAATGCAATTGAAATATACTAGAAAGTGCCGGTAGTGAAACTGAAACCGTGGTCCGTATAGACGACACTTCATCAATCAAGTTAATATGTGTTCAATTTGTTCGTGTGTAAGAGTGTACGACACAAATGGACAAGTATAATCGTTGCCTAACATCCTTCTTCAAAAGCTCATCATATCAGCTCGTGTGGCCATGCATGAGGCTTATCAAGGAGAAATGACGAATCGTCACTAACAATTTACAACGTATAGATCTAAAGGGCTGTTCATATGAAGCGGGCTGGCCCGGGTTTTATGTCAAAATCTTTTTTTCACTACAAAAAAGAAATATAATACTCCGTGTGCTATACCTACAGAAAAACAAACCCAACTTTGCTTCGTTATGTGATTTGCATTTCTCAAATAGTACAGTCGTTATAAGATTTTCGTGACTTCAAATCAGTCCGGTTGAACAGCCTCTAAGTAAGTCTACTATTTCGTCTATTTTAGAAATTCAATTTTATAATCCATAACTGCCCTACGAAAATGCTATAATCCTATCGAATATTCTGTAGGATTTTGGGACTCTATAGAATATTCTATAGCATTTATAAATCCTATAGAATATTCTGTGGTATTTCTAAAATCTTATACAATCCTATGGATATTCTATAGAATCTGTCCCAATCCTATTGAATATTCCATAGTATAAAGGCCTGGCCAAACGCTTTCAACATTTCATTCAACATCGTTCAACATTGTTGAATTCAACATGTTGAAAGCGTTTGGCCACCCCTGTTGAATGATGTTCAACGTTATTGAATGATGTTGAACGAAATTTGAACATGTTCAAATTTTCGTTCAACACGCGTTCAACATTTCTATTGTTCTCAAAATGTTGAAAGGTGTTGAACGCATTTGGCTACATTTCATTCAACTTTGTTGAACAGAACAGAGACATGCGCCATGCGGGATATTGTCGATTCCAGCTTTTGTGGTAGCCCGCGTTCAATTAATTGTCATTCATGAATGTTGAACGATGTTGAATTCATTTGGCCACTCGTGCTTTCAACATTATTCAACATCGTTCAACAATGTTGAATGCGAGGTTGAAAGCGTTTGGCCAGGCCTTAGCGCTTCATCTTAACTATAGATTTCATATGCAAACGCTATCGCTTAAGAGCACATATAACTACGAATTTTCAACTTCAGTTGGCTCTCTATCTATCTGAGCCCAGTGGCTCAATGATTAGAGCGTCTAACCGGTCATGAGAAGGTTGCATGTTTGATCCTGGTCTGGGGCTCAGAAATTTTCTCTGAGTAATTGGGCTTGACCAATGTTTACCCGTTCAAACGTCTGTTATATTCATGACAGTTATTTGTGGACAGATGTTATACAATTGCTTTTTTGGGAACGAATAAAACTAGTCAAGGAGAAAATTTTGAAACTATAAAACAAGCAAACCTACATCAAGGAGGAGAAGAAACTAAAGGAGCATGCAAAAATTACCAAAAGCCTGGGCGGTGGAAAACATGGCGGGGCAAGGACTTTTCAGTTTTTGTTACATAAAAGGCAGGGCCATGTGACCAATACATGTGACCAGTGTATGACTGCATGTGCCTTCTTTCTTTTCGACTGAGTGAGTGAATGAATGCCCTTTCTCGTCCCGGATGTGTTTTGTGTGTTGTGTTCACAGACATAGTTATTGGGCAGTAATGTCGCTGGCAAGTATCTTGATATTATTATATACGCTTACAATTAATTATTAAGGATGTTGTCTCTATTGTTTATATTCGTGGAACTGCTGTGAATAACTTACAATAAAACGGTAATAACAAATTCAGCCACCTGCCAGGTATCTAGGTAACTCGATAAGGTGCGACCGAAAACTAGACAGATCGTCTCTCAAGTGTATGCTATTATCGCAAGCACAATGAATCGCCTGTAGAATTAACACAACTGAACCGGTAAGTAGACAGTATTCCTTGTATTCTGACTATATAGATCTATTGATACGAAAAGAGGTTTCTCTCCATTCTAAGATTTTGTGTTTCCCATGCATTCTCTTACATTTTGTGCCCGATATGCGTAGCGACGAAACGGTCTTTTTGAGTCTGTTTAATACCGAAGTTAATAAAACATTGTATTTGTGAAAAGAAATGCAATTGAAATATACTAGAAAGTGCCGGTAGTGAAACTGAAACCGTGGTCCGTATAGACGACACTTCATCAATCAAGTTAATATGTGTTCAATTTGTTCGTGTGTAAGAGTGTACGACACAAATGGACAAGTATAATCGTTGCCTAACATCCTTCTTCAAAAGCTCATCATATCAGCTCGTGTGGCCATGCATGAGGCTTATCAAGGAGAAATGACGAATCGTCACTAACAATTTACAACGTATAGATCTAAAGGGCTGTTCATATGAAGCGGGCTGGCCCGGGTTTTATGTCAAAATCTTTTTTTCACTACAAAAAAGAAATATAATACTCCGTGTGCTATACCTACAGAAAAAACAAACCCAACTTTGCTTCGTTATGTGATTTGCATTTCTCAAATAGTACAGTCGTTATAAGATTTTCGTGACTTCAAATCAGTCCGGTTGAACAGCCTCTAAGTAAGTCTACTATTTCGTCTATTTTAGAAATTCAATTTTATAATCCATAACTGCCCTACGAAAATGCTATAATCCTATCGAATATTCTGTAGGATTTTGGGACTCTATAGAATATTCTATAGCATTTATAAATCCTATAGAATATTCTGTGGTATTTCTAAAATCTTATACAATCCTATGGATATTCTATAGAATCTGTCCCAATCCTATTGAATATTCCATAGTATAAAGGCCTGGCCAAACGCTTTCAACATTTCATTCAACATCGTTCAACATTGTTGAATTCAACATGTTGAAAGCGTTTGGCCACCCCTGTTGAATGATGTTCAACGTTATTGAATGATGTTGAACGAAATTTGAACATGTTCAAATTTTCGTTCAACACGCGTTCAACATTTCTATTGTTCTCAAAATGTTGAAAGGTGTTGAACGCATTTGGCTACATTTCATTCAACTTTGTTGAACAGAACAGAGACATGCGCCATGCGGGATATTGTCGATTCCAGCTTTTGTGGTAGCCCGCGTTCAATTAATTGTCATTCATGAATGTTGAACGATGTTGAATTCATTTGGCCACTCGTGCTTTCAACATTATTCAACATCGTTCAACAATGTTGAATGCGAGGTTGAAAGCGTTTGGCCAGGCCTTAGCGCTTCATCTTAACTATAGATTTCATATGCAAACGCTATCGCTTAAGAGCACATATAACTATGAATTTTCAACTTCAGTTGGCTCTCTATCTATCTGAGCCCAGTGGCTCAATGATTAGAGCGTCTAACCGGTCATGAGAAGGTTGCATGTTTGATCCTGGTCTGGGGCTCAGAAATTTTCTCTGAGTAATTGGGCTTGACCAATGTTTACCCGTTCAAACGTCTGTTATATTCATGACAGTTATTTGTGGACAGATGTTATACAATTGCTTTTTTGGGAACGAATAAAACTAGTCAAGGAGAAAATTTTGAAACTATAAAACAAGCAAACCTACATCAAGGAGGAGAAGAAACTAAAGGAGCATGCAAAAAATTACCAAAAGCCTGGGCGGTGGAAAACATGGCGGGGCAAGGACTTTTCAGTTTTTGTTACATAAAAGGCAGGGCCATGTGACCAATACATGTGACCAGTGTATGACTGCATGTGCCTTCTTTCTTTTCGACTGAGTGAGTGAATGCCCTTTCTCGTCCCGGATGTGTTTTGTGTGTTGTGTTCACAGACATAGTTATTGGGCAGTAATGTCGCTGGCAAGTATCTTGATATTATTATATACGCTTACAATTAATTATTAAGGATGTTGTCTCTATTGTTTATATTCGTGGAACTGCTGTGAATAACTTACAATAAAACGGTAATAACAAATTCAGCCACCTGCCAGGTATCTAGGTAACTCGATAAGGTGCGACCGAAAACTAGACAGATCGTCTCTCAAGTGTATGCTATTATCGCAAGCACAATGAATCGCCTGTAGAATTAACACAACTGAACCGGTAAGTAGACAGTATTCCTTGTATTCTGACTATATAGATCTATTGATACGAAAAGAGGTTTCTCTCCTTTCTAAGATTTTGTGTTTCCCATGCGTTCTCTTACATTTTGTGCCCGATATGCGTAGCGACGAAACGATCCTTTTGAGTCTGATTAATACCGCAGTTAATGAACATTATATTTGTGAAAAGAAATTAAATTGAAATATATATATACGAGGAAGAGCCGGCAGTGAAACTGAAACCGTGGTCCGTATAGACGACACTTCAGTCAATCAAGTTAAAGTGGCACTGGCGAAAAAAAATGAGGAACACCGGCGTTTTCAGTTTCTCAAAATATTGTCTCGTTCTCGAGATATTTAAGTTTCTGAAACATGTGAATTATAGATGCCTCGTAACGTCATTTACTCACACAGGCTAAATAAGATTTACAAAATGAGTAATATATCTGAAACTAAGAGGCAGAAATAATTCAAACTTTGCACATGTGTAGTTATGGGGAAAATACACTCCAAGGTTCACATTATGTTGTTTCCATGGATACCGTTTGCAAACAGGCGCCACCCATTTCTAAAACAAAGTTGTTATTTTTTCTCCATAAAACAACTTTTACTGCAATACATTGACATGAATATTTGTAGACACACAGATATTCTATTTCGAATGTTTCAATCATTTTAATTTTTTAGAAAAAGGCTCGTGTTTCTGAGCGGTTTCCGTAGCAACAACATGATGAGTGTACTTCTTTCTTTTCGACTGAGTGAGTGAATGCCCTTTCTCGTCCCGGATGTGTTTTGTGTGTTATGTTCACAGACATAGTTATTGGGCAGTAATGTCGCTGGCAAGTATCTTGATATTATTATATACGCCTACAATCGCACACGCCGTTCATTAAGTGAACTTGCAGGTGACACTTTTTAGGTAAACATGAAGCTGTGTAATAAGAGACTTGACATATTGAACGCTGTACATGTGTGGAAATAATACTTTCTTTCTTTGCTTTCCTGATGTCTGATCACTCGTCTCGGATGTGTTCTGTGTTTTCACAGACATAGTTATTGGTCAGTAATGTCGCTGGCAAGTATCTTGATATTATATACACTTACAATCGCACACGCCGTTTATAGTTGTGTTGATATTTAATACCTGAAGAGACTCGACATATGAACGCTGTGTACATGTGTGGAAATACGTTAATAAATACAGGCAATCGTGTTTTGTTATTGCAAATTGTGTTTTCTATCGGAGAATTGGATTGTGTTTTGACTTTTGTCTGTGACCAATGTGTTTAATAGACTTTAGATCTTAGCACTGCATGTGACAACCTGCGCATGTATATGATTGCAAAACACCTTCACCTACTATATATAGCACTGTGATTTTGCAGTAGCCCGAGTGAACGCCTCACCAGGCGTCTTGTCTACGGCAGCCTGACACCTACTTTTTCGTTTATTAAAACATTGACTAAGGGGGTGTATACATGAGGCCGTCCTGAACTCAGGCCGGACTGACTTTAGGTCGGTTGTAGTGTTTTTACTGGATGTAGATCGTTTTTCATGCATGAGTCCAGCCGCTGAGATTCAGTTCACGCCGGACCAATCTCAGATCGCCCACTAGACCAAACTGAAATTTTGAGGCAGGCCCAACTCCAGCCGTTTTTTCTAAACAGAATCTAAGTCTAATTCGGGCCACGAAAAAGGGCTTTTTAACCGTTTCAAATTCAATACGTTGTTTTAATACGAGATCGGTGTCAAATCCATATGAAATAATGCTTCTCTGCAAGGCCTCATGTAAACACCCCCTTAATAAACAACATCATCATAAACAAGTCAGACTACTGGCAGATTTGCTCGGGTTTTATTAACATATACGTATATATATATATACATTGTAGTAACCTACTAGTGATAGTAAATAATTAATTGCTGCCTCCTCTCAGGGAGGCAGCACACTATTCTTGACGTTGGCTGTGTTAACTCGTGCCCAGTCCTTTTACCGAGCTATGTATAGTCGGCCAAGATCTCGATTTGTTTTATTTTGCGTCTGTCGGCATTACGTCATTCATATATTCGAAAGTGCGCATGTTCCACTACCACGCTGCCTTCGCTTCGAGGTTTTTACAATTCGAGGTTGTCGAAGTTTTCTTAACAGAAAATTTACGGTAAGAACAACACATCATGTCTTTACTTTCTCGTGGAAGTATTCATCAAGGCCATGAAGGTTTCAGTGGCCAGTGTTACGGATATGCCTATCCTAAGACAGTTAATTAACTAGACGTTATTTGATCACTGAACTACTTAATAAGTCTTGTAACCAATTAGTAATACTTATGACTTGGCATGAGTCAGCTATGATGTCATTTAGTAATTACGTAAATATATTATATATAGAATGAAGTATGTTACTATAATTATATACTCTAGAAACTATATAAGCAGCCATCGAACATATATCAGGCATGCATATGTATGAGAGTGAGCTATATGTATCAAAGTGGTTACGAAGTCAGTCCTGGAGTTCCTGCCGTTGGTTTTATTATTCCTTCCTTTTCAAGTCCATACGGATTGTTAACCTGTGCCGGAATCTCCTATTGACTGTTTCGTTGTGCGCAGACGACAGATAAGTTTCTGAACTTTAGTTTAGTTTTAATCTTTATAGACATTTTCAATATCTGTTCTAAGTTTCTTATTAATTAAATAAATAATTGTAAAAACCAAACAGCTGAGGTTACACTTTTTGTTGCGTATAGCGGTCACGTAACAATTGGGGGCTCAGGCGGGAACGTATACGTTAGTGTCTCGGGAACGTATACGTTAGTGTCTCGGGAAAGTGTACGTTAGTGTCCGGGGAATTTCATTCAAATCAAAGTTCGGTAACTTTTGATTTTTTTTTATTCGGAGGTAAATTTCGAATTTGTGTGAGCTCAGCTATTTGATAAAATGTCAGAATTTAAACCTGAGCAGTTTATGTTAGAGCCCGATCAAGACCTAGTGTCTGGTACCGTTCTATTGGGTATTAAAACGACTTTACCATTCGAGGGAATTCATCTACTTCTCGGCAATGACCTTGCAGGCGAGAAGGTAGTCGTTAACCCAATTTTGACTGATAAACCGTGTGTAAATCAAACTCCTGATCCTATTGAGCGAGAAATTTCAGATTTATATCCCGCATGTGCGGTAACTCGAGCCATGCGTAAGCAGAAGCAATTAGAACATGACGCTAGTGAAGACGTCATCGATATGTCAGACACCTTTCTTGGCCAAGCTTTCGAAGGCGTTAATTCAACATCTGAATCGTCTCAAGCAACCTTTTCAAAGCCAAATCTTATTAATGCACAACAAAATGATCCTGAGATCTCTGTCTTATTTCATAAAGCAGTTGACGAGGCCGAAATTGCGAAGAATCCGGTCTGCTACTTTATTAAAAACGATATTTTAATGAGAAAGTGGAGACCGCCTGATGTTTCGGCAGACGATGAGTGGTGTGTCAGATATCAGATCGTTGTGCCAAAGACCTACCGGTCTGACATACTTAGCCTAGCGCATGAAACCCCCCTTTCTGGCCATTTAGGTGTTACCAAAACGTATCTCAAAATTCTGAGTCATTTCTACTGGCCTAATCTTAGACGAGATGTAGTGCAATTTTGTAAAACTTGCCACACTTGTCAGGTTGTTGGGAAACCAAATCAGGTGAATCCAAAAGCCCATTTACAGCCAATTCCAGCCTTCGAGGAGCCGTTTAGTAGAGTAATTGTAGACTGTGTTGGCCCATTACCTAAGACTAAAGCAGGCAATCAATATCTGTTGACCATTATGTGCGCTTCTACAAGGTTCCCTGAAGCTATACCTTTGAGAAATATTAAGGCAAAAACCATTGTTAAGGCCTTAATTAAATTCTTCACTTTAGTTGGCCTTCCAAAGTCTATTCAGTCGGACCAAGGTTCAAATTTCATGTCTGGAATTTTTCAACAGGTGATGCACGAGTTAGGCATCAAGCAGTATAAATCTACTGCCTATCATCCTGAAAGTCAGGGTGCTCTCGAAAGGTTTCACCAAACTTTAAAAAACATGATGAGAACCTATTGCCTCGACACACAAAAAGACTGGGATGACGGCATCCATTTACTTTTATTCGCTGCTCGAGAGTCAGTTCAAGTAGAATCTCTGGGCTTTAGCCCATTTGAGTTAGTTTTCGGACATACGGTTAGAGGACCACTTAAACTCCTAAACGAAAAATTCCTTTCGGAAGATGGCGGTTCGTTAAATCTTTTGCAGTACGTTTCGGACTTTCGCACAAAACTTACGAAAGCATGTGATCTAGCTAGGACAAATCTTCGATCAACACAGAAAAACATGAAAAATAGGTTTGATCGAAACGCAGTAAACCGCAAATTTAAACGCGGTGATAAGGTTCTTGCATTGCTCCCAGTTCCTGGATATTCCCTTCAGGCTAGGTATTTTGGTCCCTATGTTGTAGACAAGAAAGAGAGTGATTTAAATTATGTCCTAATAACTCCAGATAGGCGTAAACAAAAACAGTTGTGCCATGTAAATATGTTAAAGCCGTATTACGATAATGATAGGGTAATACATTCTGTAAATGTAGTGAGTTCTGAGTCTGATAAAGACAAAGACGATGTAGACCTAGGAGAACTTTCTAGTCTGTCTGCCACATCAAAACTCAACAACTCTGATGTCCTACATAATCTGGATTCCAAGCTATCTCATCTTCCACCGAATCAACGTCAAGATCTTCAGAACCTGGTTAAAGAATTCGAACACCTTTTTCCAGATATTCCTACCAGAACAGACAAAATTTTCCACGATGTCGACGTTGGTGATGCTAAACCAGTGAAAACAACATCCCTACAGGTTAAACCCAGTGAAGCAGAAATACCTACGTGAGGAGGTTCAATATCTTTTGGAAAACGACTTCATAGAACCAAGTCAAAGTAATTGGAGCTCTCCATGTATCCTGGTGCCGAAACCTGATGGAAGCTATCGTATGTGTACCGATTACCGAAAAGTCAATAATGTGACTAAGTCGGATACATTTCCAATCCCACGAATGGATGATTGTATCGATAAAATTGGAAAAGCCAAGTACGTCACCAAGTTTGATTTATTGAAAGGATTTTGGCAAGTTCCACTTACTGATCGTGCCAAAGAAATCTCAGCCTTTGTTACCCCACAGGGTTTGTTCCAGTACAAGGTCATGCCATTTGGAATGAGAAATTCGCCAGCCACCTTTCAACGTCTCGTTAATAGCATCATTTCTGGCCTGGACGGTTGCGAAGCGTACATCGACGATATCATCATTTACAGCAATACCTGGGAAGAACATCTAAAGATCATCCGAGAGTTCTTCAGGAGGCTCAGCAAGGCAAAACTGACCATCAATTTGATCAAAAGTGAGTTTGGGTGTGCACATGTCACCTATTTGGGTCATGTTGTTGGTCAGGGTTATGTAAAGCCTGTTGATGCCAAAATAAGTTGTGATTTTAGAGTTTCCTAGACCTTCGTCAAAGAAACAGTTGATGCGTTTCCTGGGTATGGCTGGTTATTACAGAAAGTTCTGTCCAAATTTCTCCACCACTGAGCCTTTGACTCAGCTACTTCGCAAGAACGCTAAATATATTTGGACAGATCAATGTGAACTGGCGTTTGGAAACCTTAGAGCCATGTTGAAAAGTGCTCCCGTTCTGTCAGCTCCAGATTTCAACCATCCATTTAAGTTAGCTGTGGATGCAAGTGATGTAGCTGCTGGTGCTGTTTTGCTCCAAGAAGATGAAGACGGGATTGACCATTCGGTGTGCTATTTTCCCAGAAAGTTCAACAAACAGCAGAGAAACTATTCGACAATCGAAAAGGAATGTTTAGCTCTGGTTTTCGCTTTACAGCATTTCGAAGTTTACGTCTCTTCCTCAAGTCTGCCGATCGTTGTATTCAGTGATCATAATCCTTTGGTATTCTTCCACAAGCTGAAGAACAAGAATCAACGCCTATTGCGATGGAGTCTAGTTTTACAAGAATATAATTTGGAAATCAGACATATTAAAGGAAAAGACAATTTGATTGCGGACTGTCTTTCTAGGCCATAGACATGGTTAAACATTTTATATTCTAAAAAAGAAAGTTCTATCAAACTTCTTTTTTTCTTTAAGAGGGAGGGTGTTACGGATATGCCTATCCTAAGACAGTTAATTAACTAGACGTTATTTGATCACTGAACTACTTAATAAGTACTTGTAACCAATTAGTAATACTTATGACTTGGCATGAGTCAGCTATGATGTCATTTAGTAATTACGTAAATATATTATATATAGAATGAAGTATGTTACTATAATTATATACTCTAGAAACTATATAAGCAGCCATCGAACATATATCAGGCATGCATATGTATGAGAGTGAGCTATATGTATCAAAGTGGTTACGAAGTCAGTCCTGGAGTTCCTGCCGTTGGTTTTATTATTCCTTCCTTTTCAAGTCCATACGGATTGTTAACCTGTGTCGGAATCTCCTATTGACTGTTTCGTTGTGTGCAGACGACAGATAAGTTTCTGAACTTTAGTTTAGTTTTAATCTTTATAGACATTTTCAATATCTGTTCTAAGTTTCTTATTAATTAAATAAATCATTGTAAAAACCAAACAGCTGAGGTTACACTTTTTGTTGCGTATAGCGGTCACGTAACATCAGTCTCGAGGAAAGCAGTGCTCTTTCATGAGTTTATCAGCGCTATTAACAGCACAAACAATTCCAGTTATCGAGTGGAGTTCGACAACCATCGACTGTGTCTTAGTACAAGGAGACAACATGTATTTGAGTGCTTTTAACAATGGTCTCATTCCTCGTGAGGGATTTCTGTGGCTGAACAACTTACCAACTAGTACTGTTGCAAATATATCGCCCATTGAGACACAAAAATATATTGATCTGCCCATTGTGGCGGAGCCCGTTGAGGCACAAACTTATATTGATCTGCCCATTCCTACTCTACTCCAAGATTTTCAAATGCATTGGACTACATTAAACACACAACAAGTTTGGTAAGCACTCACTTTAATTCTCGTCTAATATATTGTGTTGATAGTGATTATTATTTCTCTTCCAACAATTTACTTAATATTTACATTGACTCCCAACCCCAAATCCCTGCTGATGAGACCACCAGAAGGTCGAAACGCGTCCAGGGTTGTGTCAATGTGTCCTAAGATCCTCATAGCACTATACTACACGTTACAAATCCTTAATTCTTTTTCTGATGTTTTTTCATTATTCTTAAACAGTAATCTTACACTGCATGTCCAACAGCGTGCTCCGCATCGCCTTTTGTACGCAACATAGCCGGAGGCTAATTGCGCTCTTCATTCAAATTCTCCTTCGTTTTACAACAATACGCGACCAAAACTCCAATGTGGTTCCCATTAACTACACATAAACCTTTATAAAAATCATGAAACCGCGCGGCCGGGAATGGTAACTAACAAACATGCCAATCGACTGGGCACGAGTTGCGAAATTTGAGGCAGCACGTCCCTTGCGATAGTAACTCCTAGTCATATACTATATATAATGACGTATAACACTGACGCAATCCCTGGACTAAAGGGATTATGAAATACTCGGAAGACAGACCGGGCATTAACCACCCTTTGTTGTTAGAGAATAAAAGCACTTTTAAGAATATTACATTGGTGACGAGGAGTAAAACTTTATGGAAAGCGGCGAGCCTGAACAACTTGTTGAACAACAACCTGTCGGAGCTCAAGTCCAAACGGAAAACACACCAAACATGTCAGTAGCCATTCGCCCAATGCCTGAACCCAAGATGCCGAAGTCGGAGCGAGCGTCGCTATCCGTTGGAACAACTGGATATCAGACTTTGATATATTTCTCTTGGCCAGTTGTATTACGAATACGGATCCCAAACGACAACGCGCACTACTTCTTTACTAAGCCGGACCCAGAGTGCGCGAGATTTTTAAGCAACTTTCCGAGACCGGAGACTCTAGTGACTATGACACCGCTAAAGCCAAACTAGCCTGCGTAACAGGCGTTACTGGATGAGGGGACTGGGGTGAGGGCGTACAAAAAGAGAGTACTTTTTGAGGATGAGATTTTATGGCCGGATGCCCTTCCTGACGCCAACCTTTTCTGTCAGGGGAGGACCCCTAGCCTTTGCCTAAAGAGGCACTACCTGCAGGCGGATACAGTTTAACGTCATGACCAGGATATATATATATTTATTATATAGCATGCTATCGGATATGAGCTTTTGCGTAATCTGATTGGTTCCCTACTACCAGGCTATCAGCTCATATCCTGCTAGTAGAGGAAAAACAAGATGGCGGCATGTTTTTTTAAACTGCCGAAAAGAGTTGAAATTGACGGATTTTTATACAGAAAAACATCAACACCCTCAAACCAATGTATAAAAAAACAACATTAGTGTAAAAATACATTAACAAATACACAATTTAGCATGTCAAATGGTAAAATTCACCTAAAAATTACGTCTTTTTACTTCAAAAACCCAACTAAATTAGCGGGTTGATATTAATTTGTTGCCAAACAAAGAAACTCACGGTTAAAATCAAGCTTACAACACTCATTTCGTAGGAGATCACCAGTAAAGAGACTTTTTTTATTTAGATAAGCATTTGGAGTAGTAAAAAGCATGTTCTTTTTCAAAAACAACCAACTAAGTAATTTAGTTTCACTGCCGAAGGTGTTACAGTTTCATTTTTGCATGAAATCAAAACCTTTTTCACGACAGCAACGCTAATATAAACAACTGACCCACCTTTTGACTTCATAAAGGTACGTTTTAATCTTTTTTGTTGATCTGTTTAACACATTTTTTGCCTCTCGAGCAACATTTATGCAACATTTCAAAGCTGTTTGCCGAACAGCTCAGCGAGAAACTCTGTGTGAATGCATCATTACGCATGGCGGAAGTATTAGTTGCCTATGCCGGAAGTTTGACGTTTCAAACATTTCGCTGTAATTTTGTCTCTTGTACAGTGCTTGGCTATATAATAAAACAGTTATACCATTCGCTCTCGTCGTATACGAACGAATAGCCAACTCGGCGAAGCGCCTCGTTGGCTATGAGCTCATATACAACTCGAGCTCATGGTATAACTGTTAAATATTTAACAATTATTCGCCGAAGGCGAGGTGAATATCGGTGTATAATAACCGAGACGAAGTCGAGGTTATTATTCACCGATATTCACTGAGCCAGAGGCGAATAATTGTTTTAGTATAAATACACATTTTCATACTTTTAGGAACAGCATTTTCTTTAAAACTAATTTCCTCTTCTGTCATTGACAAACCGGTTGGCGGCCATTTTGAATAAACGCTGTAGGTGATTATCGAGAATTAATCCGAGAGATTTTCTATAATCACCTGGGTATTTATACTAAATATATATATATATATATATATATATATATATATATATATATATATATATATATATATATTTCTAAAATTCATTAGTAATTCATGAGGAAAACACAAAGAAAAATCATGAGCGTATCGGATCTATATATGTGATATAGACTCGCTCTAAGTTTCTCGCTAGTTTTTAACGGCTGAGATAAGCTTAATTTTCAAAATTACTACGCCAATGAACGTATGAAGTGATTCTTTTTAGAAGTCATTTAAAAACCTTGCAGTACGGGCTTTATCGGCTCTAAAACACTCGGCTATCGCCTCGTGTTTTATACCCGATAAAGCCCTCCTGCGCGGTTTATAAATAGTACATATATATTTCTAAAATTCATTAATAATTCATGAGGAAAACAGAAAGAAAAATCATGAGCGTATCGGATCTATATATGTGATATAGACTCGCTCTAAGTTTCTCGCTGGTTTTTAACGGCTGAGATAAGCTTAATTTTCAAAATTACTAGCCAATGAACGTATGAAGTGATTCTTTTTAGAAGCCATTTAAAAACCTTGCAGTACGGGCTGTATCGGCTCTAAAACACTCGGCTATCGCCTCGTGTTTTATATCCGATAAAGCCCTCCTGCGCGGTTTATAAATATTACATATATATATATATATATATATATATATATATATACTAGCTACAGAATGAGTGGCCGTTCTGTATCGGGGTATACAGACATGAGGCGAAGCCGAGTGCATGTATCCCGATACAGAACGAACACGAATTCTGTAATTTACTTCTAAAACGGTCTATTTGGTAAGTTTATTGGCGTAGTAATTTTTCTAAAAAAAACACGTTGTCTAAGTGGCGAAAATCAAAGCTACAGTTTATGTAAATCAAGAAGAATCTATATCACACATATAGACTTATAAATTATTAATAACATATATGTATATATATATATATATATATATATAGTGAAAATACTGGAGCATCTGCGGTGACATACGTTAGTGACTGACGTGTTGTTTCAGTTTGATGGCGATCGCATTCATTGAGCTTCAAACGTTCATCTTATCTTAATGAAATTCGGCGTCGAAGAGTAATTTCAAAATTATTCAACAACAAACGCCGCCATTTTGACACGTGCTTAGCAACAGGGCATTGTATTTGTGACGTCATTTATCCAACTTGAATTGATTTTAATTTTAGAGTAATCAAAAATGTAGTTGAACATTTTAAAGTTACCGATGTGTTCACATGCAGTGATGGGCAATAAAACTAGTAAGTTAAAAAGATTACTTCAACCACTTAAACTTCACTTCACTTTTCACTTCACTCTAGTCCAATCCACTCCACTTTACTCCACTTCACTCAACTCAACTCCACTCCATTTTCCACTCCACTCCACTCACTCTACTCCACTTCACTTCTGACTTCACTCCGCTCCACTCCACTTCACTCCACTCTACTCTACTCTACTCTACTCTACTTCACTCTACTCCACTTCACTCTACTTCACTCTACTCCACTTCCAACTACTCCACTTCACTCCTTCCTCACTCACTCACCAATCACCTCACAATCACCTCACAATCATCACCTCACAATCACCTCACAATTACCTCACAATCACCTCACCTCACATCACATCACAATCACCTCACCTCACAATCACCCCACCTCACAATCACCTCACCTCACAATCACCTCACAATCACCTCACAATCACCTCACAATCACCTCACAATCACCTCACAATCACCTCACAAACACCTCACCTCACAATCACCTCACAATCACCTCACAATCACCTCACATCCCCTCACCTCACCTCACTTCACCTCACAATCACCTCACCTCACAATCACCTCACAATCACCTCACCTCACAATCACCTCACCTCACAATCACCTCACCTCACAATCACCTCACAATCACCTCACCTCACAATCACCTCACCTCACAATCACCTCACAATCACCTCACAATCACCTCACAATCACCTCACCTCACAATCACCTCACAATCACCTCACAATCACCTCACAATCACCTCACCTCACAATCACCTCACCTCACAATCACCACACAATCACCTCACCTCACAATCACCTCACAATCACCTCACAATCACCTCACCTCACCTCACAATCACCTCACAATCACCTCACAATCACCTCACAATCACCTCACAATCACCTCACAATCACCTCGCAATCACCTCACAATCACCTCACAATCACCTCGCAATCACCTCGCAATCACCTCGCAATCACCTCACAATCACCTCACAATCACCTCACATCCCCCACCTCACCTCACTTCACCTCACAATCACCTCACCTCACAATCACCTCACCTCACAATCACCTCGCAATCACCTCACAATCACCTCACAATCACCTCATAATCACCTCGCATCCCCCACCTCACCTCACTTCACCTCACAATCACCTCACCTCACAATCACCTCACCTCACAATCACCTCACCTCACAATCACCTCACAATCACCTCACCTCACAATCACCTCACAATCACCTCACCTCACAATCACCTCACATCACCTCACAATCACCTCACAATCACCTCACAATCACCTCACAATCACCTCACCTCACAATCACCTCACAATCACCTCACCTCACAATCACCTCACAATCACCTCACAATCACCTCACCTCACAATCACCTCATCTCACAATCACCACACAATCACCTCACCTCACAATCACCTCACAATCACCTCACAATCACCTCGCAATCACCGCACAATCACCTCACAATCACCTCACCTCCACCTCACAATCACCTCACAATCACCTCACCTCACCTCACCTCACTTCACTTCACCTCACAATCACCTCACCTCACAATCATCTCACAATCACCTCACAATCACCTCACCTCACAATCACCTCACAATCACCTCACAATCACCTCACCTCACCTCACAATCACCTCACAATCACCTCACAATCACCTCACAATCACCTCACAATCACCTCACAATCACCTCACATCCCCTCACCTCACCTCACCTCACTTCACCTCACAATCACCTCACAATCACCTCACAATCACCTCACAATCACCTCACAATCACCTCACATCCCCTCACCTCACATTCACCTCACCTCACAATCACCTCACAATCACCTCACCTCACAATCACCTCACCTCACAATCACCTCACCTCACAATCACCTCACCTCACAATCACCTCACCTCACAATCACCTCACCTCACAATCACCTCACCTCACAATCACCTCACCTCACAATCACCTCACAATCACCTCACCTCACAATCACCTCACCTCACAATCACCTCACAATCACCTCACAATCACCTCACCTCACAATCACCTCACCTCACAATCACCTCACCTCACAATCACCTCACCTCACAATCACCTCACAATCACCTCACCTCACAATCACCTCACCTCACAATCACCTCACAATCACCTCACAATCACCTCACAATCACCTCACAATCACCTCACAATCACCTCACATCCCCTCACCTCACCTCACTTCACCTCACAATCACCTCACAATCACCTCACAATCACCTCACAATCACCTCACAATCACCTCACCTCACAATCACCTCACCTCACAATCACCTCACCTCACAATCACCTCACAATCACCTCACAATCACCTCACAATCACCTCACAATCACCTCACCTCACAATCACCTCACAATCACCTCACAATCACCTCACCTCACAATCACCTCACAATCACCTCACAATCACCTCACAATCACCTCACAATCACCTCACAATCACCTCACAATCACCTCACACAATCACCTCACCTCACAATCACCTCACAATACCTCACAATCACCTCACAATCACCTCACCTCACAATCACCTCACAATCACCTCACAATCACCTCACAATCACCTCACAATCACCTCACAATCACCTCACAATCACCTCACAATCACCTCACAATCACCTCACAACCACCACCCTCACCTCACTTCACCTCACAATCACCTCACAATCACCTCACAATCACCACACAATCACCTCACCTCACAATCACCTCACCTCACAATCACCTCACCTCACAATCACCTCACCTCACAATCACCTCACCTCACAATCACCTCACAATCACCTCACAATCACCTCACAATCACCTCACAATCACCTCACAATCACCTCACAATCACCTCACAATCACCTCACCTCACAATCACCTCACAATCACCTCACCTCACAATCACCTCACCTCACAATCACCTCACCTCACAATCACCTCACCTCACAATCACCTCACAATCACCTCACCTCACAATCACCTCACAATCACCTCACCTCACAATCACCTCACATCACCTCACAATCACCTCACAATCACCTCACAATCACCTCACAATCACCTCACAATCACCTCACAATCACCTCACCTCACAATCACCTCACAATCACCTCACCTCACAATCACCTCACAATCACCTCACAATCACCTCACCTCACAATCACCTCATCTCACAATCACCACACAATCACCTCACCTCACAATCACCTCACAATCACCTCACAATCACCTCGCAATCACCGCACAATCACCTCACAATCACCTCACCTCCACCTCACAATCACCTCACAATCACCTCACCTCACCTCACCTCACCTCACTTCACTTCACCTCACAATCACCTCACCTCACAATCATCTCACAATCACCTCACAATCACCTCACCTCACAATCACCTCACAATCACCTCACAATCACCTCACCTCACCTCACAATCACCTCACAATCACCTCACAATCACCTCACAATCACCTCACAATCACCTCAAAATCACCTCACATCCCCTCACCTCACCTCACCTCACTTCACCTCACAATCACCTCACAATCACCTCACAATCACCTCACAATCACCTCACAATCACCTCACATCCCCTCACCTCACATTCACCTCACCTCACAATCACCTCACAATCACCTCACAATCACCTCACCTCACAATCACCTCACCTCACAATCACCTCACCTCACAATCACCTCACCTCACAATCACCTCACCTCACAATCACCTCACCTCACAATCACCTCACCTCACAATCACCTCACCTCACAATCACCTCACCATCACCTCACCTCACAATCACCTCACCTCACAATCACCTCACAATCACCTCACAATCACCTCACCTCACAATCACCTCACCTCACAATCACCTCACCTCACAATCACCTCACCTCACAATCACCTCACAATCACCTCACAATCACCTCACCTCACAATCACCTCACAATCACCTCACAATCACCTCACACTCACCTCACAATCACCTCACAATCACCTCACATCCCCTCACCTCACCTCACTTCACCTCACAATCACCTCACAATCACCTCACAATCACCTCACAATCACCTCACAATCACCTCACAATCACCTCACCTCACAATCACCTCACCTCACAATCACCTCACCTCACAATCACCTCACAATCACCTCACAATCACCTCACAATCACCTCACAATCACCTCACCTCACAATCACCTCACAATCACCTCACAATCACCTCACCTCACAATCACCTCACAATCACCTCACAATCACCTCACAATCACCTCACAATCACCTCACAATCACCTCACAATCACCTCACCTCACAATCACCTCACCTCACAATCACCTCACAATCACCTCACCTCACAATCACCTCACAATCACCTCACAATCACCTCACAATCACCTCACAATCACCTCACAATCACCTCACAATCACCTCACAATCACCTCACAATCACCTCACATCCCCTCACCTCACCTCACTTCACCTCACAATCACCTCACAATCACCTCACAATCACCACACAATCACCTCACCTCACAATCACCTCACCTCACAATCACCTCACCTCACAATCACCTCACCTCACAATCACCTCACAATCACCTCACAATCACCTCACAATCACCTCACAATCACCTCACAATCACCTCACAATCACCTCACCTCACAATCACCTCACAATCACCTCACCTCACAATCACCTCACAATCACCTCACAATCACCTCACAATCACCTCACAATCACCTCACAATCACCTCACCTCACCTCACCTCACAATCACCACACAATCACCTCACCTCACAATCACCTCACAATCACCTCACAATCACCTCACCTCACAATCACCTCACAATCACCTCACAATCACCTCACAATCACCTCACCTCACAATCACCTCACAATCACCTCACAATCACCTCACCTCACAATCACCACACAATCACCTCACCTCACAATCACCTCACAATCACCTCACCTCACCTCACTTCACCTCACAATCACCTCACGATCACCTCACCTCACAATCACCTCACCTCACAATCACCTCACAATCACCTCACAATCACCTCACAATCACCTCACAATCACCTCACCTCACAATCACCTCACCTCACAATCACCTCACAATCACCTCACCTCACAATCACCTCACAATCACCTCACAATCACCGCACCTCACCTCACCATCACCTCACAATCACCTCACAATCACCTCACAATCACCTCACATCCCCTCACCTCACCTCACCTCACTTCACCTCACAATCACCTCACCTCACAATCACCTCACAATCACCTCACCTCACAATCACCTCACCTCACAATCACCTCACCTCACAATCACCTCACAATCACCTCACCTCACAATCACCTCACCTCACAATCACCTCACAATCACCGCACCTCACCTCACAATCACCTCACAATCACCTCACAATCACCTCACAATCACCTCACAATCACCTCACAATCACCTCACCTCACAATCACCTCACAATCACCTCACCTCACAATCACCTCACATCACAATCACCTCACATCCCCTCACCTCACCTCACAATCACCTCCCAATCACCTCACCTCACAATCACCTCACCTCACAATCGCCTCACAATCACCTCACATCCCCTCACTTCACCTCACTTCACTTCACTTCACTTCACTTCACTTAGACCACGTCACCTCACAAGACGATTTATTTGGACAACTTTTATAAAATTGACCTCTTTTAATAATTTTAAAAAAATTAATTAAAATGGCCTTAAGAAATTTTACATCATCTAACATTACTTGTTTACGTTTTTTCTTTGTTTAAAGGATCTGGTGGGGGATTTCAAAAATGGAATGAAAAATCTGTAAAACATAAAGCCAAATTTCAAAAGCTACTGGACCCAGAAACTAATGTTACGAAGATTGGGCCTGTTCGAGTGTGTCTTGACGAAGACTTTCAACTTCGAAAAAAAGTAGTCACAAACGTCTACGCCGGCCTACACGACGACGGCAGCGAGGTATCAGTAAAGGAATTTTTGACCAACATCGAAGATTCGAAAGGAATAGACGAATTAAAAATTCTAACCTTACGAAATGTCACGGATTCAGACTATATTATAAAGTATCGAGATCAAGTATGCAAGGATAAGAAAACGTACATTATTTTTGACCTTTGCGAGGAAACCTTAGAAGAGTTCGTTCGAAGACATCCTCCGAGTTATCTAGCAAGGCATTGTCCTGTTTTAATTAAAGAAATTCTATCAGGACTAGATGCACTTCACAACGGAGAAGAGGAAGTTATTCATATGGATATAAATCCGTCGAATATTCTGGTTGACATCGAAGGTCACGCCCGTCTTGCCTGTTTTTCGCTCAGTAGAATACTCAACCAAGGCCAATCAACAGTACTGGAAACTCATCCAAAAGGAGAGTCGAACTTTTGGCTGGCACCAGAGTCTATTAAAGCATAACGAGGATGGAAAAGTGGTGTTTACCAAAAAGTCAGATGTTTATGTCGTAGGAATGATTTGTTTCCACGTTTTAACAGGATGCGTGCATCTTTTTGGCGAGCATCACGAACGTGTTGGGAATATCACTGAAGGAAACCCTGTCTATATTGAGAAGTTGGAGAATCCAGAAGCTAAACGTTTTGTATCGTGGTTAATAAGTCATGAAAGCAAAGACAGGCCAAGTGTAAAAGAAGCATTGGCACACCCTTATTTGCAAATACGTTCAGGTAAAATAATGTGACTCTAACTGCTAACCCAATAACTTATTGGATTCATCTAAGCCCGATATGACAAAATATTTAAGTCAAGAATTCAATATTGTGCAAGACTGAATGGCAATAATATCACTTTAACTACATCTCATATATGCAAACGACTTAGAAGCATACATGACTATGAATTTACAACCTTAGCTCTCCATCCGAGCCTCAGTAGCTCAATAGTTAGAGCGTCTAACTTGTCGTTAGAAAGTTGTATAGGTTTGATCCCTGTCTGCGACTCAAAAACATTTTCTGAGTAATTGAGCTTGATGAACGTCTATCAAACGACAGTTGCATTACTACATATATACGCATAACTTATCATATCATCTCAAAACATCTCATATGCTGAGATATGCGAAGCACACATTATATGACTATGAATTTGTAACCTTAGCTCTTCATCCGATTTGAGCTTGTCGAACGTCTGCCCAACGTTTGTTACACGTTCTCGTCATTAATTTTAGACACCACAACAGCTGCTGGTGATATGTGTGAATTGGAACCAATGAAGAAAAAGGAGCGACACGAAGAAGACTTAAACAACACTCAGCAGCCAAGCGAGGGTATAAAAGTGAGTAGTTTGCGCATCAGTACATGGTGCGACCACTGACCTATATACAACTGGACTGCGGGTCCCGTCCCAAGTAATCGAACAAAGATGGCAGAAATATGGATCTTTTCTCTCATGGTAGCAACCGCTGACTGTATTCAGCTGAATATGTTTGCTTCACTGTGGGCTCCGCCGCGCCCGCAACCCGATCAATTCCGTTATAAATTCATTTATGATAAAAAGGTCAGTGGTTACTAATATGAGAGAAAGTACCCATATTAAACCGCCATCTTGGATTGATCGCCCACTGCCAGTCATTGGTATATAGGGCACCTGCAGTCCAGTTGTATATAAGTGAGTGACCCAGTGACTTGAGGATGTTCGAAGGTGTTTAGTGTGCAAAGGTTAGAATCAATGGCCCGCGTTGCTTTCGTTCCACCCACTCGTTTGCCTGTGTGCAGTCTTGTACATGATCGTAGACTAGAGAGTAGCCTCAGATTCCGGCCGTCAGGGTTCTCGCCGCCCGCAATCCTCGCCACCATGTGCATTGCGGGTGTACCGACAACCCAACGACTGGAATATGAGTCTGTATAGCCTATAGAGGGCAGTGCTTCCATTTTTCTCTTTTCCGCCTGATTTTCCTTTTTTAACGCAAAATTTCCTTCTGTTCTTGAAATCGACAAACCAGAACTCTCTTGGGATTCACTTACATTAATAAGCTTCAGTCCCCCTGAGAAATTCTTAATCCCCGCCTCCCCAGATATTTCGAAACAAACTCATCATTCATGAACTCATTCATTTTAACCAAAGCCACCCCTGGGCCTAAAAAATCCAGTAAACACAACATGTAAATGTAATGTAGTAATGTGCATCATAATCATTCATCTATTGGAACACAATGTGCCATTTAAACATGTTTTAAAATTTTCAACATTTTGTTCAAGAGTGCTGTCAGAATGCAGGAAATACCGTTTCAGAAACCCAAATTTCAAAAATGTTCCGAGAGCTAGGGCGGTCTTTGAGTAATCTATTAGTATGTTAATAAACATAAACTCAAAACCTAGTCGGTGACTGGGTTTCTATATCTTAAAACACGATCAAGTAGGTTTTCTTTGTTTTTTTTGCGGGATTTATATCCCATAAATCCCGCATTATAAATTCATAGGATGCCTGCTACAACTATCTCGTATGGTAACGCTGGTAGCGCCCACATACGAGAAGGAGAGCAAGGGTTTGCTTTTCGCTCCACGTAGTTTACGAGAGGAAGGCAAACCAATGAAAATCATTAAAATCTGTTGGTTGAGTCAGCAATTTATTACGCTGAACGTTGAGCATAAAATGTGGGATTGATACTGCATCAATACGCATGCCCAATGCTGTAATGATAGATCTGGTACTAATTATTCATACTAATTATTCAAACAAGCTTGTAGAAGTCTGTGTATGGGTTCAATGAACCTTTACGTACTTCTCAAGTTGTTTAATAAACTATTATTCAAAGGTTGCTTTGGAGTCTTATTATTTCATAAAATCCCGTTAACATTTGACATAACAATGTCCTTCGACACTCGGTAAATGCTATCTTTTAGAAAACCTTCTTCAATCGTGTTTTAAGTCGGATAAATACCTCGAACGTCGGCTTATATATCTATATATCTATCTTATATATCTGCTAGTCAGCGACAGTCGCTTTTCTCTTTGTTTCTTTTTTCCTCTCTTTAGCCTACTGCAGAGATACCTGATGTCGGAAAAGGTAAATGTATTTATTTCTGGAAGTTTTTCTTTTCAATTTCATTCAGCTGACCATAGTGCTTTTCCAACTTATATACTACAGTATATAATAGAGTCCACACTCCATACCAGTACTCGATATACTATATGCTATATCCAATACACCACATATTAGATACTACATACTATATACTTTATCATATACCACATATCAGATACTACAAACCACATATCATATTCCATATATTATATATCATATTAGTTAAAAAAATAAGTAAGTTAAAAAAATTACTTCACTTAAACTTCACTTTACTTTACTTCACTTAGACTTCAGTTAGACTTCACTTTTCACTTCACTCTAGTCCAATCCAATCCACTTCACTCCACCCCACTTCACTCCACCCCACTTCACTTCCGACTTCACTCCGTTCCACTTCACTTCACTCAACTCCACTTCACTTCACTCTACTCCACTTCCACCTACTCCACTCCGCTTCACTATACTCCACTTCACTCCCATTCCCATTCCCATTCCTATCCTCAACTCACAATCACCTCACCTTACCTCACTTCACTTCATTTCACTTAAACCACATAACGTCACCTCACAAGATGAATTAATTTATTTGGACAACTTTTATAAAATTGACCTATTTTAATAATTTTACATCATCTAACACATTACTTGTTTATGTTTTTTCTTTGTTTAAAGGATCTGGTAGGGGATTTCCAAAGTGGAATAAAAAATCTGTAAAACATGAAGCCAAATTTCAAAAGCTACTGGACTCAGAAACTAATGTTACGAAGATTGGGCCTGTTCGAGTGTGTTTTGACGAAGAGTTTCGACTTCCACGAATAAGAGCAGTCGCGAACGTCTACCTCGGCCTACACGACGACGGCAGTGAGGTATCAGTAAAGCAAATTTTGACCAACATCAAAGATTTGAAAGAAACAGACGAATTAAAAATCCTAACCTTATCAAATGACATGAATTCAGACAATATTGTGAAGTATCGTGGTCATGTATGCAAGGATAATGTAACGTACATTATTTTTGACCTTTGCGAGGAAACCTTAGAAGAGTTCGTTCGAAGATATACCCGGTCCCCGAGTGATCTAGCAAGGTATTGTCCTATTTTATTTAAAGAAATTCTATCAGGACTAGATGCACTTCACAACGGAGAAGAGGAAGTTATTCATATGGATCTAAATCCGTGGAATATTCTGCTTGACATCAAAGGTCGCGCCCGTCTTGCCTGTTTTTCGCTCAGTACAATACTCAACCAAGATCAATCAACAGTACTGGAAACTTATCCGAAAGGAGATTCGAACATTTGGCTGGCACCAGAGTCTATTAAGCGTAACGAGGATGGAAAAATAATGTTTACCAAAAAGTCAGATGTTCATGTTGTAGGAATGATTTGTTTCTACGCTTTAACAGGATGCCTGCATCTTTTTGGTGGGCCTCACGAACGTATTCGGAATATCATTGATGGAAAACCTGTCAATATTGAGGAGTTGAAGAATTATCCAGAAGCTAAACGTTTCGTATCGCGGTTAATAAGTCATGATAGCAAAGATAGGCCAAGTGTAAAAGAAGCATTGGAAGACCCTTATTTGGAATTACGTTCAGGTAAAATACGTAACTGTGACTCTAACTGCTAACCCAATGTAACTTATTGGATTCATCTAAGTCCGACATGGCAAAATATTTAAGTCAAGCATTCAATATTGGGCGAGACTGAATGGCAATAATATCACTTTAACTACATCTCATATACAAACGCTAGCCTACCACTTAGAAGCATACATGACTATAAATTTACAACCTTAGCTCTTCATCCGAGCCTCAGTGTCTTCTTAATGGTAAGAACGTCTAACTGGTGATTAGAAGGTTGCTAGTTCGATCCCTGTCTGGGGTTCAGAAACATTTTCTGATTATTTGAGCTTGACGAACGTTTACCCAACGTTTGTTACACGTTCTCGTCATTAATTTTAGACACTACAACAGCTGCTGGTGACCTGTATGAACGGAAACCAATGAAGAAAAAGGAGCGACACGAAGAAGACGGAAACAACAATCAGCAGCCAAGCGAGGGTATAAAAGTGAGTAGTTTGCGCATCAGTGCAATGTGTGACCACTGACCTATATATGCGGGTCCCGTCCCCAGTGATCGAACAAAGATGGCAGAAATATTGACCTTTTCTCATGGTAGCAACCGCTGACTATTCAGCTGAATATGTTTACTTGACTGTGGGCTCAGCCGCGCCCGCAGCCCGATCAATTTCGTTATAAATTCATTTATGATAAAAAGGTCAGACGTTACTAATATGAGAGAAAGTACCCATTTTAAACCGCTATCTTGGATTGCTCGCCCACTGCCAGTCATTGATATATAAGGCACGTGAAGTCCAGTTGTATATAGGTGAGCGGATGTGACACAGTGACTTGAGGATGTTCGAAGGTGTTTAGTGTCAAGTCATGGTACTATAGACCACATTTTGTTAAGGTTAGAATCAAGGCCCGCGTTGCTTTCGTTCCACCCACTCTTTTGCCCGTGTGCACTCTTATACATGATCGTAGACTTGAGAGTAGGCTCAGATTCCAGCCGTCAGGGTTCTCGCCGCCCGCAATCTTCGCCACCATGTGGATTGCGGGTGTACCGACAGCCCAACGACTGGAATCTGAGCCTGTATAGAGGGCAGTGCTTCCATTTTTCTCTTTTCCACCTGATTTTCCTTTTTTAACGCAACATTTCCTTCGAAAATACCGAAATTTCCTTCAAATATTTATAAGAGATTTAAGCACGACCCTGTTCTTGAAGTCGACAAACCAGAACTCTGTCGGGATTCACTGCCACTAATGTAGTAATGTAAGCTTCAGCCCCCTGAGAAATTCTTACCTCCCGCCTCCCCAGATATTTCGAAACTAACTCACCATTCATGAAGTCACGTTTCTCTCTGACGAAGGGCCTTCGCTCGAAACGTTAGAAACTACGTTTAATAATTTCAGCAGTACTCAGATCTTACTATATTTCGATTTGTATTTCAACACTGCCTATACGCAGCACTGCACTTTTATTTCATCATTCATTAACTCATTCGTTTTAACCAAAGCCACCCCTGGGCCTAAAAAATCCAGTAAACACAACATGTAAATGTAATGTAGTAATGTGCATCATAATCATTCATTTATATTGGAAGACAATGTGCCATTTAAACATGTTTTAAAATTTTGTTCAAGAGTGCTGTCAGAATGCAGGAAAAACCGTTTCAGAAACCCAAATTTCAAAAATGTTCCGAGAGCTAGGGCGGTCTTTGAGTAATCTATTAATACTCACAACCAGGATTTATCGCCTAGCTTATATATTTGTCACACAGTCGCCTTTCTCTTTGTTTTATTTTCCCTCTCTTTAGACTACTGCAGAGATACCCGATGTCGGAAACGGTAAACGTATTTATTTCTGGACGTTTTTCTTTTCAATTTAATTCAGCTGACCTTTCCAACGTATATACTACCGTATATACTATAGACTCCACACTCCATACCATATACCACATATACCATATCCACACACCACACTAAATGTATATACCACATATCACATACCACGTGATTTCATGAATTATTGATATTTTAAACACCATATATCATATACCACATATCATATCATATCAGATACCACATATCATATCATACCATATACCACATGTTATTTATTTATTTATTTATTAACTTTACAACCATACAAGTGTGCGAAAGAATTAATACAAGTTAAAAATAAAAACGATGCAAGACTTGATCATGGTTGAAGGTATGGTCAACAGGACATGAGTCCCATGTGAAGACCAACCTGAAAAATGTGACATACCACTTATCATATTGTAGCGGGAGTAGAGCCCACAGTGTGTGTTCCGAGATCGATCACACAAACAAGATATATGCTCTTATCAGCTTTTATTCAGCGAGCACATGTAAACTTGCGCAAGCAAGAACACCAGAACACCGAACAACAACTACGTGCGCCCCCGCACATACGGTACATTCCAATCACATCGCGTGATAACACGTCACTCAGAGCTTACTCGCTACATTATACTACCTACCACATACCACATACCATACAACACATATCATATACCAACCTCGTATCCAGGGCATTTTACCTCCACGTTGGGAGGTCAGCCAAAATGGCCCTGGCATCGGCTTCTCGATTCTATATTCTGATTGGCTGGTTTAAAAATTGATTAATTCAGGTGAGTATCTCATGACTCTCTCATTCTTAGGGAAAGAAATCAAGCCTGAGTTCAGTGCAAAAGATTTAGGAGTTATCGTAGACTCACATTTGACGTACAACGAACATATCAGAAAACTTATTTCCTCATGCACTTCGAAACTGTGTCAGATTAACAGAGTGAAGGACAGTTTTGATAAAGAAACGCTTAGCCTAATCATCTCATCTCTTGTCATCAGTAAGCTTTTTTACTGTTCTTCAATGTGGTCAAATACATCTGCCACAAATATTAGCAAACTCCAAGCCGTACAGAACTTTGCATGCAGGATAATCACAAATACAAGAAAGTATGATCACATCACTCCTGCGCTACGCCAGATTGGTTGGCTACCTGTCAGTGAACAACTGCTGCTCAGAGACTCAATTATGACTGTATGAACTCGCTCGCTCCACCATATTTAAGTAACAAATTTAGTAAACGCTCTTCAATACACAACCGACTCACACGTAACAAGGATAGTGTACAAATTCCTCTTTACCGAACTGCTTCTGGGCAACGATCGTTTCACTACAGATCTGTAAAACTTTGGAATAGTTTAGAAGATAACATTAAGTAGGCAACATCTCTAAGTCACTTTAAGAAGTTAATGAAAAACTATTTGTTAGACAATTTTCTTAATAGCCACTAATTAATATTTTAAGCTGTTATACATTTGATTTTATAAATATTCATATTTTACATTATAAATTTTAAACTGTAATGGGCATTGAAAAGCCCAGTTGGGAATTGCTCAATAAAGTATGTATGTATGTATGTATAATTTATTCATCAAAATCTGAATTGCAATAGATTCACTCTTCAAAATTTACCCAAAAATTAGAAATGATAGCCTTGGATAAAGTCAATAACAATATTAGATACATGCTTGTTCATGACATTTACAGGTATCCTGAATAATCGTGGGGGTATCATGAGGATTAATGCTAGCTAGTTGCTTTTATGATAAAGGTTCACATGAGTTAGTCGGCAGAGCGTTACATAATTCTCATTTATTATTCACGAATACGTATTATACAAAAACAAAACACAAAGACCGCATAAATTTTCTTGCCAAAACACGCCAAAATTCTGGGTGTCACGTGACCAGCCGATGCCAGGGCCATTTTCGCTGACCTCTCAATGTGGAGGCAAAATGCCCTGGGTACGAGGTTGGTCATATACCAAATATCATATACCACACATCATATACCACGCACACATATACCACATACCATAAATCACATATAATACAGCACATACTATATACCACATACCATATATCACATATAATACAGCACATACTATATACCACATACCATATATCACAAATAATACAGCACATACCACATACCACATATAATACAGCACATACCACATACCATAAATCACATATAATACAGCACATACTATATACCACATACCATATATCACATATAATACAGCACATACCACATACCATATATCACATAATTATCACACACCATATACCCATATAACACATACCATATCATATACTACATACCATATATCACATATCATATACCATATGTCCTAGGCCATGTTACGCGTAATTTCGCCTGCATTGGCAACTTGTAGAAATTTGTTGCAAACGTAGATACCAAAAGAACACTAGAAAACCTACACGCTAAAAGTGTGTTGAACACATTTTTTACGTGTTGTATTTTAGACGTGTTGTATTTCAGGCGTGTTGCATAAAACACGCTTTTTGCGTGTTGCATACAACACGCATTTGGCGTGTTGTTCATCATCGAAACAACACGCCGTTAGCGGGGGGAGCGGAAATAAGAACCTGGGTACGAGATTGAGAAAACCGCGCTCGTCGTCTAATTATTTTCTTAAATGCAAAACGATTCGTATTATTTGCTTTGTATGCTCTATTTAGAATTACCGTGGAAATGGGAACAAAACTCAGAAATTCACAAAGCCAAATATGAACGGCTGCTGGAATATGGCCCAAAGCACCCGAAGATAAAGGAGATAAACGGCGTACGGGTATGTTGTGCCAAAGATTTCTTAATCGGTAACGGCTGCGATGGCACTTGTGTCTACATTGGCTTGGCTAAGGATGGTTGTGAAAAGGCTGTGAAGCGTCTACTGAAAGACCTTTGTGCTCATTTAGGAACACAAGAGAAAAAGATTCTGAATACTCCGAACGCTAAGAACTCGAAATATGTCGTCCGATATTGGTTCTATGATGACGAAACCGACAATGATTTCGCCTATCTAATCGAGGACCTGTGCGAAGGAAACTTGGAGCAATACGTGACCGAGCGAAGTATGAAGAAGGAAGATTTGGTAAACAAAGCCCCGGCTATCGTGCGCCAGATATTGGAAGGACTGAGTGATCTCCAGTGTGATCCCAAACCAGTTCTTCACAGGGATTTGAAGCCTTCGAACATCATGCGAAACGTAAGCGGCAATTGGTTGTTGGTCGACTTTGGCATAAGTCGAACGCTAGCAAAAGACGAAACGACTCACCGAAGCGGGCAGAAAGGAACAATATTCTGGAGAGCGGTCGAGTCGTATCTTCCCAAAGACGAGTCAGATTCACCTGAAGAGAACCCAGGTAGCGAATGGGTGAGGTACAAAAAGGAATCTGATATACAAGTCGCTGGCATGATAGCTTTCTACATTCTGACCAAAGGCAAACATCCTTTTGGTCCTGAGAAAGAGTGTGTTCGGAATCTCTGCGATGGCAATCCAGTTGGCCTAGCGAAACTGCTAGATCCGGTCGCAAATGATTTGATATCGTGGATGCTTCAACACAAGCCTGAAGATCGGCCTTCAGCTAAAGAAGCTTTGAAACATCCCTATCTTCAGCCAGCTGACAAGCAATTCGAATTGTTGAATTCCATAGGCAATGAGCCGGAGATCAAGACGACCAACTCCAGGTCCGAACTCGTGAGTAAACTAAACAACGATCCCTTATTGTCGTTCGATTGGAAAGCGAAGATTAACCCTGATGTTATGAAGTATTTTTGCACCGATGAAATTCATAAGAGAATACTGAAGTACGGCTGTGAGTGGACGGAATGTCTACGGCTTATACGAAACACGACCCAGCACTGGAACGACCGACCACACCCACGCCCAGAAGCACACTCTATCGTGGGTAACCCTCAGGAGTACTTCCTTAAAATGTTTCCAACCCTTCCTGTCGTGATTCACAGAATCATCAGATCATCGGAACGGAAAGAGACTCTGCAAAAATAATTGATGTAAGGTACGTCTTTAAAGTGCATCTAACCTAAAAATGAAATTCGCTTTGTTGGAAAGGGCGTTAAAAATGAAGAAGGATACGGTTAACATTTTTTCGATATCTCTTTGTTTTCATTAGAGGTATTTGTTGGGGTTTTTTTGTAGTATGCAAATAAAAGATAAAGGCCTGGGGGCTAATCATCGTCGTAGCAGCAGGGAAATCTGTCTGCGCATGCGTGTGCGGTCTGCCGAAAGTACAATCTCGTTCCCAGAGCCTTCGCCGGCACGCAAATGAAGGCTCTGGGATAATCATCGAGAAGTGTTTTGATTGGCTAGCTAAAGGCGGCGGCCTTTCAAGTGGAACAAACGTTTTTCTGTTTCTGGTGATGGATTATCCCAGCGCATACACGAAGGGTACGAGATTGCCGAAAGTAGGGCTTTTACGGGTTAGAACGTAGACAAATATGGCGGTCAATGCATGCTTAGGGGAAGCTTTGCTATTTAGTATCTTTTAAATTGTGTGCGTGCTTCGACAAAAGTTACGTACTTTGTTTGCAAAATTTACAAATAAAATTAAACAAGATACTAGAAATGAGGAAAGCCGACTAATATATCCCGAACGTATGGCATTCTAGCGACACACACGTGCTTTCAAAGACGAAGTAAGGGGCTTGGGGCAATCAGCAAGCACCCACCAAAAATGTGTTCATGTACAACCAGAGAATGAAATCACATCATTTTCGTTTTGGAGAAAAAGGCAAACTTTGCTGAAATTGACAATATTTGCATGTCGCCGTTACACTGAAATTAGTAGCAATAGACAAGTCGGACTTCATTGTAAGATCTGAGTAGGACAAAAATACTGATTATATATTTCTATGCACGAACGGAATTATACGTAAACTTAGCACAACACTGTGGCAGTTAAAAGTTCTTGCTCAACGTAAGACAGAATCTGAGTACGTTTCACAGACAGCACTAACTAGTAAACAAGTCGTCGGATGAAAGAATTAATGAATACATAATTTACCCACCAAGCCCAATTTTTCCATTACTAAATACCTCTCAGATATCAAAAGCAGTAATGGAATAAAATAAGACCAGCAAAGTAAATTTTGGTGAAAAAGACAGTTTTGAGTTATAGAGTCGATCAAACATTAACTACCAACTTGACTCCAATGCTGCTTCTTCGTACCACCACTTCATCTTCCAATATTTATACACCTTCCTGGTTGAAATGTCTCTCACCTCTCAGAACAACGTCAGTGTTTCCACTAATTGACCAACATACTTTAAAACACTGGTTCACCGATAGATTGTTAGTAAATCTTGAAGATATCACATACCACATATTATATACCATTATATACCATCAGACACTACATACCATATATCATATACCACATGTCATATACCACATACCATATATCATATAACCATATACCACATATCAGACACTGCATATCATATATCATATACCACATATCACATATTATATACCATATACCACATATCAAACACTACATACCATATATCATATACCACATATCATATATCACATACCACATACCATATACCACATATCATATACCACAACCACAATCACATACCACATATCATATACTACATGCATACCATATACTTTATCATATACCATGTATATATCATATACCAACATACTACATATCATATACCACATGTCATACACCACATATCATATACCACAAATCATATATCACATATACTATATGTCCTAGGCCAAGTTACACATAATTTCGCCTGCGTGGAAACTTGTAGAAATTTGTTGCAAACGCGGATACCAAAGCAACTTAACGCCATCCTTCATGATTTATATATTTTCATTTCTTTTATTGTCTATAGGTTCATCAAGTAGGAGAAACTGGAAAAAGACCTCGATTGTCCACCGAGAAAAATTCGAAAAGCTTATAGAGATCATGAATAGCGAGCTGGGTAGGGTTACGAAGATAAATGGTGTGAGCGTATGCTTTGAAGACGAATTTTTCATTGGAAATGGATGTTCAGGAACGAAAGTCTACATTGGCCTTTGTCAAGAGAGTCAATTATGCAAGTCACTCGGTTTGAATGAGCGTAGTATCTTGACATCCCAAGTCGCCGTGGAATCGCCACGTATTGTCAATTACTGGTTCTACGATGACACTTCTAATCCACAATTTTCCCACCTTATCCTAAACCTTTACGAGAAAACCCTGAAGAAATCACGTGGACGGGCAAAATTTAGAGGATCTCAAAAAGAAAGCTCCGAAAATGATGCGCCAAATACTGGAAGGCCTTGAAACTCTTCATTCTCGACAACCCAGAATTCTACACAGGGATTTAAAATCTTCAAACATTCTTGTCAACGTCGAAGAAGATCTGTTGTTAGCAGACACTCCACTCCACTTGAAACAGTTTTTGTCATCGGTTGATTTATCGCATATATAAACTACCAAAATTCAAACCTCATTGAACTATAACGAATTAGTACTCTGGAATTCATTATGACACGAAAATTAAGTCTGTCTTATTTGAAAGAACTGTCTTATTTGAAAGAACAATTAAAATGACAAAGTAACATCTTTTCCAGTTTTTCGTTTCCTAGCTTCGTTGTTCAGTTCAAATATTTCAGGTTGTTTGAAATGATATTTAAACATTTTGGCGTCACATGTTTTATAATGAGTTATATCAGAGAAGGTTATATATCTTTGCTATTATCAAACATAATCACTTGAAAATCTACAGGTTTGGTGTTGTGGGAAAAATACACCCACATGCTTCTTTTGAATTAAGTTTGGTTTGATAGTGGCAACGATATATAATCTTTTCAATAAGTCTTTATACACATATGACGTCAAGATGCTTAATTTACATATTATGAAACAAACTGAAACATCTCAACAACGAAGCAAGGAAATGAAAAACTGCAAAAGATGTTACTTTGTCATTTTAAGTGTTCTTTCAAATAAGATAAACTTAAGTTTCATAAGCATTTTAATAGTTGTAAGTAACTTTTAATTAAGTTTTATGTTAGTGTTAGTTAACGAGTTCGCAGTGATTGGTATATATACACTGTTGCGGTGACCCTCACTTAATGTAATTTTGTATTTTATAATTGCCTAAGTTTTAATTGTGGGCAAACAAACTATTTCACTCCGAACAAATATAGAATCGTTAAAAATGTAAGTTTTAGCCTAAACTAAAATATGCGTTCACCTTAATTATACTTACCATTTTGGAAGGCTGGTGCAAGCTGTTGCTCGAGGGGCCCTGGGACCCAAACATTGCCAACCCCAAGCCTTGACTCCAAGCTAAAAATTAAATCCTATTACTAACTACCTGTATGTAAGAATAGTTAGCACAGTAATGTAATACTTTCATTATAAAATGAATACCTTGTATCTTTGGCATAGATTTACTGGTGTACCATTCATCACATTGGCATGAATCACTAATGCATTATAAACATTAATAAAGAACGATCGTTTCTCCGCTCTCGGTATCTCCTCTAAGCCTCAAATTCTTTGCTTGATTTCATTGCTTCGTAATCCACACCCTAAGATATTAAAATTGACAAAATAAATAATTACATCACTCAGCAATAGTTTGGGCATATGCCCCTTAAAAAGTTGTTGTGCCCTCCTCTTGGGTCATCACCGACCTATACTAGGAAAGCTTCTGATTGGTTTAGATAATACGTAGAGAAAACTCTACTTGGCCCTGCTAGGATTCGAATCCGGGCCAAGTAGAGTTTTCTCTACTTGTCTGGTATGGTTCGTCACTTGGAGTAACACATTATTATTCTCTACCAGAGTTCACTGTCCCACGACTTTCGAAATCGAATATGCATTACTTTTCAGAGATGGAAAAAGTTGGACTGGACTTTAGACTGAAGTTTAGAGGGGACGAGCACCCGAAAGTAACGGCTATACCCAAAAGTAACGGCTACTCGAAAGTAGCGACTACCTGAAAGTAACGGTTACCCGAAAGTAGCGGCTAACTGAAAGTAGCGGCTAACTGAAAGTAGCGACTACCTGAAAGCAGGGCGCTCTAAAACACGGGCGGGGAAACGGCAATGGGAGCCCTGATCTATGTGTGATGCGCGTACCCCCCGCATATATCACTGTTGAGCTTCAATTCAATTTCATTTTCGAAAGTAGAGAAACCATGAGCGAAGCCGAAGAAAACTGAGACGGCTGAAAGAAGATGCCAACGACAAAAGAATCTTTACCGATAGAAACCTCCGCATGAAAAATCACAGTAATGATGAGAAAAAAATAGGATTCACTATTGGCTATTGCATGTTATGGCTGATCCAGATACCTCAAGACGAAGTCGAAGACTCCTGCGGTCTGTGAAAGTCGAACCTCCATTTGAATATATGCTGCCAAGTATATGTGTGGTTTCCAGCTTTTTTAAGCCGTAATCTTGTTGTATTTGCTCTATAAATGTTATTTTAATGATCTATATACCCATACATACTAGTTATAGTCTTGAATGAATCTCATGCAAACTTCAGAAGCTACAAAAAAACAACTGAATAGTCAAACCTCAAGCGGCCGTGATTATCAACTGTACTGTAGTCGTAAAATAATGGACTTGATCAGATTTGTTTAAAATGGAGACAGAAGTATATGGTAAGAGATACTACAGTACTCTTTTTAGTATGTCCTTTAAAAAAATATCTATAACTATATTATCGTACGTTGGTCTCTTGTGTTGTAGATTTGACCCGTGATTTGACTTATAGAGTACTGTCTTCGGCATTCGACAACTGTAACACACTTTTGAGATAGAGTATGAACGAATTTTGTCTGCAAAATGCAATCATTGTAGTTACCAGTTTCTCGAATATATAAAGAAATATATAATGTTAATCTGCATGCCGTAAGAGTGTTTTTTAGTTGGGTTTTTTTTAAAAGTGTTATGATATTATCTATGACAAAATATGCTGAACTGCATATTGTTTACTCTGGATAACACAAAGCCGAAAACGTTCTTGATTTTTATTGTTTATATTTTGATTGATTTTGATTTTTTCCGCTGAAGTTTGGGCAAACCTGTTAGAGTCTTCTGCCGGTTAACGTCTATAGTATTTCTGTGCACATAAAATTTGGCAAACAAAGAATTCTAATCTTGTTTTTACCGTCGTAAACTAGCTTGAGTCGCATCGATGCAGACTTGTAGTAAACTTTGCAATTTTTATTTACACCATTTGGTTGAAATTTGTTTTAAAAGTCTCAGTTCTTCTCGTTTGTTTAACATTATTGGAAGCAGGGTTTTAGCATTGTGTATATGTTAATTCATGCGATTGCTCTTTAAAAGAAGCATGAGGTTTCAAACTTGAAAGCGTTAGCAGTTTTTTAGTTTCACGTATTAAAGTTATAGTCAGTATCGAGAATGGAAGAGAAAATTTTCAAAAATGGGTTGGTGAAATGTCAGTTTTGCAAAAAAAGCACAAAAAAGCACGTTCGCTGACTATATGTCAGTTAGAAAGCCCATTTAACTGTCTTTACGTTCGTGTATTCAAATTTACTTTTGTCAACCGATTCGCAGAGAAAACATGATTTTAACGGCGTGCGCCATTCAAAAATTGTAAATTTTTAGGAATTTTTTCAGCTCTCACGATAAACAATTGTGATTTTATTAATCTAGAATAAATCCTTGACAATATATAATTAAAACAAATTTAATCTGAAAGAGTTACTTGTTCTTTATTTGTTTTTCTAATGGCAGTAATAAGTTTTCTTCCTTTTCAAAAAGAGGAATTTATCTCGGGTACGCTTCATCTTTTTGGTAGCCATTCAAATCGTGTTTTTGTTGATTTTCAGAGCCCAAGCGCGCTCGTGCCAGTCCTTTGATGCATCACACATAGCTCGCCAAATTATATGCGCGTTTCCCCGCCCGTGTTTTAGAGCGAGCGACTACCTGAAAGTAACGACTACCTGAAAGTAACGACTGCCTGAAAGTAACGGCTACCTGAAAGTAGCGACTACCCGAAAGTAACGGCTACGTGAAAGTAACGACTACCTGAAAGTAACTGAAAGTAACGACTGCCTGAAAGTACCTGAAAGTAGCGACTACCCGAAAGTAACGGCTACGTGAAAGTAACCACTACCTGAAAGTAACTGAAAGTAACGACTGCCTGAAAGTAACTGAAAGTAGCGACTACCTGAAAGTAACGGCTACGTGAAAGCAGTGAACTCGATGTAAGTTATATTGTGGTAACTGGAACGCTAACGCGTAAACCAAAAGGTGAGGTAAAAAGTTCCAGGCCCCTACGCGGTTTGCAGGTAGGTTTCAGTCTCCCACAAAATGTTTTTACACGGCCGCCCGTCTTGAGCGAACTGCGATTTGAAAAAAATTATTTATCAAATTATTTTGTCAGACTAAACGTGCATTTAATGGTTTCCCATTGTAGTGCAGTGCTGTTGTTTTATTTACTGTACAGTAGTCCAAAGCTATACAGTAAATTAAGCTAGGGATGAAAATAGGCCGGCTAGGATGAAAACAGCCAGCTGAAAAGGTGAGAACAAGAGTGAGAAAGCTATTCTTGTACGAGTCTGAAGACGTATTGATACTTGATATTTCATAACATACATCTAATGTCATTTTCTTATTTCTGTTCCTTTAATTTTTTGTTCGAATGTGTTAACGACCTTTTGTAACTAATGATATTTTAAGACATAACTGACAACTAGATTGTTTATTTTTCACGTATACTCATGGCTGCCGAACTAATTATGCAGTAATTGTTTATTTGTTACTATAGTAAAAGTCATTGTCTTTACAAACCATGCACGAAGTTTGTCAGTCAAGAAATTAAATCAAACTTTTCGTTATATTTATAAACCATATATTAGAGTTTTGTTACTCCGAAGAGGATACAAAAAATCAACGCAAACTTAGTATAGAATATGCCTTTAGTACCAGTTTCATGTGTCGTTTTGTTTAAAAAGCATTCCGCATTCGTACCGAAAACTACAACTAGCACGTTTAGCAAAGCGTGATAAAATGATTCAATAAATAATTGTTCGCACCTTTTCGAGCCTTCGCGGTTCGCTCAAGACCAGTGGCCGTGTAAAAAAACATTTTGTGGGAGACTGAAACCTAGCTGCAAACCGCGCAGGGGCCTGGAACTTTGCCTCACTTTTTGCCCCACGAATGACTGGACGTTAACGTTCCAGTTACCACATTTTAACTTACATCGAGTTCACTGCCTGAAAGTAACGGCTACCCGAAAGTAACGGCCCCAATGGGCGCTAATCCCAAAAGAAGGGGGGGGGGCGCTACTTTGGAAATTTTACGGTGTAGAATACCGTGAAAGATATGTTTTAATTAGGGAGACTTTAGTAAGTTCTTAATTAGTATAGGTAATCATATGATAGCGAGTACAATTAAGGATTTACAATACAAGTGATATTTTAAAATTTTGCAAAAATTGGAACGTTTTAGTACCGGATTCGTTTTGCCGTTTACACACAAAAGAATGAACCCGGAATAAAAACTTTCCGGTTTGATCACGTATCCGGAGATTTCGAATCCGGAAAAAAATGTAGAAACTTCGTATCCGAATACTTTTGAATCCGAGACAATACGTAGTGTGAACGGTTATTCCGATGAATTCGGATGCTCTTCCGCTCGTAGTCATGTGAGGTTGTGGTGGAACCAACATGGTCAACATATTAACTGAATTAAAGGAATTCCGAGTTTAGTGTAAAGGGCCGAATCTGCGAATACTATTGTAGTGTAAACGCCTAACGAATCCGAATACTCGGTACGAAGTGAAACTTTACGGTGTAGAATACCGTGAGAGATTGCTGCATGCACAGCATGGCGCGGATATGTTTTAATTTGGGAGTCCTTAGTAAGTTCTTAATTAATACTGTTATTCGTGGAACTGTTGTGAATAATTTTTAATAATACGGTAATAACAAATTCCTATGACCTGCCAGGAATCTAGGTAACTCGTTAAGGTGAGACCGAAAACTAAATCAGCAACTACAAAGAGACTCTCATGTGATGTTATTATCGCCACTACAATGTATCGCCTGTAGAATTGACACAACTGAACCGGTAAGTAGACAATACTCCTTGTATTCTGACTATATATATAGGTTTATTCATAACTCATAAGACCAAGGTTTCTCTTTCTCTCCCTTTTTCAAAGATTTTGTGTTTGCCGTTCTGTTCCTATTGTGTTAGATTAGCTGATACGTAGCGACGAAACGGTCTTTTTGAGTCTGTTTAATACCGAAGTTAATAAAACATTTATATTTGTAAAAGAAAGGAAATTTAAATATACCAGGAAGTGCCGGTAGTGTAAACTGAAAGTACTCGAGCTGTACCAATATGCTATATAGCTGCAATATTGCGCCGGCAAGACCGTGCTGTACACACTTTAGTCAAATTAATCAAGTTATACTTCTATTTGCTCATGTGTACGACATAAATCGACAAGTAACCGTTGGCCAACAGCCTTCTTCAAAAGCTCATCATACCAGCTTTTAAGACCGTCAGGCTTGTCAATGTAGGGAAATCATCACTATACCATTTTACAACGTCCACGTAAGTCTACTATATTAACTACTGCCGGTAGTTTGACGTCGTTCAGTTTACAATTTCAATTTTTTAATCCACAATACTTCCCTTACGAAAATAGATTCTATAGAATCCTACAGAAACTAAAGAAACTAAAATGTTATTAAAGTGTTATGAAAAATTTGATAAAGTGTACATGCTTTAATCGTTGGGCATTCGGGCGAGAGGTATATTAATGTACAACAGTCGTTGAAGATTTTTAGTCCGACTATATTGAATCTAAAAGAAATAATGAAAGAAGATGTTTACTTCGATGACAAGTTTGAAAAATTTATTGGTATGACTGGAATTTTGTACTGCTGATAACAGAAAGCCCACGCAGGCACTCACGCCAGACGATCTTACCCGTCAAGGGGAGAGCTCCCGGAAACCTGGCCAACAAAAGGGTTAAAAATTATCTCCTTTAACCCTTTACTGGCGACAGTTATCTTTTGTCTACTTGCTAATTTTACTCTGGCTCACGCCAGACTAATTTTACTCTGGCTAACGCCAGACGATCTTGGAGAGCTCCCGGAAATTTTGTTCCCAGAGATTTGTGCCCGAAAGATTTAGGGTTAAATATTGATTTTTAAGTCATATTTTTCAGTCTTAGTTTAACGTATGAATTTTGCTTGAACATCTCACAGCAATAAACATCAAAACTGCCCGAAATTTCCCCCTCCCCCCCGCCTAATACGTCTATGATAATTGTCCAAACAGCAACACAAGCTGTTTCAAGAAGCTTTCCGAAGTTGAGATGGACAAATAAAGTTTTCCATCGCTGAAAAATACGCCAGCAGCTGTTTGGCTAGAAGTTGGAAATTTGGGAATTGGCATATGTCTAAAACGAAACGATAAAGTGCCGGATCTTGTGTTCACGCCGCCAAGGGCTTCGTTTTCATCTCACACCGTTTATAAATCGTTTTCAAATCGCTCCAGGCTAGAGTGACGTTTTTACACAATTTGGATTCGTTTTGTGACTTTTTAGCGCCGTTTTCAACTCGCTCCAAAAGCATGTGAATGGGGTCTCACCACGGTGACTATTCTCAGACCGAATAAAATTAATAAGTTGACAAAAGGCAACTGTGGCCAGTAATGAGGGTAAAAGAACGCACAGCTTTGTAATACTGGATGGACACCAGAAAGTTCCGGAGTCGTGTGGACACTTTTAAAACCGTTGTAAAATTCACACGGCTTCGTGTCAACATAATTATATTCATGCCCTTATCAATATTCTGCCTATATCTAATCGACTTTTATGACCTGAATAATCAAACTTTTTTCCTGAAATGGCCGATTTATGAAAAGTGCCAAGATAAAATCCAAAAGTTTGTTGCTTTTGCCTATACTTGTAATGGATACTATTGCTTTTTAAATCACAGGTGGCCCAACCTCACACTAGTTTTACAGTTGTTATTGTTATTGTTGTATTTGTTATTTAAGAAATTAACCCAAATAAAAAGCGTAAATTCTCATTACCTTCCATGGATGGCGTATTGGATGGCAGATACTAGAAATACATAAATGCAATAACCCCTCGCCCGCTTTTACGGCAAACCCCCTTGCGCTCTTTTTTTATTGGAGGCCTGGAAATAGCTACTCCTGGTAGAATATTTGAAATAAAAAAACAAAAACTGTATTTTTTTGAAGAAAAATGCAACAGAGAACAAAGAAAAATTTAAGGATGATATTTCGTAAAATATATTGAGATGAAGAAAATTGCACGTCCCATCCCAGGTTTGAACTCGATCTCGTTCGCGTGCAAACCGACGATGTTACCACCACACTACCGAAGCAGGCGTCAGAACTTTATCAAAATATTAGGGTTATACTTTACAGTTCTTTCTTCCCATGTTTACAAAGAACATAGCTTGGTATCTAAAAATATTTGCATTTTGAAAACTACTCAAACTGCCTGGCTGGCTGTCTGCCACGGCTATATTCATTTATGGCATTTTAAATTTATTTAAATTAATATAACTTAACAAAAACAATTTTTCATTTCGAAATCTGAATTGCTGAAAATGTTTTCATGTTAATAAATATTTCAACAGCATTTGTACGTTTTACAAAAGAAAAAATGTTCCTTCTCCATTTTTTATGCTAAATTATAAACAACCGCCAAGTCATAAGTAGTTTTACAATAAGAAAACTATTAAAAAGAAGATAAGACGGCAGCCACAGGTAAAAAATACAACGGGCATCGGGCAAGGAAAACCATGCAATGAATATGATATGTCTAAAATACTTCAAGGACACACAAAATATAAAACAAAATTAACAGTGATAGGATGTAAACAGGGAAACTGGAACAGTTTTGCCACTATATGTTCGTGATTACTGAGAGCGACTGCTCTATATTTTTACCGTAGCTTAAACTTTTCGGCCTTTATCTTCGTTGGTTTTCTATTTTGACTATTTCTTTTTCCTTCTTTCGAGTTTCGGTTTGACGGGTTTCCTTTAGTCAAGACTTTGATTTGTTTCTGTTCTTTTCAAAAGGATGTACGTATCCCAAAAACTCCTTTCTCAAGTCTTTTTGTCAAGAATATAAGTTAGTGTCAAGAACTATATTGTTCCAGTGCCCCACAATCTTCACCGCGCGTGGTCCGTCCACACATTTATATATATATATATATATATATATATATATATATATGTGTGTGTGTAGTACAGCGAAACACCGTGTCTGTAGATTGAACTATATATATATATATATATATACACTGCAAATTCCCAAAAACTTGTTTTAAGAAAAAAATACTTGTTTTAAGATTTTCTTGTCCCGTTTGCAAGATAATAATCTTACTGCGGTTTCTTGACAAGATATTTTGTCTTAAAACAAGATTAAATATCTTAAAACAAGAAATAAAATCTCAAAACAAGAAAAATTATCTTGACAAGAATTGGAGGTTTTGCAGTGTATATAATATATATATACAAATATTCAGATCGCTCAAACTGATTCGCATTTTAACACGCGTGTAAAGTGGACTCCACACATGTTGAGCCAGATTAGCACCCTCACCGGGCTCCGGGCCGGATAATGGTGTTTCTGTACAAATTTTAATTAGAATGATGGCGTATCGGATGGCGTAATCCATCCATGTTTTCCATAGAGTTATAGAAACTCGGCTTTTAACCAATCACCGCTTGCGTTTTTAAAATGTTATTTTATAAATAAACTTGGAAAATGTTGCCGTATTTTAACTTATAATTCCGTAAATCATTAAAATAAAAACTACCTTCAGTGAGTTGCATGGGACTTGTAGCGGCAATAGTTCGACCCTCAAACGCCGTTCGAAACTCAGTATTATGCCGCTACAAGACGGCCAACCAGTGAAGGTGGACAACATGAAAGATGAACTGTTAAAAGTAAGGTCATTTTAATAATTTATGGCACTATAAGTTAAAATACGGCAACATTTTCCAAGTTTATACAACAAATACAACAATGACAACTGTAAACCTAGCGTGGGGTTGGGCCACGGTGTTCAAAATATCAAATGATGCACGCGTGAATCAGAATGCATGAGGACATTTTTGGACGTACTAAATTAGGATGTCTTGTAGCGATCGTTCCATTCGACTAAATAAATTCCGAGTTTAGAAGAAGATTAGTGATAAGTTTAGTTAATATTATACCTCACAGTTACGTTGTCCAATCAGAGAGTTAGATTTGTACCACGTGACAATGGTATTTTTTTACGTCAATTTTTTCGCCGGCCCTAATCCCAAAAGAAACGGGGGGCGCTACTTTGGAAACATTACGGTGTAGAATACCGTGAAAGATAGGTTACTGCATGTACGGCATGGCGCAGATATGTTTTAATTAGGGAGACTTTAGCAAGTTCTTAATTAATACTGTTGTTCGTGGAACTGCTGTGAATCACTTATAATAATACGGTAATAACAAATTCCTGCGACCTGCCAGGAATCTAGGTAACTCGTTAAGGTGAGACCGAAAACTAAATCATCAACTACAAACCGACTGATGTTATTATCGGAACTACAATGTATTGTCTGTAGAATTGACACAACTGAACCGGTAAGTAGACATTACTCCTTGTATGCTGACTATATAATTATAGGTTTATTCATAACTCATAAGACCAAGGTTTCTCTTTCTCTCGCTTTTTCAAAGATTTTGTGTTTGCAGTTCTGTTCCTATTGTGTTAGATTAGCTGACACGTAGCGACGAAACGGTCTTTTTGAGTCTGTTTAAATACCGAAGTTAATAAAACATTTATATTTGTAAAAGAAAGGAAATTGAAATATACCAGGAAGTGCCGGTAGTGTAAACAGAAAGTACTCGAGCTGTACCAATATGCTATATTGCGCCGGGAAGACCGTGCTGTACACACTTTAGTCAAATTAATCAAGTTATATTTCTATTTGCTCATGTGTATATACGACATAAATCGACAAGTAATCGTTGGCCAACAACCTTCTTCAAAAGCTGATCATACCAGCTTTTAAGACCGTCAGGCTTGTCAATGTAGGGAAATCATCACTAAACCATTTTACAACGTCCACGTAAGTCTACTATATTAACTACTACCTGTAGTTTGACGTCGTTCAGTTTACAATTTCAATTTTTTAATCTATAATAATTCCCCTACGAAAATAGATTCTATAGAATCCTATAGAATATTCTAAAGAAACTAAAATTGTTATTAAAGTGTTATGAAAAATTTGATAAAGTGTACATGCTTTAATCGTTGGGCATTCGGTATATTAATGTTCAACAGTCGTTGAAGATTTTTAGTCCGACTATATTGAATCTAAAAGAAATAATGAAAGAAGATGTTTACTTCGATGACAAGTTTGAAAAATGTATTGGTATGACTGGAATTTTGGTATAGAATGATGGCGTATTGGATGGCGTAATCCATCCATGTTTTCCATAGAGTTATAGAAACTCGGTTTTTAACCAATCACCGCTTGCGTTTTCAAAATGTTATTTTATAAATAAACTTGGAAAATGTTGCCGTATTTTAACTTATAATTCCGTATATCATTAAAATATAAACTATCTTCGGTGAGTTGCATGGGACTTGTAGCGGCAATAGTTCGACCCTCAAACGCCGTTCGAAACTCAGTATTATGCCGCTACAAGACGGCCAACCAGTGAAGGTGGACAACATGAAAGATGAACTGTTAAAAGTAAGGTCATTTTAATCATTTACGGAACTATGAGTTAAAATACGGCAACATTTTCCAAGTTTATATAACAAATACAACAATGACAACTGTAAACCTAGCGTGGGGTTGGGCCACGGTGTTCAAAATATCAAATGATGCACGCGTGAATCAGAATGCATGAGGACATTTTTGGACGTACTAAATTAGAATGTCTTGTAGCGATCGTTCCATTCGACTAAATAAATTCCGAGTTTAGAAGAAGATTAGTGATAAGTTTAGTTAATATTATACCTCACAGTTACGTTGTCCAATCAGAGTTAGATTTGTACGAATACCCCGCTCGCCTACGTCAATCTTTTCGCCAAGGGTAATTTTTTGCCAAACTTTAGCTTGAAAGGAGACATCAGTTATGGAAAACATGTATATTTATACAATGAAATAAAAGTAGCGTGCTGCGTAGGCAGTGTTGAAACAACAATCGAAATATAGTAAGGTTTGATATACTGCCGAAACAGAGAACGAAAGAGTCTAACGTTTCGAGCGAAGGTCCTTCGTCAGAGAAAAACGTAAAATGTGTAAACAAAACCAGCAAACTTATATAGGAAAGATAATCATGTGACAAAAATCGTATCAAAATGACAATGACAAATCGGTAATGAGATGCGGAAAATTAGCCAATCGGATAAAAACAACAAGAACAAATCAATAATGAGATACGAAAGACATATGCTATTTTTATTATATATCATTTATAGACCCTTCACTCGGGTCAGTTTATCCCTTGGGGTAATTTTTTGTGGAATACCCCTCGCTCCAGGTCTATAATTGATAATTATTTATATACAGCAAGAATACTGGATTATATTTTTTTATTAGTCGTGAGCGGGCGGAATCTAAGGCTTTCCTGCAATTTGATTGGCTACGTGAGCGGGCGGTATTTCACGATATCTTGGACCGCGGTTCAAAAAGTTATTTTTTTCCATTCTGTCATTAAAATTGATCGATTTTCATAACTATTTTGCCTGCCACAGAAAACATATATTGAACAGAGACTACGGGGATGCATATGATTTTGATTATCCAAATGGTTTAGACAACTTCATGTGTAAACAGCGAATTTTAAAAGAAACGCTGGGAAAACTGTGACAAAGCAAAATTTACGAGCGATATTTATAAACTTGTTAACACAGTATTTTGAATTACTAAATGAAACTATATAGAAGTACATATATACTATAAAGTCATACCACGAGAAGATAGAAAAGCTGAAACCTTTTGACACTAAACGTCTAAACTGCATGTCTTTCTTCTGTTATCCATCCGCTATAAAACTCAACAAAACCGCTACAATTCTTTACCTTTTAGTCAAATATTTTCCACATGCCAGCCAACCTCATCGCGTCTTGTCCATGAAACTTGAAATTACAAATGGCTTACAACAAGCATTTTCGTCTTCAAACTCGAAGAACACTTTCAATTTTCATACAGTCAGCCAAATATTGAAAACGACTTTCCAAGCGAACAGCCAAAAACCAGCAAGCGATGAAGAAGAACGACGAAGAATCTTTATCAACTAAACTTTAAAAACACTGACTGCATTTTGACTTCCCTTCGTAACTAGATCTTCAAGTTTTGAATGGTTTTAAAAAAAAAAAAGGTTCCAAGCTTCCTTGTCAGATTACATGTCGGCAATTGTTTACGACTGTCGAACGATAAACTTTGGACTTTTGAGTATCACGTGAATGTCATTTCGATTACGCAACTTAATTCAATTATGTTAATTTATCTAATGTAACAAAAAAATAAATACGTTATTTACCGTTTTGGTCGGTCCGTATAGAAAAATATTTGCCCTCCGTCTCAAAAATGTCCCTCGGCCTACGGCCTCGGGCCTTTTTTAAGACCTCGGGCAAATATTTTTCTATAGGACCTCCCAGCCGGTAAATAACATATATATCTGTGGTGACAAACGCTAGACAGTAGTGACTGACGTTCTGTTTCAGTTTGGTGGTGATCGTATTCCTTGAGCTTCAAAAGTACATCCTATCTAAACGAAATTCAGCGTCAAAAAAGCCAAAATATTCGACAACGAACGCCGCCATTTTTAAATGTGCTTAGCAACCCAGGGTGACATTGTATTTGTGACGACATTTATCCAACTTGAATTGATTTTAATTTAGTGTGATCAAAAATGTAGTCAAACATTTTAAAGTTACCGACGTGTTCACACGTAGCGATGGCCAATACAACAAGTAAGTTAAAAAAATTACTTCACTTAAACTTCACTTTACTTTACTTTACTTCACTTAGGACTTCACTTTTCACTTCACTTTTCACTTCACTCTAGTCCAATCCACTCCACTTCACTCTACTCCACTTCACGCCACTTTACTCCACACCACCCCACCCCACATCACCTCCGACTTCACTCTGCTCCACTCCACTTCACTCTACCCCAGTTCTCTTCACTTCCGACTTCACTCCACTCCCATTCCAATGCTCATCTCACTTCACCTCACAATCACCTTACCTCACCTTACCTCACCTCACCTCACCTCACCTCACTTCACCTCACCTCACCTCACCTCACTTCACTTCACTTCACTTCACTTCACTTCTATTCACTTCTATTCACTTCACTTCACTTCACTTCACTTCACTTCACTTCACTTCACTTCACTTCACTTCACTTCACTTCACCTCACTTCACTTCACTTCACTTCACTTCACTTCACTTCACTTCACTTCACTTCACTTAGACCACGTCACCTCAGAAGACGATTTATTTGGACCACTTGTATAAAATTGACCTATTTTAATAATTTAAAAAAAATGTAATGAAAATCGCTTTAATAATTTTACATCATCTAACATTACTTGTTTATGTTTTTTCTTTGTTTAAAGGATCTGGTAGGGGAGTTCCAAAATGGAATAAAAAATCTGTAAAACATGAAGCCATATTTCAAAAGCTACTGGAATCAGAAACTAATGTTACGAAGATTGGGCCTGTTCGAGTGTGTTTTGACGAAGATTTTCGACTTCCACGAATAAGAGCAGGCGCGAACGTCTACCTTGGCCTACACGACGACGGCAGCGAGGTATCAGTAAAGAAAATTTTGACCAACACCGAAGATTGGAAAAAAACAGACGAATTAAAAATCCTAACCTTACCAAATGTCAGGCATTCAGACAATATTGTGAAGTATCGAGATGATGTATGCGAGGATAATATAACGTACATTATTTTTGACCTGTGTGAGGAAACCTTAGAAGAGTTCGTTCGAAGACATCCCCCGAGAGATCTAGCAAGGCATTGTCCTGTTTTAATTAAAGAAATTCTATCAGGACTAGATGCACTTCACAACGGAGAAAAGGAAGTTATTCATATGGATCTAAATCCGTCGAATATTCTGGTTGACACCGAAGGTCACGCTCGTCTTGCCTGTTTTTCGCTCAGTAAAATACTCAACAAAGATCAATCAACACCGGGAACTCATCCATTAAGAGATTGGAACATATGGCTGGCACCAGAATCTATTAAGCGTAACGAGGATGGAAAAGTGGTGTTTACCAAACAGTCAGATGTTCATGTCGTAGGAATGATTTGTTTCTATGTTTTAACAGGAGGCCTGCATCTTTTTGGCGAGCATCAGGAACGTGTTCAGAATATCATTGATGGAAAACCTGTCTATATTGAGAAGTTGGAGAATCTAGAAGCTAAACGTTTCGTATCGCGGTTAATAAGTCAGGATAGCAAAGATAGGCCAAGTGTAAAAGAAGCATTGGAAGACGGTTATTTGAAAACAGGTAAAATAATGTGACTCTATAAGCTGCTAACCCAATATAACTTATTGGATCCATCTAAGCCCGACATGACAAAATATTTAAGTCAAGAATTCAATATTGGGCGAGACCGATTGGCAATAATATCACTTTAACTACATCTCATATACAAACGCTACCACTTAAACTCTCCATCCGAGCCTCAATAGTTAGAGCGTCTATAACTGGTCATTATTAGAAGGTTGTTTAGGTTTGGTCCCTGGATGGGACTCAGAAACATTTTCTGGGTAATTGAGTTCAACGAACGTCCACCGAACGTCTGTTACATTACACCAAGCAAGCAAATGTACCACATGCACTACATGTATATGTACAACTTATCATATCATCTCAACTACATCTGATACGCAAAGCACACACGCATATGACTTATGCAGTCTATGCATTTGCAACCTTATCTCTCCTGCAAGTCTCAGTAGCTCAATGGTTACAGCGTCTAACTAGTCATTAGAATGTTGAAGGTTCGATCCCTGTCTGGGGCTCAGAAACATTTTCTGATTATTTGAGCTTGACGAACGTCTACCAAACGTCTGTTACATTACACCAAGCTCACAAACGTACCACATGCACTACAAATTAACATATCATCTCAACTACATCTCATATGCAAAGTACACATATATGGCTATGAATCTGCAACCTTAGCTCTTCATCCAAGCCTCAGTATGTCAATAGTCAGAGCGTCTAACTGGTGATTAGAAGGTTGCAGGTTTGAACCTTGTCTGGAGCTAGCTAAGAAACATTTTCTGAGTATTTGAGTTTGACGAATGTTTACCCAACGTCTGTTACACATTCTCGTCATTAATTTTAGACACTACAACAGCTGCTGGTGAAGTGTGTCAATTGGAACCAACGCAGATAAACGAGCAACACGAAGAAGACGGAAACAACAATCAGAAGCCCAGCGAGGGTATAAAAGTGAGTAATTTGCGCATCAATGCATGGTGCTACCACTGACCTATATATAACTGGACTTCGGGTCCCGTCCCACGTGATCGAACAAAGACGGCAGAAATATGGTAGAAATATGGTAGCAACCGCTGACTGTATTCAGCTAATATGTTTACTTGACTGTGGACTCAGCCACGCCCGCAGCCCGATCAAATTCGTTATAAATTCATTTATGATAAAAAGGTCAGTGGTTACTAATATGAGAGAAAGTACCCATTTTAAACCGCTATCTTGGATTGGTCGTCCCACTGCCAGTCATTGATATATAGGGCACCTGCAGTCCAGTTGTATATAGGTGAGCGGGTGTGACACAGTGACTTCAGGATATTCGAAGGTGTTTAGTGTCAAGTCATGGCACTGTAGACCACATTTTGCTAAGGTTAGAATCAATGGCCCGCGCTGCTTTCGTTCCACCCACTCTTTTGCCCGTGTGCAGTCTTATACACGATCGTAGACTAGAGAGTAGGCTCAGATTCCAGCCGTCAGGGTTCTCGCCGCCCGCAATCTTCGCTACCATGTGGATTGCGGGTGTACCGACAGCCCAACGACTGGAATCTGAGTTGGTACAGCCTAAAGAGGGAACGCAGTGCTTCCAATTTTCTTTTTTCTGCCAGATTTTCCTTTTTTAACGCAAAATTTCCTTCCAAACTACCGGAATTTCCTTTAAATATTTATATAAGAAATAAAAAACGTGTCGCGTGCGATTATCGAGTTATAATGCACGAGAGATACGTGTAAAGAACGAGGCGACAGCCGAGTGTTTTACTAGCTTGTAGAGTGCATTATAACTCGATAATCGCACAGCGACTAAGTTTTTTATTTCTTTTATAAAATAATGACTTTAAATTGTCAATAAACCCAAGAAAAGTAAACAAAAAAACAGATTACCTGTCTCATGACGAGTTTGTTAGCATTTACCGCCACGCGTGGCCACGTAGAACACGTCGGCGACTTTAGAGATGAAAATGCACTTAAAGTTGCACTGAAAACATTCTGCTGTGTTAATTACGTGATTAGACATATATCCAAGTAATTTTTGAATTTCGTTGTTGATTAAATCCACATAAATTAATAAAAAACAACAAAATCGTCGCGAAGTATCTCGTGTACCGTGTCGCCATGGAGTTATAATGGCACGCTTGTTTGACTCAATAGCCAATCAGAGTGCGTGCTGTCGTTCATTTACTTCCGGTTATTTTATAAAAGAGATTTAAGCACGGCCCTGTTCTTGAAATCGAGAAACCAATTGTTGGGATTTACTGCCAGTAATGTAGTAATGTAGTAATGTAAGCTTTAGACCCTAAGAAATTCCTGTGCGGGAGCTTAATTAGCCCCCTCCCCCCAGATATTTCGAAACTAACTCATCATTCATGAACTCATTCCTTCTAAGATAACATGTTTTAAAGCTTTCAAAATTTTTCTCAAGGGTGCTGTCAGAATGCAGGAAATACCGTTTCAGAAACCCAAATTTAAAAAATGTTCTGAGAGGGGCGATCTTTGAGTAACCTATTACAATGTTAATAAACATAAACTCACTCTTTCTAAACACTCACCATTAACAGTTACCGGTATCCCACAAATTAATTATAAATCATGATATACCTAATAATAGCTAACCACTAACAGGGTTTACAGCCTAGCTTATATACGCTATAAACCGGTCCACTACCAGGTTTATCGCGAAAGCGAGACTTTCTGGGTCACCTAACCTAAACAAAAACCCTAACCCTAGTTGAGCAAACTCCAAAGTGGTTTACAAATGAGCTGCGGTTTATGTTGAACCGTACCTTACACCGTGCACATCCTTTGTTTTAAGTTTATTAATATTTAAATAGCACGGTTGAGTGATTGAACTGAAACGTTGCTATTGGATAATTCCTTCAATATACTAAAATACAATGTGTTCAGTGAACGTGCACCGTGCACAAATCTGCATAAAGGCGAACAAAAATATAGAAGAAAGACTTTAGCTGAGTTTCCAGAGCATAGTTTGAATGACTATGCCCTAGTCGGTAACTGGGATTGTCACCTAGCTTATATATATATCTGCTAGTCAGCAACAGTCGCTTTTCTCTTTCTTTTATTTTACCTCTCTTTAGACTGCAGAGATACCTGATGTTGGAGAAGGTAAACGTATTTATTTCTGGACGTTTTTCTTTTCAATTTCATTCAGCTAACCATAGTGCTTTCCCAAGCTATATACTACAGTATAGCGTCCACACTCCATACCATACACCACATATACTATATATCATATACCATATATCATATACCACATACGATATACCACATATCAGATAAGCTTCACTCATGATGTTAAATCCCATATCACACTCGTGACCATTGATTAACCCATACATGCATATACCACATAAGTAGATAGCATACAAAGGGATGCCGCCTCATTTATATTCAGCGTGAGTCACGCATGACTCCCGCGTGACGAACGCATGACGAACACATATAGCATCACGCCTGTCGACCGGAATGATATGTTTGGACAAGACTGGGATAATTACTGCGCATAAGAGTATCATATTGGTGCACGCTCAGTGAGACATCTAAGACACAAATATCGAGTTTAAAAAGTATTTATTTCAGTTCAAATGTTTACATCAATAAGGTCGGCTTCTGAGATAATACGACTTGTCTAATCTAATTTTATTTTGATTTTGAGGTTCATTCCTGGGAATGATCGTGATGTAATGGTCACTGTCTTGAGGATTATAGTCTTTTGTTTCATGCGAGTCTTCCTCATGCGAGTCTTTTTCGTCTAAATCATTTTCGTCCACATCAGTATCACCAGCGTCTTCTCTTTCGCATTCATCCGACTCTACTTCTACATCCGAGTCACTTTCATCCTCATCGGAAGCACCTAACTATTTTAGTAAAGGTTTATTCTTTGGCTGTTCAACAGTTGGAGGTAGAGTTAGAAAATACGGTTTAGGTACACTAAGTTTAGGCGGTGGATATGACGGAATGTGTTCAGGTTGATGGGGTTCAGGTTGACGAGGTTTCCTCGTAGGTCTGCATAAACGCTTGAACATGACCGGGGTTAACTTGTCGTGCCAAGACAGAAATTTGTTGCTTATCTCGTGGAAATTTGAAGAGTACAATATAGTGGGCATTCAGACTGATGTTTCTGGTTTCTTTGCCGTGATGAAATATATTCTGAACAATGTAGATCACGGAGATATTTCTGTGATGACTCCCCCTTGTAAACAAATCGGCAATACGTTTATCTCCCCCCTGAATGTGCCATAAGATCATCGAGAACGATCAGGTTACGTTGACAGACATCAAGAAAATTATCAGAGTCAATGTTGGAAGGTATACCCTCGTAGAATTCGATGCCAGGTATTGTTTTAATCATTTCTAAATACATGGGCTGCCATTGTCAATAACACCAAATGATACGTTCGGGAGGAGGATTAATCGTAGGTTTGGTGTTTTCCAGAAGCGTTTTTACCCATACTGTTTTACCACTCTGTGTGCATGACTGTTGCTCCATTGATAACCGGAGAAACATGCCCGGTATTACTTTCCTGATGGAAATTTTTAATATGGCGTTGAAGATTGCCTCTTGTCGAAAACGTTTTTCCGCAAGTGTTACAGATGTATGACACGTTGACTCTTTGACGATTAGGAGTAAAATGATTGTTTCAAAGCATATTTGGAAAATTTATTTCATATTTTTTCCCCTATTTCTCTTTCGTTTTATCTTCCTTATCTTCCTCTTTATCTTCCTCTTTATCTTCCTCTTTATCTTCCTTGTCTTCCTCTTATCTTCCTCTTATCTTCCTTATCTTCCTTATCTTCCTCTCATCTTCCTCTCATCTTCCTCTTATCTTCCTCTTATCTTCCTTTTATCTTCCTCTTATCTTCCTCTTATCTTTCTCTTATCTTCCTCTCATCTTCCTCTCATCTTCCTCTTATCTTCCTCTTATCTTCCTCTTATCTTTCTCTTATCTTCCTTATCTTTCTCTTATCTTCCTCTTATCTTCCTCTCATCTTCCTCTCATCTTCCTCTCATCTTCTTCTCATCTTCCTCTCATCTTCCTCTTATCTTCCTCTTATCTTCCTCTTATCTTCCTCTTATCTTCCTCTTATCTTCCTCTTATCTTCCTTATCTTTCTCTTATCTTCCTCTTATCTTCCTTATTTTCTTCTTATCTTCCTCTTATCTTCCTCTTATCTTCCTTATCTTCCTCTTATCTTCCTCTGATCTTCCTCTGATCTTCCTCTGATCTTCCTTATCTTCCTCTTATCTTCCTATGATCTTCATCTGATCTTCCTTATCTTCCTCTTATCTTCGTTATCATCCTCCTTATCTTCCTCTTATCATCCTCTTATCTTCGTTATCATCCTCTTATCTTCCTTTTACCTTTCTTATCTTTCTCTTATCGGCCTATTTCGCCAATTTTCAGTCCCAGACCCCTCAAGGATATCTGTCACGAATTCAAACTATATAGACATGCTCTGGTGGAGTTCAACCATTTGCAACCTTACTTTCATTGAGTGATGTTTTGTGGGGGTTATATATATACATGCTCTCTGTTCGTCGTTAAACATCACTCAATGAATGTAAGGTTGCAAATGGTTGAACTCCACCAGAGCATGTCTATATATTTTGAATTCGTGACAGATATCCTTGAGGGGTCTGGGACTGAAAATTGGGGAAATAAGGCCGATAAGAGAAAGATAAAGAAGATAAAAGGAAGATAAGAGGATGATAACGAAGATAAGAGGAAGATAAGGAAGATAAAAGGAAAGAGAAATAGGGAAAAAAAATATGAAATAAATTGTCCAAAATGCTTTGAAACAATCATTTTACTCCTAAACGTCAAAGAGTGAACGTGTCGTACATCTGTAACACTTGCGGGAAAACGTTTTCGACAAGAGGAAATCTTCAACGTCATATTAAAAATTTCCATCAGGAAAGTAATACCGGGCATGTTTCTCCGGTTATCAATGGAGCAACAGTCATGCACACAGAGTGGTAAAACAGTATGGGTAAAAACGCTTCTGGATAACACCAAAACTACGATTAATCCTCCTCCCGAACGTATCATTTGGTGTTATGGACAATGGCAGCCCATGTATTTAGAAATGATCAAAACAATACCTGGCATCGAATTCTACGAGGGTATACCTTCCAACATTGACTCTGATAATTTTCTTGATGTCTCTCAACGTAACCGATAATCCTCGATAATCTATGGCACATTCAGGGGGGAGATAAACGTATTGCCGATTTGTTTACAAGGGGGAGTCATCACAGAAATCTCTCCGTGATCTACATTGTTCAGAATATATTTCATCACGGCAAAGAAACCAGAAACATCAGTCTTAATGCCCACTATATTGTACTCTTCAAATCTCCACGAGATAAGCAACACATTTCTGTCTTGGCACGACAAGTTAACGCCGGTCATGTTCAAGAGTTTATGCAGACCTACGAGGAAGCGACCAGTCGGCCCCATGGCTATCTCCTGCTTCATCTGAAACCGGCTACGGATGACGATCATCGCCTCAAGACCAATGTTTTACCTGAAGAAAATAACTCCGTCCTGCAGCAGAACATAAGCAGATATATTCAAAAGAAATCGTATAAGCAACCTCCAATCGTCAACGCCATGTATACAATACAGAACAGCTAATGCGAGATATTGTACAAACACCACAGTTAACACCCGATGAAAAGAACATCCTATACTTTTAAACTCGATATTTGTGTCTTCTTTGTCTCACTGAGCGTGCACCAATATGATAGTCTTATGCGCAGTAATTATCCCAGTCTTATCCAAACATATCATTCCGGTCGACAGGCGTGATGCTATGCGTTCGTCATGCGTTCGTCACGCGTGAGTCATGCGTGACTAACGCTGACTATTAATGAGGCGGCATCCCTTTGTATGCTATATGGGGGGGGGGGGGGGGTATCTACTCACATACCATATACCATCTGCCATATACTTTATCATATACCACATGCTACATATACTACTGTATATGTTATAGGCCATGTTACACGTAATTTCGACTACATGGCAACTTGTAGAAATTTGTTGCGAAAGTAGATACCATCCTTCATAATTTTTGAGCATTTTCAAACAAAACACATTTCATTTTAGAAGCACTTTAAGTTTAATGTTCTTTTAACATATTTTTATTCGACTATTGTCTATAGGTTCATCAAGTAGCAGAAACTGGAAAGTGACCTCGATTGTCCACCGAAAAAAATTCGAGAAGCTTATAGAGATCATGAATAGCGAGCCAGATAAGGTTACGGAGATAAATGGTGTGAGCGTATGCTTTGAAGACAAATTTTGCATTGGAAATGGATGTTTAGGAACGAAAGTCTACATTGGCCTTTGTCAAGATGGTATGGAAAAAGCTGTAAAGCGTCTGGTTAGTCAATTATGCAAGTCACTCGGTTTGAATGAGCGTCGTATCTTGACATCCGAAGTCGCCGTGGAATCGCCACGTATTGTCAGTTACTGGTTCTACGATGACACTTCTAATCCACAATTTTACCACCTTATCCTAAACCTTTATGAGAAAACTCTGAAGAAATACGTGGCAGAGCAAAATTTAGAGGAACTCAAAAAGAATGCTCCGAAAATGATGCGCCAAATACTGGAAGGCCTTGAAGCTCTTCATTCTCGACAACCCAAAATTCTACACAGGGATTTAAAACCTTCAAACATTCTTGTCAACGTCAAAGAAGATCTGTTGTTAGCAGACTTTGGCATTAGTAAAATCCTGCCCAATGGCAAGGACGAGTCATCATACTGGAGTGTCCAGAGAGGAACAGACGATTGGAAAGCTGTCGAATCGATTGCGTCGGACGAAGAGGTTGAGGTAAAATACAAAAGAAAGTCCGACATACAAGTTGCCGGGATGTTAAGTTTTTACATTTTGACGAAAGGCAAATACGTTTATGGTCCAAGGACCGACCGTCTTTACAACCTGTCTCACAACAATCCGGTTGCCTTGGAGAATCTGAAAGATCCTGTCGCCAAAGATTTGATTGCCTGGATGCTCAAACACGAAATATCCGAACGACCGTACGCCGAAGAAGCTTTGAAACATCCCTACCTACAATCTCTGGAGAAACAGTCTGAAATGGTATGCGCAGTGGGTAATGAACCACAGATTACGAAAGGAGGCGAGGTTGCCGAAAAAATAAATGCCCATCCTTTATTGAAGAACCTCAAATGGAAATCGCAAGTGCCTTTGCGTGTGCTACAGTATGCAGAACGCCGACATCGCCGTCCTTATGGTGATCCTTGGACCGAATGTCTTCGGTTCATACGCAACCTAACTGAGCACTCGAATGAACATCCTCCTGATATCCAACAAATCGTAGGGGAAGCACGAGTATATTTCATGAAAGTGTTTCCATTGCTTCCTGTGGTTGTCTACCAAACAATCAGATGTTATCCTGACTGGAAAACAAGGCCAAAACTGAAGAATTTTTTCGCCTAACCATAGAAGATACCATGAGGACTTTTCTAACCACTCCACTTGAAACAATTTTTGTCATCGGTTGATTTATTGCACATATAAACTTCCACAATTCAAACCTTATTGAACTATAACGAATTAGTACTCTGGAATTCGTACCTATGACACGAAAATTAAGTGTGTTTTTGAAAGAACTGTCCGTATTTGAAAGAACAATTAAAATGACAAAGTAACATCTTTTCCAGTTTTTCGTTTCCTTGCTTCGTTGTTCAGTTCAAATATTTCAGGTTGTTTGAAATGATATTTAAACATTTTGGCGTCACATGTTTTACAATGAGTTATATCAGAGAAGGTTATATATCTTTGCTATTATCAAACAATCACTTGAAAATCTACATGTTTGGTGTTGTGGGAAAATGCACCCACATCCTTCTTTTGAATTAAATTTGGTTTGATAGTAGCAACGATATATAATCTTTTCAATAAGTCTTTATACACATATGACGTCAAGATGCTTAATTTACATATTATGAAACAAACTGAAACATCTCAACAACGAAGCAAGGAAATGAAAAACTGCAAAAGATGTTACTTTGTCATTTTAAGTGTTCTTTCAAATAAGATAAACTTAAGTTTCATAAGCATTTTAATAGTTGTAAGTAACTTTTAATTAAGTTTTATGTTAGTGTTAGTTAACGAGTTCGCAGTGATTGGTATATATACACTGTTGCGGTGACCCTCACTTAATGTAATTTTGTATTTTATAATTGCCTAAGTTTTAATTGTGGGCAAACAAACTACTTCACTCCGAACAAATATAGAATCGTTAAAAATGTAAGTTTTAGCCTAAACTAAAATATCCGTTCACCTTAATTATACTTACCATTTTGGAAGGCTGGTGCAAGCTGTTGCTCGAGGGGCCCTGGGACCCAAACATTGCTAACCCCAAGCCTTGACTCCAAGCTAAAAATTAAATCCTATTACTAACTACCTGTATGTAAGAATAGTTACTGCACAATACTGTAATACTATCATTATAAAATGAATACCTTGTATCTTTGCCATAGATTTTCTGGTGTACCATTCATCACATTGGCATGAATCACTAATGCATTATAAACATTAATAAAGAACGATCGTTTCTCCGCTCTCGGTATCTCCTCTAAGCCTCAAATTCTTTGCTTGATTTCATTGCTTTGTAATCCACACCCTGAGATATTAAAATTGACAAAATAAATAATTACATCACTCGGAAATAGTTTGGGCATATGCCCCTTAAAAAGTTGTTATGCCCTATCTTGGGTCATCACCTACCTATACTAGGAAGGCTTCTGATTGGTTTAGATAATACGTAGAGAAAACTCTACTTGGCCCTGCTAGGATTAGAATCCGGGCCAAGTAGAGTTTTCTCTACTTGTCTGGTATGGTTCGTCACTTGGAGTAACACATTATTATTCTCTACCCGAGTTCACTGTCCAACAACTTGCGAAATCGACTATGCATTAATTTTCAGAGATGGAAAAACTTGGACTGGACTTTAGACTGAACTTTAAGGTGGACGAGCACCCGAAAGTAACGGCTACCCAAAAATAAGGCTAGCCGAAAATAACGGCTACCTGAAAGTAACGGCTACCTGAAAGTAACGGCTACCCGAAAGTAACGACTACCCGAAAGTAACGGCTACCCGAAAGTAACGACTACCTGAAAGTAACGACTACCTGAAAGTAACGGCTACCTGAAAGTAACGACTACCCGAAAGTAACGGCTACCCAAAAGTAACGGCTACCTGAAAGTAACGGCTACCCAAAAGTAACGGCTGCCCAAAAGTAACGGCTACCTGAAAGTAACGGCTACCCAAAAGTAACGGCTACCTGAAAGTAACGGCTACCCGAAAGTAACGACTACCTGAAAGTAACGGCTACCTGAAAGTAACGACTACCTGAAAGTAACGACTACCTGAAAGTAACGGCTACCCGAAAGTAACGGCTACCTGAAAGCACTTACCCGAAAGTAACGACTACCTGAAAGTAACGGCTACGTGAAAGTAACGGCTACCTGAAAGTAACGGCTACCTGAAAGTAGCGACTACCTGAAAGTAACGACTACCTGAAAGTAACGACTACCTGAAAGTAGCGACTACCTGAAAGTAACGGCTACCTGAAAGTAACGGCTACCTGAAAATAACGGCTACCTGAAAGTAACGACTACCTGAAAGTAACGGCTACCCGAAAGTAACGGCTACCTGAAAGCACTTACCCGAAAGTAACGACTACCTGAAAGTAACGGCTACCTGAAAGTAACGGCTACCCGAGAGTAACGGCTACCTGAAAATAACGGCTACCTGAAAGTAACGGCTACCTGAAAGTAACGGCTACCTGAAAGTAGCGACTACCTGAAAGTAACGGCTACCTGAAAGTAACGGCTACCTGAAAGTAACGACTACCCGAAAGTAACGACTACCTGAAAGTAACGGCTACCTGAAAGTAACGGCTACCTGAAAGTAACGGCTACCTGAAAGTAACGACTACCTGAAAGTAACGGCTACGTGAAAGTAACGGCTACCTGAAAGTAACGGCTACCTGAAGGTAGCGACTACCTGAAAGTAACGACTACCTGAAAGTAGCGACTACCTGAAAGTAACGACTACCTGAAAGTAACGGCTACCTGAAAATAACGGCTACCTGAAAGTAACGGCTACCTGAAAGTAGCGACTACCTGAAAGTAACGGCTACCTGAAAGTAACGGCTACCTGAAAGTAGCGACTACCTGAAAGTAACGACTACCTGAAAATAACGGCTACCTGAAAGTAACGACTACCTGAAAGTAACGACTACCTGAAAGTAACGACTACCTGAAAGTAACGGCTACCTGAAAGTAACGGCTACCTGAAAGTAGCGACTACCAGAAAGTAACGACTACGTGAAAGTAACGGCTACCTGAAAGTAACGGCTACCTGAAAGTAGCGACTACCTGAAAGTAACGACTACCTGAAAGTAACGGCTACCTGAAAGTAACGGCTACCTGAAAGTAGCGACTACCTGAAAGTAACGGCTACCTGAAAGTAACGGCTACCTGAAAGTAACGGCTACCTGAATGTAACGGCTACCTGAAAGTAACGGCTACCTGAAAGTAACGGCTACCTGAAAGTAACGGCTACCCGAAAGTAACGGCTACGTGAAAGCAGTGAACTCGATGTAAGTTATATTGTGGTAACTGGAGCGCTAACGCGTAAACCAAAAGGTGAGGTAAAAAGTTCCAGGCCCCTACACGATTTGCAGGTAGGTTTCAGTCTCCCACAAAATGTTTTTACACGGCCGCCCGTCTTGAGCGAACTGCGAAGGCTCGAAAAGAGATTTCCCATTGTAGTGCAGTGTTGTTGTTTTATTTACTGTACAGTAGTCCAAAACTACACAGTAAATTAAGCTAGGGGTGAAAATAGGCTGGCCAGGATGAAAACAGCCAGCTGAAAAGGTGAGAACAAGAGTGAGAAAGTTATTCTTGTACGAATCTGAAGACGTATTGATTTTCGAAACGTATTTTTGTTCGAATGTGTTAAACGACCTTTTGTAACTAATGATATTTTAAGATATAACTGACAACTAGATTGTTTATTTTTCACGTTTACTCATGGCTAGTTGTTGTTTTTGGTACGAATGCGGAATGTTTTTAAACAAAACGACACATGAAACTGGTACTAAAGGCATATTCTATACTAAGTTTGCGTTGATTTTTTGTATCCTCTTCGAAGTAACAAAACTCTAATATATATGGTTGATAAATATAACGAAACGTTTGATTTAATTTCTTGACTGACAAACTTCGTACACGTTTTGTAAAGACAATGACTTTTACTATAGCAACAAATAAACAATTACTGCATAATTAATTCGGCAGCATAGCACAACAAATCAAAATTTAAAATGCACGTTTAGCAAAGCTGATAAAATGGTTCAAAAAATAATTGTTCAAACCTTTTCGAGCCTTCGCGGTTCGCTCAAGACCAGTGGCCGTGTAAAAAAACATTTTGTGGGAGACTGAAACCTGACTGCAAACCGCGCAGGGGCCTAGAACTTTGCCTCACTTTTTGCCCCACGAATGACTGGACGTTAACGTTCCAGTTACCACATTTTAAGTAACTTACATCGAGTTCACTGCCCGAAAGTAACGGCCCCAATGGGCGCTAATCCCAAACGAAGGCGGGGGGGGGGGGGCTACTTTGGAAACTTTACAGTGTAGAATACCGTGAGAGATTGCTGCATGCACAGCATGGCGCGGATATGTTTTAATTTGGGAGTCTTTAGTAAGTTCTTAATTAATACTGTTATTCGTGGAACTGTTGTGAATAATTTTTAATAAAACGGTAATAACAAATTCCTGTGACCTGCCAGGAATCTATAGGTAACTCGGTAAAGTGAGACCGAAAACTACATCATCAACTACGAACCGACTCTCATGTGATGTTATTATCGCCACTACAATGTATCGCCTGTAGAATTGACACAACTGAACCGGTAAGTAGACAATACTCCTTGTATTCTGACTATATATAGGTTTATTCATAACTCATAAGACCAAGGTTTCTCTTTCTCTCGCTTTTTCAAAGATTTTGTGTTTGCCGTTCTGTTCCTATTGTGTTAGATTAGCTGATACGTAGCGACGAAACGGTGTTTTTGAGTCTGTTTAATACCGAAGTTAATAAAACATTTATATTTGTAAAAGAAAGGAAATTGAAGTTACCAGGAAGTGCCGGTAGTGTAAACAGAAAGTACTCGAGCTGTACCAATATGCCATATATATAGCTGCAATATTGCGCCGGAAAGACCGTGCTGTACACACTTTAGTCAAATTAATCAAGTTATACTTCTATTTGCTCATGTATACGACATAAATCGACAAGTAATCGTTGGCCAACAACCTTCTTCAAAAGCTCATCATACCAGTTTTTAAGACCGTCAGGCTTGTCAATGTAGGGAAATCATCACTATACCATTTTACAACGTCCACGTAAGTTCTACTATTAACTACTGCCGGTAGTTTGACGTCGTTCAGTTTACAATTTCAATTTTTTAATCCACAATACTTCCCTTACGAAAATAGATTCTATAGAATCCTATAGAATATTCTAAAGAAACTAAAATTGTTATTAAAGTGTTATGAAAAATTTGATAAAGTGTACATGCTTTAATCGTTGGGCATTCGGGCGAGAGCTATATGTAATGTACAACAGTCGTTGAAGATTTTTAGTCCGACTATATTGAATCTAAAAGAAATAATGAAAGAAGATGTTTACTTCGATGACAAGTTTGAAAAATTTATTTGTATGACTGGAATTTTGTACTGCTGATACAGAAAGCCCACGCATGCAGGCACTCACGCCAGGCGATCTTACTCGTCAAGGGGAGAGCTCCCGGAACCTGGCCAATAAAGGGTTAAATAGCCATGTCTCCTTATGGAAACGAGAAGCATGCAGTTCAAAGAATATTATACTACCAAAGTGTAGTACATTCTTAGCAGCCTAGGTTAAATATTGATTTATAAGTCGTGTTTTTCAGTCTAAGTTTAACGTATGAATTTTGCTTGAACATCTCACAGCAATAAACATCAAAACTGCCCGAAATCCCCCCCCCACCCCCACCCCCCGGGCCAAATACGTCTATGATAATTGTCCAAACAGCAACACAAGCTGTTTCAAGAAGCTTTCCGAAGTTGAGATGGACAAATAAAGTTTTCCATCGCTGAAAAACACGCCAGCATGCAGCTGTTTGGCTAGAAGTTGGAAATTTGGGAATTGGCATATGTCTAAAACGAAACGATAAAGTGCCGGATCTTGTGTTCACGCCGCCAAGGGCTTCGTTTTCATCTCACACCGTTATAAATCGTTTTCAAATCGCTCCAAGCTAGAGTGACGTTTTTACACAATTTGGATTCGTTTTGTGACTTTTTAGCGCCGTTTTCAACTCGCTCCAAAATCATGTGAATGGGGTCTCACCACGGTGACTATTCTCAGACCGAATAAAATTAATAAGTTGACAAAAGGCAACTGTGGCCAGTAATGAGGGTTAAACAACGCACAGCTTTGTAATACTGGATGCATGGACACCAGAAAGTTCCGGAGTCGTGTGGACACTTTTAAAACCGTTGTGAAATTCACACGGCTTCGTGTCAACATAATTATATTCATGCCCTTATCAATATTCTGTCTATATCTAATCGACTTTTACGACTTGAATAATCAAACTTTTTCCTGAAATGGCCGATTTATGAAAAGTGGCAAGATAAAATCCAAAAGTTTGTTGCTTTTGCCTATACTTGTAATGGATAATTGCTTTTTAAATCACAGGTGGCCCAACCTCACACTAGGTTTACAGTTGTTATTGTTGTATTCGTTATTTAAGAAATTTACCCAAATAAAAAGCGTAAATTCTCATTACCCTCCATGGATGGCGTATTGGATGGCAGATACTAGAAATACATAAATGCAATAACCCCTCGCCCGCTTTTACGGGAAACCCCCTTGCGCTCTTTTTTTATTGGAGGCCTGGAAATAGCTACTCCTGGTAGAATATTTGAAATAAAAAAATAAAAACTCTATTTTTTTGAAGAAAAATGCAACAGAGAACAAAGAAAAATTTAAGGATGATATTTCGTATAATATATTGAGATGAAGAAAATTGCACGTCCCATCCCAGGTTTGAACTCGATCTCGTTCGCGTGCAAACCGACGATGTTACCACCACACTACCGAAGCAGGCGTCACAACTTTATCAAAATATTAGGGTTATACTTTACAGTTCTTTCTTCCCATGTTTACAAAGAACATAGCTTGGTATCTAAAATATTTGCATTTTGAAAACTACTCAAACTGCCTGGCTGGCTGGCTGCCACGGCTATAATCATTTATGGCATTTTAAATTTATTTAAATTAATATAACTTAACAAAAACAATTTTTCATTTCGAAATCTGAATTGCTGAAAATGTTTTATGTTAATAAATATTTCAACAGCATTTGTACGTTTTACAAAAGAAAAAATGTTCCTTCTCCATATTTTATGCTAAATTATAAACAACCGCCAAGTCATAAGTAGTTTTACAATAAGAAAATTATTTAAAAGCAGATAAGACGGCAGCCACAGGTAAAAAATACAACGGGCATTGGCAAGAAAAAACATGCAATGGATACGATACGTTTAAAATACTTCAAGGACACAAAATATAAAGCAAAATTAACAGTGATAGGATGTAAAAACAGGGAAACTCGAACAGTTTTGCTACTAAATGTTCGTGATTACTGAGAGCGACTGCTCTATATTTTTACCGTAGCTTAAACTTTTCGGCCTTTATCTTCGTTGGTTTTCTATTTTGACTATTTCTTTTTCCTTCTTTCGAGTTTCGGTTTGACGGGTTTCCTTTAGGCAAGACTTTGATTTGTTTCTGTTCTTTTCAAAAGGATGTACGTATCCCAAAAACTCCTTTCTCAAGTCTTTTTGTCAAGAATATAAGTTAGTGTCAAGAACTATATTGTTCCAGTGCCCCACAATCTTCACCGCGCGTGGTCCGTCCACACATTTATATACATATATATATATATATATATATATATTTAACAAATAGATTCCATTTTGCCGTTGTCTGTTCAGTTATAGATGCACAGATGACGTCACAACGTGGTAAGAACAAAAAAGTGGCCCACGAGACGCAGTCGAGTGGGTCACTGATGTTCTTACAACGTTGTTACGACTTCTACATATACATACATATATATATATATATATATATATGTGTAGTACAGCGAAACACCGTGTCTGTAGATTGAACTATATATATATTTCTAAAATTCATTAATAATTCATGAGGAAAACACAAAGAAAAATCATGAGCGTATCGGATCTATATATGTGATATAGACTCGCTCTAAGTTTCTCGCTGGTTTTTAACGGCTGAGATAAGCTTAATTTTCAAAATTACTACGCCAATGAACGTATGAAGCGATTCTTTTTAGAAGTCATTTAAAAACCTTGCAGTACGGGCTTTATCGGCTCTAAAACACTCGGCTATCGCCTCGTGTTTTATATCCGATAAAGCCCTCCTGCGCGGTTTATAAATAGTACTTATATATATATATATATATATATATATATACAAATATTCAGATCGCTCAAACTGATTCGCATTTTAACACGCGTGTAAAGTGGACTCCACGCCTGTTGAGATTAGCACCCTCGCCGGGCTCCGGGCCGGATAATGGTGTTTCTGTACAAATTTTAATTAGAATGATGGCGTATTGGATGGCGTAATCCATCCATGTTTTCCATAGAGTTATAGAAACTCGGCTTTTAACCAATCACCGCTTGCGTTTTTAAAATGTTATTTTATAAATAAACTTGGAAAATGTTGCCGTATTTTAACTTATAATTCCGTAAATCATTAAAATATAAACTATCTTCAGTGAGTTGCATGGGACTTGTAACGGCAATAGCTCGACCCTCAAACGCCGTTCGAAACTCAGTATTGCCGCTACAAGACGGCCAACCAGTAAAGGTGGACAACATGAAAGATGAACTGTTAAAAGTAAGGTCATTTTAATAATTTATGGGACTATAAGTTAAAATACGGCAACATTGTCCAAGTTTATATAACAAATACAACAATGACAACTGTAAACCTAGTGTGGGGTTGGGCCACGGTGTTCAAATATCAAATGATGCACGCGTGAATCAGAATGCATGAGGACATTTTTGGACGTATATACTAAATTAGGATGTCTTGTAGCGATCGTTCCATTCGACTAAATAAATTCCGAGTTTAGAAGAAGATTAGTGATAAGTTTAGTTAATATTATACCTCACAGTTACTTGTCCAATCAGAGTTAGATTTGTACGACGTGACAATATTTTTTTATGAATAGCCTTACTAGACGTCGAATACCCCGCTCGCCTACGTCAATCTTTTCGCCAAGGGTAATTTTTTGCCAAACTTTAGCTTGAAAGGAGACATCAGTTATGGAAAACATGTATATTTATACAATGAAATAAAAGTAGCGTGCTGCGTAGGCAGTGTTGAAACAACAATCGAAATATAGTAAGGTTTGATATACTGCCGAAACAGAGAACGAAAGAGTCTAACGTTTCGAGCGAAGGCCCTTCGTCAGAGAGAAACGTAAAATGTGTAAACAAAACCAGCAAACTTATATAGGAAAGATAATCATGTGACAAAAAATTAGCCAATCATATAAAAATGACAATGACAAATCGGTAATGAGATGCGGAAAATTAGCCAATCGAATAAAAACAACAATAACAAATCAATGAGATGCGAAAGACATTTGCTATTTTTATCATATACAACGTTCGGCGTAATATATCATTTATAGACGCTTCACTCGGGTCAGTTTATCCCTCGGGGTAATTTTTTTTTGAATACCCCTCGCTCCAGGTCTATAACTGATAATTATATATACAGCAAAAATACTGGATTATCTGTAGTGACAAACGCTAGACAGTAGTAACTGACGTTAGTAGTGTCAAAAGGCCGATCCTGGGACATAGATCAAAACATTTTTGAAAACTGTTCGCACCCCCCTCCTTGAATTTTTTGACTACCGATCCTGGGACATTTTCAAAATGGCCGCCAAGTTTTTGGGTTTGGGTTTGACTTCCGGTTGCTCTAAAATTTTTGACTTCCGATCCTGGGACATTTTAAAGATGGCTGCCAAATTTTTGGGATTGGGGGTTTGCAAGATGGCCGCCAAGTTTTTTCTAAGATGGCTGCCAAGTTTTTGGGAATTTTTGGGACTTGGGGGATTGGAAGGGTTGGTTTTGAATCGGTCCATTAAAACTTAAAAATTTTTAAAAAAAAAAATGAAGCCCAAAAGAAGTGTTAGTGTTTTCCAACCTAAGTACAACAGCACAACAACATTTGCTTGTAACCTATGCAAATTTGAAGTAAAGTCAGAAACAGCACTAAGACTGCACATGAAGGTTGTCCACAAAGAAAAAGTAAGGTCCAAATGGAGCTGTAACAACTGTTTAAAAACTTTTGTAACAGAGAGGGAACTTAACAACCATATAATGTCCCATTACATAAGAACTAAGGGGAACAAAAAATCCTGAACCCTTTTTTTTAAAATTTTGTATTCCTATTCGAATACAAATTTTGAACCTAATTTACCGAGTTTTGTAATGACCAATTGCTAAAGTACTTATTTTGTCATCTAGTATAACCCTTTTGTCATCCTCAGAATTTAGTGCTATCTTGTTAACATGAATGGTATGAATTGTATGGTTTGTACTTCTAAAAGTATTCATCCCCTTTAATAAGTTTTTTCCAGTGGACAAACATTTTACATAGTCATCGAACTTAATGTCGTTGTTGATGACACTTTTTGCGATACCTTTACACTTTTTTTCTTCCTTGCTTTCCATTAGTCCAGTTACAGGATTTCTTTTTTTAGCCATTTTGATTGCATATGCTTTTGATCTTAGACCTACAAATTCTGAAATTTGGTTAGCACCTGTCTCAGATTTCATTCTACCAAGCACCTTTTTCCCCACACCACACTCTATTCCACTTGGGTGAGTTGGTGGGAAGTTAGAGGTGTCAAACATGGTTTTAACATCTGGCGAAATGTCTACAAAAAAGTCATCAGTTTTAATTTCGTAACACAAGGAATCCGTGTCTGTAAATAGTAGTTTTGCTTGATCCCCATATTTTGGTTTAATATATTTGTAGTTAAAATCATACATAGGAATTTTACTTTTGTCTAATATGGCAGCTCCACAATATATGGGTTTGTTTAATTTTACTCTGGTTTTTCTCATATGAACAGCACCCAAGTAATCGGTAAATATATTGATGCCATTGTAATTTGGTTTTTTCGCTAGTTTTTCAACCTGGTTGTCATCTGAAACCAGTCTGACATCAATCCTGTTTCTAACATTCTCCATTGTCTTTCCAAACGGGGAGTTGTTCATAAGTTTAAAGAAATCCTTTTCGAAGTTGTTCTTGGCTGCTGTTCTTAACATTGTGTTTAATTCGATATATGGTTTCATCCAAGCTGTTTCTAAAAATGAAACCGCACGATGGATTTTTGTTAACTTTAAACCATTTGCCAAAATTTGTTCAAGGGCTTCGTAGTGGACCACAAATTTTTTCTTATCATTTAAATTAGGTACCAACTTTTCCACTTTGTCAACCATCATTCTTTCGGCTGCAAAAGGCATTTCATTATGAAGATCATGCAACTCTTCTGGATATTCGAGATCCACTTCTAAAAAACATCCCTTTTCTTCTGTTGTCAGATATTTTTCCCAGTTTGGCAACTCCTTTTCTGGAATCCATTCGAAGCCACCAGTTGGTAATGGTTCTGTCATTGTTCCACCATACAGATTGTTTTTGTCGAGATATTGTATAAAAACACTTTCTTTTTCTGGATCGTACTCATCCATGTACTTGTTGTTGGCTTCTGCATATCGGTGAGTAATTGTAGAGATCCCACCACGAATGCCTTTTTCAATCATAAGATACATATCTGGGTCTGTTAAAAGCTCCAACTTTTGACCCGTCATTTTCAGCAAGGCATCCCAAGCCAGTCCAGGAGTTGTATAGTACCACATGGGGTCAAGTTTGTAAGTTTCTTTGCACATTTTTCTGAAACTTTGAATGACGTCTGAGAGTCCCAACACATCAGTTTTCTGATACAGTTCCATATAGTCTTTTAAACTTTTGCACCCAAACTTTTCCCAAACATTTTTACCATGTTCGTAATCTTTAATGTCAACATTTTTACCTGTTAATCTGGAATGAAACTTTTCGTGTGGTGGAAGTTGTGGATAGTCCAACTTTTTCAGACTGTCTAAAAATTCATAAGGGAACACTCCTTTTTGTTTTAACAGGTCCACATTTTCTTTTGGATGATCCTTGAAACCGTTTTCAGTGTAGTGGAACTTGTCATTTGGTAAGTTTGACATTAGTGTTGCCAAGGAGCTTGACATGAATTTCAATGAGTCCAAAAACCTTAACTCCAAAGGAACCCATTTTTTAACTGTTACCCCTTTGTCATTTTTTTTGAAACCACCATCCATCCAAAGTTTTTTGTTAACACTGATATACTCCTCTTCGGTTTTCGCAATACAACCAAGTTTTCCATTTGACAGCCCCAAATATTTTGCAATTAAATGACTATCATATCCACTAAAATTATGGAACAAAACTGGGATATGTCTTGCTGATCCCATTGCAAAATTACAGTCGTTATGAGCTGCTCCTCTGTATTTACCATTTAAATGGTCATGATCCCTAACTTTGGATTTTGCAGTAAGTTTTGTTGACTTCCAAAGACTTTTTGGATCCAAATCTTTAAGTTTTCTACAAACAAACTTTTCGTCACAAACATAACAAGTTGTTGCATTTTGGTAGTTTTTCTCATCCTCTGCTGTTATTATAATTTTCTTTGGTTCTTTCAAATAGGTGTGCCAAATCTTTTTGGCTTCTTTTTCCAGACTCTCTACAAACATCTGACCAATATCCTGAAAATCATACTGCTTTGTATAACTTACATATTTTCCAGGAAATATGGATGGGTCAGAGCAAATAATATTAAAACCATAACTAACTGGGATGTGTTCTTGATATTTTTGTGTGTAACTTTTTTCTTCGTCATTCTTTTTGGTTCTTAAGGTTTTCAGCATGCACTCGAAATCTGCCACAATGATGAAAGGAACATCCTGAGTTTTTTTAAAATCTTTAGCACTCCATCCCATGATATCGTCAACACCTTTTTTGGGATATTCTTGGATTTGTGCGTCATGAGTTCTACAAATTTCTTCATGCTCATTTAATATTTCCTCTGTTTCGAAGGGATTTAAACAGAAGTCGCAGAAGAACTTTTTGTGTTGATGGTTATCATTTTGATCTGTTAGAAGCTTCCCCTTGTCCTTGATGCAACTAAAATGGTCATTCCACCAAAACAGGTTAACCCTTTTTTCATGATCGGACCTACTAATTTGCATTTGGTAAACCTTTTTAATTTCATCATCATATGACAAAACATTTACGCCAATCCCATTGTTTTGTTCAAACTTGGATATTTCTTTAATTTTAACAGGAAATGACAGATCCCTGACGTCATAGTCCTCCACCATTAGTTGGATGGACAATGGAAGTCTTTCAAGTTTTTTGGCGTTTGGTTCTTCCTTTAAAGTTTGTGCAATGGCGACAGCATATAGAAAACAATAGTCATCCTTGACATTTTGTGGATTGATGATGGCTTTTTTGTCCTTGATGAATTTTGGTAATTCTTCGAAACCCTTGCCATTTAAGGGTTTGTACTTTGTTATTGAGATGTGTAAGGATTCGACTGACCTTATTGACCATCCGGAACTTTCTTTTTGGTGAGCTGCCAAATTTTCTAACATTTCTCTTTTTGACAGTTTGTACATCTCCGTTACATCCTCCTCGGTCCCCATTGCTTTCATGTGGGAGGTAAAGTAAAAAATATCCACTTCTTCGAGTCCTTCCACATAATCGTAATGGACAAGTTTACAGATTAGTGTTGTTTTGACCTTTTTGGAATTTTCAATCCCATTAAGAAGTTTTTCAACTGCTGCTGTTGTTTGTTCCAAAAACATTGTTGGTCCTTTGTAATTTTGTCCCGAGATCTCATACAAAGCCGCCTTACCATTTGCAAAATCTTTAATCATAACAGGCTTAGTTTGTCTGAGTTTTTTGTCGGCTTTTGTTTTCCTGTTAAAAATTTTTGTTAGTTTGTTACCCAAAACCTGTCGAGTTTTAGTAAGTTTTTTACCAACCCCTTTCCACCTTCGGGACCACTTAATTTTGTCCTGTCTTGCTTCTTCTTGTTTGATCTCTCTTGTCCATTTTTGTTGTTCTTTTTTCTGTAATTTTTTGTAAGTTTTTTGCTGAAACTTAATTAGGTCATCTCTTAACCTGTCTTGTTGATTAACAAGTTTTTGCTCCTTTGCCTTCTGTTTTTCTTGAAGTTTTGCAAGTCTTTCGGGTTTGAAGGGTTTCATCTCCTTGTCGCGCTGTAGCTGCCTCTGTTTCCTAAGGCGAGCATTTTCGCGAATTTTTAATAGTTTAGGGTCTGTGGTGTGTTTTGTCATTTATTATATAGTATGAAAAAAAATAAAAAAAACATAAAAAAAATTCTTTAAACCAAAATTTAAAAACTTCATAAAAAAAATTTCTATCCAAAGTTGGATAAAAATCTTTGAAAAAATGACCAAGTTTGTACAGACCGAAAACAAACCTTAGAAAACAGTATAGAGTCCTGTTTATTATAGTGTGGTTTTAAAAAAAAATTTAACGACTTACGAACCATAATTTACCGTTGTACAAAACTTCCCTGTTTTTTTTAATGTAAAATGGGATGCAACTTGGGTTTTTGTTTAAACTTAAACCAGCTCTGTAAATACTTGGGAACTCTAGTTTTTCTCCATCTACAGAAGTAAATGTTATTTTAACTGGTGTTCTTATTACATTTCTGTGGTGTTTGTCGAAAACTTCATTTTTTACCAATGGGATGCCGAGTTTTTGACAAAGTGTTCCTGTGTTAAGACTGTGGGATCCTTTGACACCAAGTTTTTTACCTATTTCTCTAAGTTCTTTGAGTGATGATGGTGGAAATCCTTCTTCCCGTATTGTTTGAAGTCTTTTGTTTGCACTTGTTCGAAGTTGCATTCTTATTTGAAAAAGTTTTTTGAGTTCTTCTGGAGTTTTTGTATATGTTGTTGTCATTGTTTATTATATGGTTTTCTTTTAAAATTTCTTATTTTTTTAATAAGATATTTTTGTTTTTAGTTTAACATGTTTTCTACTTTCTACTTACGGTCCAGAGTTTCCCATTGTATAAAACATTTTTTTTGTTTTTGATTATATAGTCAATACTGCAAGGATTCTTTTTCTTTATGGCGAGGGCTGCTTGGCTCATACTTTCAAACTCTATTTCATCATCGTCTTCCAGGGATGTAAACAAAATTTTAACTGGAACTGGGGTTGGCCAATCTGGGTTTCCTTTTTTAAGTTCAATGAATGGAATACCAAGTTTTTGGCAAAGTGTTTGTTTTGTTAGTTTGTTTGTGTACTTGATTCCCTTTTGGAGGGCCATAACTTCTATCTCAGATCTTTTTAGTTTGCGAATTCCAAATTTGTGGTCACGGGTTTCCAGTTTTTCCTGCAGTTGTTTTTGTAAAAGTTTTATTTGTTCGTCCATCTCTTCCATTGTTTGAGGCTCTTCTTCTTCAAACCTGATTTTTATTTCAATAGTTGGATTCATTTCTTTTAATTTATTATACTATATTTTTTAAAATTCAATTTTAATCCAAAAAGTTTTTAGTAATATGGTTCATTTCTTACATTGTTGTGCACCCATCGTTCTTTCTCTCTTAAAACCCTTTTTTTTTTAAGAATTAAATTTCTCCTGTCCATCCTTTTCCGTCGAATTTGTCGATACCATATTGAGATCCTTGTTATTATCATCATTTATTTTATTTTGTGTTAAAGACTCTACAGATGGCGATTTTTTACAGTTACAAACCCTTGTGTAATTTTTGACTGTTTTGTTTGTCCATCCTATTTGGACATTTCCTTCCATTGTCAAATCTTCCTTTCCAAAACTTAAACCAAACTGAAAACCTTTTTTGGTAATATGGTTTTTATTATATTTTTCTTTTGGCTTTGACTTTGAATTTCCCATTTGTTTTATTTTTCCTAACCCAAAAGATTAGGAAAACAGTAAAAATTTAAGTAATAACAACTCAACTGTTATCGGGATCAATAGAACTGACACCATTGCTGTTTTCAGAAGAATTTTCATCAGTTTGTATTGTAACATTTTTATTTGGAGTTGGTTTCTTATCCCAAACATGTTTTACAATAATTATTCCTCCAGTGAGCAAACCAATCATCGGAATATATGGCGAAATTTTTCTAACCAAGGACCTAACGTCATCGCAAAAAAGTTTGTTTGAAGATAATTCTGCATCCAGTTTTTCGTCATCTTGTACCAAATCTAGTTGCTCCAATAACTCTGAAAATTTGGTTACAAGGGTCTCAGTTAACAGAGAAGTTGTTTTGTCAAGTTGGGTTCTCTCATAACTGAGCTTAATTTTTTCAAGTTGGGTCATCGAAGCTTTTTTCAGATATGCTTCCGAATATTTGATCTCCTTTGCAAAGGATAGGCGGATCAAGTCTTCCCGGATATTTAAATCTTGCGGTTCGTCATTTTTTTCATCATTCATTGTTGCATATTCGGTGTTCATTTATAATAGTGTTTATTTTTATTTTTTCTTATATTCTTTGTACTCTGTGTACACAAAATATGTCAAAGCTATCGCAAGTAACCACAAATTTTTTGCAAGCCAAGCCAAACCTTTTGCACCCCATGATAGTGCAGTTGCAAGAATGCTCAAAATTGGTGCCAATACAGGCCAAGCAAGTTTCCCAAGTTTTGCCAAGGCCTTTCCTAATGCTCCGGTTGCCTTTGCAGTTGTTACAACAGCAGCTTTTCCAGCTAGAACAACAGTTGTTATGATGCCTGCAATGGAAATGGCAATAGCGGCCGATACACCCATGTTTTCTTTTGCCCATTCTTTAAATTTTTCGAATCTGGTTAGGATATGCTCTTCCGCTATTTTTTCTGTTTCTTCCTCCACAGGTTTTATGTTTAACAGCAGTCTGTCTCGGTCGGCCTGTAGTGCAGATGCATCCCTTCCCATTCCATAAAGAATTTTTTTTTCTCGACCTTTCTCAGCCTTGTATAGGTCACTGTAAAGGTTTTTGTTGACCTTGGCTGCTTCCATGTTATCCTTAAGTAGTTTCAATTTTTCTGCGTTATCTAGGTGGGGGCTACTCATAATATGGTCAACATCTTTTAAAACACCACCAATGTTACCAAGGTTTGTATCCGTTTCTCCATCAGCAGTGGTAATACTGCTGTAAATAGCATCCCCCATCATTATTATTCTGTTCCGCAAATCATTTGAGACAGCCTTGCGAAGTGTTTCGGCTGCTTTCCGGCTGATTCCTAGTTTTTTTGCATAGTGCCCAGTTGCTTTTCCTGAAGCCTCCTCTGCCGCAACTTTTAATAAGTTTTGGAATTCATTAATTTTTTCCTGATATTCCCCCTCCCCTTCATTTGGTACGAACTTTCCGGTAGCGTTTTCAGACATAATTAGTATATCATCAAAAGTTATTCCAATTGGTTCTTTTGTTTCTGTGTTATATACTAGTTTACTTTTTTCTATTATTTTTTTACTTTCGAGTCCATCTGATATGATGACCGTTTGCCCAAAAACTTTTTTGATAAACTGTCTTCTTTTTATGGTACCCTCGAATTTTATGCGCCCTTTTATGTGGTTTTCTGCAATTTCTTGTGCTTTTTGTTCCTTAGCAGTTAGCTTTCTTTTTCCCTTACCTCTTATTTTGTCCAATCTTTTGGTTAACTCTTCCATATCTTCTTCGTCTAATTCGTATTTGTCGTCAGCATCGTAGTATTCTTCTTCTTCATCATCATCAACATTTGTATCTCTCGATCCAGTGGCTTCTTCTTCTTGTTGTCCACCTAAATCATCCATTTCAGTATCATCTACAAATTTAGGATCAGCCATTGTTTGTCTATTTATTTATGTCTGTTCTCCAATAACTTTTACCAACTCCTCACCATAAAATTTTCCCATAATGTCCTCCTCCTTATCCCGAATTCTGTACATAACAGGAACTCCTCTGAAAACCGCTGACACAACAAAAATTTCATCTGTAAAATTTGGGTCATAACCTTTTGCAAAGTTTTTTCTGTATTTTTGGATCCTAACATGATCCCCAATTTTGAATTTTGGGTTTACTTGAGATTCTAATGGTGGGATCCCATACAGGGAAAGAAAAACTTTGGATTGGTTGGTATTATTGACATCTTTGGGTTTCATTTTAATGGTGCTGTGGATTGTGTTGTTGTAACTTTTAACAAATTTGTCCAAACTATCTAACCACTTCTTGTTTCCTTTAAAAGTAAAAAATTTCCACATCCTGGTTTTCAAAGTCCTGTTGAACCTTTCCACAAGTGCAGCCTTTCTGTGGGATCTGGATGAAAAATATTCTATGTTTAGAGATTTCAAAAGAGTTTTTACTCCAACATTATAAAATTCCTTTCCTTCGTCAAACTGGACTGTTTCTGGATATTTACCAAATCTTTTCTTAAATTCTTCCAACATTTTGCTAACACCAGGCACCATAGCGACAGTACTTTTTCTATGGACAGGAACAGCGAAACCAAATCTTGACAAAATTTCAATACCTGTCAATATCCACTTTTGGTCATTATTTTCAGAACCAAATTTCGCCATATCCACCAAGTCCATTTGCATTTGGTCAGCAAGATTTTTAACAAATGTTTTCTGGTATTTTTTTGGTTTTTTGATGGGTTTGTGTAAAGTAAAAACTTTTTGGCTGTGCAACCACTCCTTAACTTGTTTTCGGGTTATTGAAGAATTTTCTTTTACAGCAGCTTGGTAAAGTTTTTCCATGGATTGGTAACCGGTTACAGGATTGTAATAAATATCTCGTAACTCAAGATCAATGAGTAAAAGTTTATCTTCCATTTTATTTTAAGGGAAACTGGATTTTTTTTGCAACTTCTTAAAAATTATGAGAATCCTATTTTGAACTTTAAATAAACAATGACAGAATTTAAAAAAATTTCAGAATCTTGGCCAAAAGAGTGGGATGTCTTTGGAACAGTCCAAAAATTTTCCAAACAACCAAAGGCTTCTGTAAACATAAACACAATTACCATATTTGCAAATGAAAGAGAAAACTTCATTGTAAATTTGAATCCCATAGATTTGACATTTCAACAGCCAATGAAAACAAGGAACCCAACATTAAATGACTTTCTTACCATCCCATATTTTACAGCTATTGCTGCCAGTTATGTTGCAAGCTACTTGTGCGGTATTTCAAACAAACATTTTAAGAATGGTTTTGAAAAATTTCGGTCTTCTTTTTTGACAAGCATTGTCCATTACCACTATGTTTTTCAGGTAAGAAGGTTTTTAAAACATCCAAACAAACTTAGAAGGTTTTTGACAGCAGATGTCATAAAAATTTTGCAACACAATCCCAACGATGTTTGGGTTAAAAAAATAAGCAACTCAACACAAAGTGCAAAAGAATTTACACAAGATATGAAGGATCTTGGATATGAAGTCAGATATGTAAATTTAACAAAAGAGAGTTATGGAAGGGTAAACACATATGAGGAACTGGTGTCAGCTGGTTCTAGGCATCCCAATGATTTTAAACATTTTGTGCCTGAAGATTCCAATGGATTAACACTTTTGGGTCAGAAATTATTTCAACAATCCTTAGAATCCTTTGTTTACTGCGTTTTGGGAGCCCAGGCAAAAACAAGGTGGGTCATTGTTGGCGAAGGAGCTAAAAGTTTACAAACACAAGAGGTGTTTAAAAAGTTAATGGAGGATACAATAGCACAGGATGACATTACTGTTTCCATTTCGAATATGAGGCAGGCTATTAAGTCCACAAATGTTGTTTTAAATTTTGCGATATCTCCTGGTTTAATTTTAATTCCATCTGACATGAGAATTCTTATTAATCCAATTAGTGGATTCAATAATGTTCTTACACTGGCCACAAATAGGATGGTTCTTGGGCTCAACAGACACTTAAATGTTGGCAAACCTTTTGTAAAATTTCCTGTAAAACCCATTGAAACTATTGATGATGTTGTTAAAATTAATGAAAGAAAAATCCCAAAAAAATTTGTAAAACATGCTGACAGTATCAAAATTAATATGGAAAAAAAATACAAACCAGGAATATTTACTCCAGAAAATCCAGAAAAAGATGACGACAGATTACCAGAAGTTTTTGGAGCTTCAATTGGAACGGTTTTCTTAGTATTTAAAGGAATAGCGAGATTAATTTAATAAAAAAGGAAGAAATGTCATATCAAAATTTAGATGTTTTTCATAACCCCATTATTGAAACTAAGGAGGAAGAAAAAGAATTCAACGAAAGTCTTTTGGAACTCGAAACCCTAAAAAACAAAAGTAGTTGTTGTAAGGTGTCAACTGCAGAAATTGAAGGATCCATAATTTGTGGAAAATGTGGTTTGGTGTTATTTAAGTTGTATGGTTATAACCACAAAGAACCAACCCCACCCATTTTGAAAAGATATGTAAAAACATTTTGGAAATTATTTCCAAAGGAAGAGAAAATTGTTGGTTACGAAATTATGAAATTTTTTGACAAAGCCAACAAAACTCTTATTGGACTGGGTTTGGTTTTAAACAGAAAATATAGTTTGAATTTCATTATGCGTATTATTTTTGGAATTTGCAAAAGAGACGACCTAATGGAAAAAATAAGAAAACCAACAACAGCAGAGTTGAGAATGTTTGACGAGATTAAATATATTTTAAATTATTCTCCAAAAAATAATGCTTACAGACCATACCAAACAGGGTTCAAAGTTTTTGGAAATGCTCTCAGTGTTGAAAATATTTTGAAAATAGAGGAAATGAGTGGGATCAGAAAGTGTAAGGAGTATACAAAAATCATCAATGAGGGAAAGAAATGTTAAGAATCTATAAATCTTATTTCCAACAAAAGGAAATAAAATTTTAAATTTAGACAACAACCGCCAACAGCCAACCAGCACCAGCCCCCAAAAGTGTAACAGTAATAACCATATATTTTTTCATTTCATCACTTGGTTGGTAATAGTCATCAAGTTTCGGCTCCACTGGTTTTTCTTCTTGCAAAATTTCATGAAGTTCTTGGAAAGCTTTTGAAGTATCTTGCATGTTGTAGTTTGCATTCCGAATTTCGTCTTGTAGTTCCCTGACTTTGTCCTTTCTTTTAATTTCATTCTCAAAAAACTTTTCTTTGTCTTTTTGAAGTTTTTCTGTTGCCAGGTTATGTCTTTTTGCCTCGTCAGCATAACCATGTTTGTTAAATGACTGGAACAAATATCCGGCACCAGCAAAGGCAACCGCATTAAACAACCCTCCTGCTATCATTGATGCCATTTATTTAAAAAAAAGAAGTTTGGGATTGCAGTTCAAATTTTTACCAAGTCTTTTCTCTATGATTTCTTTGGATCCACATTTTTCGGAATATACCCTTTGTCCTGTGCCATTTTTACGGCAAACAATCCTCCTGCAACTGCAACTCCAAGTTTGGCTGTTTCTTTAAAACTTGCTGGGGCTGCTAAGGATTGTCCTGTTAACTTTTTAACAACCATACTTACTCCAACAGCTGCAACTGTTATCAAAGCTGCCTCGTACAAATCATTTAAAACCTCGTTCTTATTCATTTATTAATATAGTAGAAAAAAATTATAACATTTTTTTGTTATAAGTTTTCAGAAAAGTTTTCAAAAAATTTTCAAAATTTCAATTACTTTTACATAATTCTTTAAAGCAGCTATCAAATCATTTACAGCCACCTTTAAGTTTGTCAGGTTTTGGTTTCCATTTCTTTTTAAAACTAATTCCAAGCTTACCAAATAGTTTAACACCTTTTTAATAATTTCTAAATTTTGTTCAATATTTATGTTCATGTTTTTTATTTTCAAAAGATTTAGGGAGTCTCATAATTCTGTGGACATAAAAAAATTTCAAGAAGAATATCGCCAACATTGTGGTCAACTTTAAATTTAAGTTCATTGTAGACACCATTGTCTAACATAGCCTCAGAGTTGATGTTTGCAAATTTTTCAACTGATCCCTTCAATAGTTGTCTTGTTGTAATTGGAAGAACTGCAGCTGTTCTGTCCCGTTTTCCTGAAAATGATGTCCTAGTTCCATCAATCATTTCGCAAGATATACAGACAAACCTCATCCCACGATTTATGTTAACTGTTTCTGGACTGACAAGGTTTGCTCCTCCCCTAATTACTGTTGTTTCTGGATATCCTAGCAAAGGACCAAGTTTATTTAGGTGGAGGTGTTGTGTTGGGTATAGTCTGATTTTACAACTGTAAGGAAGTAATTCTGACTTTATTTCGTTTTCCTTTAAAACCCTCATAATCATACCAACAGTCCAATAACCATTGTAGAAACTAATTTTTTTTGATCCATGCATAATATATGTTGGGCTCGTTAGGTTATTGTAATCCCAAAAAACTGTTGCATCTTTAACCATTAGTTTTGTATCTTCAATGATCAAAGGATCTTCAAATTTAACGGTTGTTTCTCCGTTTTTAAGCAGAATTCTTAGGTTCCTCATTTATATTGACAAAAACTTTTAGAATTCTTAGGCTTCAAAAATTTTCAAAAATTTATTAAGTTTTCCCCAAATGGTTCAAGGATTTTGTGGTCATATGGGTGGATTAAATTGATCTCCAATTTTGAATATTTTTTGGATTTCAATGTTTCTTTAATTTTTTTCTCTTCTTCTTTTGGAATATCTAAATAATCATCTAAAATAACTTGCATATCTTTTCTGTTTGGGTTGTAAAAGGTAACCAGTTTTGAAATATTTTCCCGATATGGTTTCGCAATGCTTGTCAACTGCTGGGTAACAACTATTGTACTAATATTCATATGTCTGGCACCAAAACCAAGTTTTACTAATTCGCTGGTTCTATTTTTAACACTCTGTCCAGAAGCACAGTCATCCAAAATAATCAAACTTGGGGTTCCTTTGCAATAATCAACAACATATTTTAAAAAATCCTCAGACTCATCTTGGTCGCAAGGGATAACAAAAAATCTTGGATCATTAAGATGTTCCCATTCTAAATATGTTTTGTTCCATACAAAAGTAGGACATATTAAAACTATGTTTTCAAATTTTTTTTTGTAATTTTCAACTAAATTTTTCAACAAATAATGAGTCTTTCCACAACTGGTCATTCCAACAATAATCATGTTAAATGGTTTTGGGTCTTTGTTTTCCATTTTATTTAAAAAGTTTTGCCAAAGTTTTTACCAAAGTTTTTAATAGTTAACACTCTGGAACGCTCCTCCTTGGACTTTCAACAGACCATCTGAAAGAATGAAAACATGACATCTCAAATCTGTTGCTGTCGCCTTTTTCTTAATTTCCAACATAATTCCAGATTGTGTGGTCAAAAGTTTTGTACCATCGCCATACACAGCATTGTCATTAATTGACCGAAGATCCACAACAAGTGCAAACTGGTTTTCTGTAAAAAATTCATCAGCTTGGATTGTTGGATAGTTGGTATGTCTGAAAAGTCGCTCAGCCTCTTCAAACAATCTTCGTTTTGGGATGCCTTGGGAGTAAATGCTGTTTGGGACTCCTTCAATGGTAATTTTGACCCTTTCAATGTTTGGGTACACAAATTCTTCAGATCCACTTCTTGTTGCTTTTGTAAACAACATTACAACCGCCTTCATGCTTTTTCTTGGCAGATTGATGGTTTCATTAATTAGTGTTGTTGCGGCAGCCCATGGTGTGGTTTTCATTAGGGTTACATGTTCAAAGGAAAGTGCGCGACCCATTTGGTAAGAAGATTCGATTTCCTGGACCAGGGCAAAGTTGGTAATGGTTTCATACTCCAACTCAATATTTTCCAAAGAATAACCAGCCACAGATTGACTACTTTGTGCCTTCATAATGGCGGTAGCTTTTGGTAGTGTAATAATGTATTGTAAATCATTCGCCATGCTGTGGGGTGCATAAAGACCATGATCCTTCAAAATCTTGTCCAACTTGATCCTCTGTTTTGTTCCATATACAGCTGCATATGTGTCAGAAGAGGCATCATCAGATTTCGAAATGAGTTTTCGCTGGTTTTCTGTTGCGATCCCATCTTCGATCATGTTGGCTCTTTCATGTTTGTCCATCCATAAGTCTTTGTAAGTCCCCAAAAGACTCTCTCCTGTGTTGTCGTAAACTTTTTCTCCTGCAAATCTAACTTCCAAACGTTCTTGGAGTTGTTTCGCAAGGTTGTTGTTAAACCAAGATTTGGTATTTTTGTTTTTAAAGTCGAACAGGAGGAACATTTTGTCAGGAACTAATGTTGTTCCTGGTTTGAGTTTTGGGATGTGGATGTAAATTACTTCTCCCTCATTAGCAGAATTGGGATTGAAAGTAATTACATTTCGAGCTCGTTCCCCAGTTATTGAACTTCTGTGTAACCGGTTATAACCGGGTTCTAATTCAACTTCTCTCTCTGTATTCATTTATTATATTAGGGGAAATTTTTGAAAACTTCATTCCTGTAAAAAAAATGAAGTTTTGTTAAAACTTGGCAAATCTTTTAAAAAAAATTTAATAATTATTAAAAAAATCATCTTCATCTTCTTCTTCTCCTTCAAAATCTTCTGGCATCAAAAGATCAAAATCTGCCCATAAATGATAACAATGGTTTTCATTATAATTTCTGGTATCGTATTTACTGTATAGTAACCAAAGTCTGTAACCTTCATAACTTCCTTTTGAAATTAGATAAATTAGTTTTCCAATATTAAACCAGTTTTTACTCCCAAAGGCACATTCTGTTGCATAAGAGGTAACAATCATTTATTGAATTTCTTTCCAATTGTGGAAAGAATTTCATTTTAAAAATTTAAAGATCATATTTTGAAAGATCCTTGAAAACTGTTTTTGACTTGTTAACTTTTTCTTCTGGTTCTTTTTTCCATTTGGAGTAAGTAATGTAAGTGGTAATTAAGGCTGCTATTGTCCCAATTATTGCACAAGATGTTGAAATACTTGTTTCATTTTTGACTTCTGGTTCTTCCTCTCTCTCCTTTTCCATCCTGGCTTTTTTTCTTAGTTTTGCTTCCTTACTTATTGCAGCAAGTTTTTTACCTTGTGCGACTCTTTTGGGATTTTTAACATGGACAGGAGGAGGAGTTTTAGTAATGGTTTGCTCATGTTTTTCCTCCTGTTTTTGTTCTGGTTCTGGTTTTTGTTCTTGTTCCATTTATTATGGTTTTGTTGGATTTGTTTGGTAGCTAGTTGTTAAGCTAGTTGAAATTTGTTTGAAAAGCTAGTTGAAATTTGTTCAAACAGCTTTTAAATATTTTTTTAAAGTTACTGTTCGCTTTTCCTTTTTCTTATTAGGAATCAAACTCGCATAATGAATTAGTGTCCCTAATGAAAAACTGGTTACAGCAGGATTTTCCCAAAATTTGTCGCACTCACTTTCGTCATATTTTTCAAAACATTTTTGGGAGAATAGGTGCCAAAGATTTTTCCCATATTCTTCTCCATGGGTTTCGTTGTAAAGAGCAAACCCAACAGACCTCCACTTTGTATAGTCTTCGGCAATATCTTTTGGTATCTGGTCAATATAGTTTTGTAACTCTTCCTCACTTTTTTTGGTATGGTCATCAAAGTTGATAATGGTTGCATTTCTTACCTTTTGTTCAGTTTCTGGTAAGAACGATAATTTGTTAACAAAGGTGTGTGGCTTTTGTCTAACAGAAAGTAAAAATATTAGTTCATGGTTAGAATATTGGCTTGCCACATGGTTCCTCTTCTCCTCAATTATGTAACTCAAAAGATATGGATCTGACGTTGGACTTTTTTTGGAGCCACATAAAAACCAGTTCCCAGCAATGATAGCATTGTCGAGTTGGATTTTTGTTTCCTTTTGTACAAGTTCGTTAATGTACAGTCTTTCTCTCCTTGTTAACCAAACATGTGGGAAATGTAGATGAAAACCATTTTTGTAAGTTTTGTCATCTTTAAAATATCCTGGTTTTTCCAAAACAAAACAGTCCAAGTTTGTTTGATTAACAAGAAGTTCTTTCAATATTTTTTGAAATAGTTTTGCCAATTTTAAGACTTTCTTTTCTGTGTATAGTGGTTTGGGTTCCTTAAGTTTTTTACTAAGATCAATGTCAACAATGACGGGACCAATGTCTGTTGTTCTTTCCAAAAGATATTTGTTAAAGTTTCCGGATCTTGACAAAAATGTGTAGGCTTTTGTGTATTTATTTAAAAAATCATCTTCATCTTTTACAGAATATGATCTTTTGTTGAAAATATCCATATGTGTAATGTTTTCTTTGCTATAACTTTCGTACAACAAAGACGATAAGGTGTTTGTTTTGAACTTAGACATTCTTTCTTTTTATTATTCTCTTTAACTAATTCTAAGCAGGTTGATTTCAACATCCCAAACATTGAAAAACAGGAAGGTATAGTCATCACCAACAGAACCAGAATATGAGTGCAAAGACATTTGGGTTCCTTTTTTTATAGTGGCAATACCTTGACAGAAAATATGGTGGGAATGTGTTTCGTTGTATGTTTTTCCCATGGTTATGGTTTCCAAACCTGAAAGTTTGTTTGATCTGTCTGTAATATTTCCATGGTAAAGGTTTGTTTTTAGGTCAAAATATGCTCTATAGGAAGAAACATACCAACCAGTTTGCTTAGATTGTTGATCTATTTTGTGTCCATCTGGTTGTAGTGTAAACCAATATGAAACCAAATATTTTCCTGTATCATGGGTTGCTGTAAATGAAAGTAGGGTGCTAATGTTGTTTGTGTTGTCCCATGCTCCTCCCTTATGATTTGTTTTTCCACTATCTTTTTTATATTTTACCAACTGCGAAAAAGTTCCAGCAGGTCCTGTAACTCCTGTAACACCTCTCAAACCTCTGAGACCTCTCAACCCAGTTGATCCTTTGCCACCTGGTAGTCCTCGAATTCCTTGGTCGCCTTGGTCGCCTTTTGGCCCCTGATCTCCCTTATCCCCTTTTGTTCCTTGTGGGCCTTGTGGTCCTTGCGATCCTGTGTTTCCTGTGTTTCCTTTGGGTCCTGTTGATCCTTGGCTCCCTTGTGGACCTTGGGCACCCTGTGGGCCTTGGGGTCCTGTTGCCCCTGTGTTGCCCTTGTTCCCTTTCGCACCATCGTCACCAGGATCTCCTTTGTCTCCTTTTTGTGCAGCCGCTCCTGACATTCCTTTGTCTCCTTTGTCGCCTTTGTCTCCTTTGGATCCCGTTGCACCTGTTGTTCCATGGTCACCTTTGTCTCCTTTTTGACCTTGTGGTCCTGTTGCACCTGCTGTTCCAAAGCTACCTCTGTCGCCTTTGTTTCCTTGTGGTCCTCTAATGCCAGTATCCCCTTTGTCTCCTTTGGTTCCTTGCAAACCTCGATCGCCTTTGTCTCCTTTTGGTCCTGTGGGTCCTGTGTTACCTTGGTCCCCTTTGTCACCTTTTTTATGAGCATTTGTACCAGCCATACCTGTCAAACCCCTATCCCCTTTTGGACCTTTTGGACCTTGGTCTCCCTTATCCCCTTTGTCGCCTTTTTGAGCTGCTGTTCCTGTTGGTCCTGTTGGTCCTATTGCACCTCTGTCTCCACTGTTTCCTTTGTCTCCTGTTAAACCTCTTTGTCCTTCCAAACCTTCATCACCTTTGTCTCCTTTTGTTCCTTGCAAACCTCTGTCTCCTTTGTTTCCTTGTGGTCCTGTTGCTCCTGTTAGACCTCTGTCACCTTTGTCACCTTTTACACCTGTGTCACCTTGTGGTCCTGGTTCTCCGTCAGCACCACCACCCCCTCCATAAGAATAATCTGGGTCATCATATCCATAGTAATAACTCATTATTTATCTTGGTAAAGATTTTAAAAGTTTTTGCCAAGTTTTTTCAAATGAAGTTTCCATATTCCTTCATCATATCCTTGTTAATTTTAACAATCTCGGGAGGTAATAATGGTCCATGAACAATTTTGATCCCATAACTTTTTCCTTTTAGTTGGGTACTATTTGATGGGGTTCCACTCAATCTTTTGTTTAAAAATACAGACCCAAATGGACTACCTATATCTGCCAAATCCGATATGAATTCTGATCCTGCCAACTTTTTAGCATTTATGTACACACATGATCCAGTTCCCAACCAATGACAGGAAATTAGGTGTTTGTGGGTGATGCTATGGGGGCCAACAATGTTTACTGTTTTTTTAGTGCTTTGCATTTGACCACCAACTATTAATTTGGAGTAAGAGTAGGATTTAAAACTAAGATATTTGTCATAATTACCATTATCATTCCCAATAAGATAACACCAATCGTCAGGAACAGATGTGTCAACAACAGTGCAAACAACAAAAACAGAAACATCATTAAACTGCATTTCAGTGTTGCAAAATAACATATAGTTTCCTCCTGTGTTTTCAATGTAGTCTATCCCTGGACCAATGGCATCTGAGCCAAATGTTGGGGCAACGGTTTTGTCATCTTGCCATAAAACAGAGTTTCCTTGTCGTGCTTGTATCAGTCTTCTCTCTCCACTGTATGTTTCAAATGTTTTAACAGCTTTTGTTATGTTAAGGTCAAAAACAGTTTTGTAATTTTCGTTATGCAAAGAAAGATTTTTTAATTTTTTTTCAATTTCTTTAATTTTCTTTTCCATGTCAGAACCATCTTCAAATGATCTTCTTTGTCTACCATATCCATAATAATAACTCATTATTTATTTAAAGTTGAAAAAATTATATTTGGAGTAAAAAAATTATAACATTTTTTGTTATAAGTTTTAATGAAAATTTTCAACAGTTTTCAAAGATGGTCAACAAAGATTTTGGGAAAGCTCTTTTTTAAGATTTCTAAGTACTGTTTCCCGTTTTTCAAGTTCTTGTTTGTGTAGTGTTTCTCTTCTTTCAAGTTCTTTTTCTAATTTTTGTTTGTGTAGTGTTTCTCTTCTTTCAAGTTCTTGTTTGTGTAGTGTTTCTCTTCTTTCAAGTTCTTGTTTGTGTAGCATTTCCCTTTTCAAATATAAAATATAGTTTTCCTGAATTTCGTGTTTTTCTCTGAGTCGTTTTTCAAGTTCGTCGTTGTATAGTTTTTTCTTTTTCAGATATAAAATATAGTTTTCCTGAATTTCGTGTTTTTCTCTGAGTCGTTTTTCAAGTTCATCTTCGTTTGTAATATCTTCTTCCAATTTTGTATTAATTTCTTCCAATTTTGTATTAATTTCTTCCAAATTTATATTAATTTCATTTAAGTTCATTCTTGTTCTTTTATTTTTTTGCGAAAAAAAAAGTTCAATTTAAAAAACTGTATCATATACTCCTGTTCTAACTAACATTTGGACTTTTGTTTCGCCTGGGTGTATATAAGTGCAAACTGTTTTGGGATTTGTACTTTTGTTATGGTATATTATATTTGGTGGCTTACCTGGATATTTTGTAAAACCCACCCACATACATTCTTCTCTGTCTGGACATAAGTTACTCCGTTTGTTATTCATTTATTAAATTTTAAAACCTTTGTCAAACCCCAAGTCCCAAAAATTCCCAAAAACTTGGCAGCCATCTTAGAAAAAACTTGGCGGCCATCTTGCAAACCCCCAATCCCAAAAATTTGGCAGCCATCTTTAAAATGTCCCAGGATCGGAAGTCAAAAATTTTAGAGCAACCGGAAGTCAAACCCAAACCCAAAAACTTGGCGGCCATTTTGAAAATGTCCCAGGATCGGTAGTCAAAAAATTCAAGGAGGGGGGTGCGAACAGTTTTCAAAAATGTTTTGATCTATGTCCCAGGATCGGCCTTTTGACACTACTGACGTTCTGTTTCAGTTTGGTGGTGATCGTATTCCTTGAGCTTCAAAAGTACATCCTATCTAAACGAAATTCAGCGTCGAAAAAAGCAAAATATTCGACAACGAACGCCGCCATTCTGAAATGTGCTTAGCAATCTGGAATTGCACTTGTGACGTCTTGTAGTCAACTTAAGTTTATTCTATTTTAGGGTGATTATAAACGTAGTTGGACATCTTAAAGCCACCGAGGTGTTCACAAGTGGTAATGGCCAATGAAACAAGTAAGTAAAAAAAATTACTTCACTTCACTTCACTTCACTTAGACTTCACTTAAACTTCACTTAGACTTCACTTCACTTCACTTCACTTATCGAACAAACATGGCAGAAATATAGGAGCAGGGAAATTTGTTACCGCTATTGAGAAATACAGCAGGCTCGTTGAGTTATGTGGCTGTTTACATCGTATATTTGAAAATGTGAAGAAGACATAACCACCAAGACGTTTGCAATATTTACTAACTATCTGTCGGTTAACAAGAGCTTTAACATATGTCGATAATTTCCTGGCAACACGGACTTTGTTCTGAGATTTGAAAGGAGATATTTCAAGTGGCAGGTTATATAAATATTGGAAGATGAAATGGCGGTATGAGAAACCACATTAGAGCCAAATCGGTGGGGGATGACTGATCGACTATATCGTAAAAATTACCTTTTGCTCGAAAATGTAATTACCGGGTTATGTTTATCCAAGTTCTGCTCTTGATATCTGAGGGGTATTTAGGGTTATAAATCCATGTCCTATTTACACGAATTTTTATCCTTAGGTTAGGGTGTGTGTTGGGGTAAGGCTTTCATGAAGTACCTGGGTTATGTAGGACATGGAATTATTACCGTATTTAGTAATGGGAAAATTGCCGTTGGTAGGTAAATTATGTATTCATACCTTTCATCCGACGACTTGTTTACTAGTTAATGCTTTCTGTGAAACGAACTTAGATTCTGTCTTATGTCGAGCAAGACCTCTTAACTGCCACAATGTTGTGCTAAATTTATGTATAATTCCGTTCGTACATAGAAATATATAATCAGGTTTTTTTGTCTTGCTCAGTGCTTACAATGAAGTCTGACTTGTCTATGCTACTAATTTCAGTGTGACGACGGCATGCAAATATTGTTAATTTCTGCAAAGTTTGCCTTTTGCTCCAAAACGAAAATCACGTGATTTCATTCTCTGGTTGTATGGGAACGCATTGTTGGTAGATGTTAACCTTTAAATTGCCGTTGACCCCTCATTTCGTCTTCGAAACCATGCGTTTGTCGCTGTTATTATATGGCTGTCATTCTGGACATGCCACACGTTTGTAAATATATTGTTTGGCTTTCGACATTCCGCGTATTTTCTTTATTTTATTTACAATTTCTATTACAGGCTATGCATGTGGCTTTTGTTGAGACCCTTGTACATTTCAAAATGCAGAAAAGCAACGATATTAAATAGCAAACCTTTTCCTGGCCATCCGACCGCCATATTTGTTTACACTGAATTATCTTTGGAAACCCCAGTGGAAAACCCGCACTAGACTTGCGGCTGAAGCATGCGCAGACAGATTTCCCTGCTCCTCAGAAATATGGGTGTTTTCTCTCGTGGTAGCAACCGCTGACTGTATTCAGCGGAATATGTTTACTTGACTGTGGGCTCAGCCGCGCCCGCAGGCCGATCAATTTATAAATTAATTTATGATAAAAAGGTCAGTGGTTACTAACATGAGCGAAAGTATACCCATTTTAAACCGCCATCTCGGATTGGTCGCCAGTGCCAGTCATTGATATATAGGGCACCTGTAGTCCAGTTTTACATAGGTGACCGGGTGTGACAGTGACTTGAGGATGTTCGATGGTGGACCACATTGTAGGTCATAGTCAATAGAGATATGGTCTGGAAACCTGGCAAACTTCAAAGTGGTTTACAAATGAGCTGCGGTTTATGTTGAACCGTATCTTACACCGTGCACATCCTTTGTTTTAGGTTTGTTAATATTTAAATAGCACGGTTGAGTAATGAGTACCTGAACTGAAACGTTGTTATTGGATAATTTGATCATTATATACTAAAATACAACGGGTGCAGTGACCGTGCACAAAAATGAATAAAGGCGCACAAAAACGCATAAAGGCGAACAAAAAGATAGAGCAAAGACTTTAGCTGAGTTTCCAGACCATATTTTGAATGACTATGCCCTACTCAGTAATAAGGACTTATTAACCGAGTGCTCGGTCTGTACGGGAAAGTATTACTTAATTAACCTCGTTTGCTCGGTCTGTACGGGAAAGTATTTGCCCTCGGTTTTATCGCACAAACCTCGCTCCTTCGTCGCTCAGTCTATAAGAAAAGCTATAAGGAATTTATTATATGGCTAATTGCTTCATTTTATTTTTAAGTTTCGCGCGTTGTTTTTCTCTTCGGAGTATACTGTTTACCTTACCTGTTAACTTTTTCGTGTCGCTTCTTGGCCTTCTTGTTTACACCAGTTCGGCTTTTATTTGTCGTGTTTTTAGATAGACAGCTATAAAGAAAACCAGCAGTAATGTTCTAACACATTTTAGAGTTCAGAATATTTGAATAAAGATACCCAGTTCTCTTTTATTTGTATTCAAGTAAACTCAGGAATTTTCCCGCCAAAACTTACAGGGCCGAGAAAAAAGCATACAATATCGTAAAATCCCGACCTCTCGGGGGTTAATCAGCGTGCGTCGTTTTGCGTACGGACCAGAAATCAAACCCAGCCATATAATAACTGGGTTTATCGCCTAGCTCATAAATCTGCTAGTCAGACAGTCGCCTTTCTCTTTGTTTCTTTCCCCCTCTATTTAGTCCCCTCTATTTAGACCTCGGCAGAGATACCTGATGTCGGAGAAGGTAAACGTATTTATTTCTAAACGTATTTATTTCTGGACGTTTTTTTCCCAATTTAACTAACCTAACCATAGTGATTTTCCAACTTATATATTACAGTATATACTATAGAGTCCACACTCAATACCATATACCACATATACCATATACCATATACCACATATCAGATACTACATACTATACATATCATATTTCATGTATTATATATCATATACCACATATCATATTCCATATATCACATACCACATATCATATACCACATATACTATATGTCCTAGCCCATGTTACACGTAATTTCGCCTGCATGGCTACTTGTAGAAATTTGTAGCAAACGCGGATACCAAAACCACTTAACCGCCATCCTTTATGATTTACATATTTTCATCCTTCATAAAGGCGTCAACGCCTTTTCAAACAACACAGACTTCATTTTAGAGGCACTTTAAGTTTAATGTTCTTTTAGCATATTTTTATTCGTCTACTGTGTATAGGTTCATCAAGTAGCAGAAACTGGAAAAAGACCTCGATTGTCCACCGAGAAAAATTCGAGAAGCTCGTAGAGATCATGAATAGCGAGCCGGATAAGGTTACGGAGATAAATGGTGTGACCGCATGCTTTGAAGACGAATTTTGCATTGGAAATGGCTGTTTAGGAACGAAAGTCTACATTGGCCTTTGTCAAGATGGTATGGAAAACGCTGTAAAGCGTCTGCCTAGTCAATTATGCAAGTCACTCGGTTTGAATGAGCGTCGTATCTTGACATCCCAAGTCGTCATGGAATCGCCACGTATTGTCAATTACTGGTTCTACGATGACACTTCTAATCCACAATTTTCCCACCTTATCCTAAACCTTTACGAGAAAACCCTGAAGAAATACGTGGACGAGCAAAATTTAGAGGATCTCAAAAAGAATGCTCCGAAAATGATGCGCCAAATACTGGAAGGCCTTGAAACTCTCCATTCCCGGCAACCAATAATTCTACACAGGGATTTAAAACCTTCAAGCATTCTTGTCAACGTCGAAGAAGATCTGTTGTTAGCAGACTTTGGCATTAGTAAAATCCTGCCCGATTTCGAGACGACATACTGGAGTGAACAGAGAGGAACGGACGATTGGAAAGCTGTCGAATCGATTGCGTGGGACGAAAAGGTTGAGGTAAAGTACGAAAGAAGATCCGACATACAAGTTGCCGGGATGTTAGCTTTTTACATTTTGACGAAAGGCGAATACGTTTATGGTCCAAAGTTCGACCGTCTTCACAACCTGTATCATGACAATCCGGTTGGCTTGAAGAATCTCGACAATCCTGTTGCGGAAGATTTGATTGCCTGGATGCTCAAACACGAAATATGCGACCGACCGTACGCCGAAGAAGCTTTGAAACATCCCTACCTACAATCTCTGGAGAAACAGTCTGAAATGATATGCGCAGTGGGTAATGAACCAGAAATTATGAAAGGAGACGTCACAAGCGAGGTTGTCCAAAGAATAAATGCCCATCCTTTATTGAAGAACCTCAAATGGAAATCGCAACTGCCATCGCGTTTGCTACAGTATGCTTTTCAGCGACGTCGCTATGGTGATCCTTGGACCGTATGTCTTCGGTTCATATGCAACCAAATTCAGCACTCGAATGAACATTCTCCTAATATCCAACAAATCGTAGGGGAAGCTCGAGCATATTTCATGAAAGTGTTCCCATTGCTTCCTGTGGTTGTCCATCAAACAATCAGATGTTATCCTGACTGGAATACAAGGCCAAAACCGAAGAAATTTTTTGCATAACCATAAAAGATACCATGAGGACTTTTCTAACCATTCCACTTGAAACAGTTTTTGTCATCGGTTGATTTATTGCATATATAAACTACCAAAATTCGAACCTTATTGAACTCTAACGAATTAGTACTCTGGAATTCGAACCTATGACACGAAAATTAAGTCTGTCTTATTTGAAAGAATCAGATATTTCAGGTTGTTTGAAATGATATTTAAACACTTTGACGTCACATGTTTTATAATGATTTATATCAGAGAAGGTTATATATCTTTGCTATTATCAAACATAATCACTTGAAAATCTACAAGTTTGGTGTTGTGGGAAAAATACACCCACATGCTTCTTTTGAATTAAATAATTAAATTTGGTTTGATAGTAGCAACGATAATAATCTTTTCCGATAAGTCTTTATGCACATATGACGTCAAGTTGTTTAATTTATATTTGAAAAAAATATGAAATATCTCAACAAGGAAGCAAGGAAATGAACACTTTTAAGTGTTCTTTCAAATAAGACAAACTTAATTTTCATAAGCATTTTAATAGTTGTAAGTAACTTTTAATTAAGCTTTATGTTAGTGTTAGTTAACGAGTTCGCAGTGATTGGTGTATATATACTGTTGCGGTGACCCTCACTAATGTAATTTTGTATTTTATAATTGGCTAAGTTTTAATTGTGGGCAAACAAACTATTTCACTCCGAACAAATATAGAAACGTTAAAAATGTAAGTTTTAGCCTAAACTAAAATATGCGTTCACCTAAATTATACTTACCATTTTGGAAGGCTGGTGCAAGCTGTTGCCCGTAGGGCCCTGGGACCCAAACATTGCTAACCCCAAGCCTTGACTCCAAGCTAAAAATTAAATCCTATTACTAACTACCTGTATGTAAGAATAGTTAGCACGATACTGTAATACTATCATTATAAAATGAATACCTTTTATCTTTGCCATAGATTTACTGGAGTACCATTCATCACATTGGCATGAATCACTAATGCATTATAAACATTAATAAAGAACGATCGTTTCTCCGCTCTCGGTATCTCCTCTAAGCCTCAAATTCTTTGCTTGATTTCATTGCTTTGTAATCCACACCCTAAGACATTAAAATTGACAAAATAAATAATTACATCACCGGGAAATAGTTTGGGCATATGCCCCTTAAAAAGTTGTTATGCCCTCTCTTGGGTCATCACCTACCTATACTAGGAAGGCTTCTGATTGGTTTAGATAATACGTAGAGAAAACTCTACTTGGCCCTGCTAGGATTCGAATCCGGGCGAAGTAGAGTTTTCTCTACTTGTCTGGTATGGTTCGTCACTTGGAGTAACACATTATTATTCTCTTACTTACTTACTTACTTACTTACTTCAACTTTATTTAAAAACACGGTACTATTTCACCTAATTACATGCATGGTGATCTTCCAAAAGGCCGTGTGTTCACACCAGTAGTTACAAATATAAAAGTATGTACAAGTCTACTATATGTAATACAATAAATACAAAACAACAAAGGAATAAATAGAAAAGAACAACTATATACTATTATTTACACAATAACTTCTTAATCTACTTTTAAAAATTGAAAGTGACGATGAACTCTTGATTTCATCGGATAAATTATTCCAAACCACTGAGCCTCTGTAACCAAACGTCCTTTTCAGATAATTTGTACTGGGTTTAGGTGGAACGAAATCATGTTCAGCCTGCCTAGTATTGTAGTCATGTTGTTGATTTGTTCTCTTAAATAATTTTCCTAATTGGCTTGGTACCTGATTATGACTCACTTTATACATTAATATGGAGAGTTGTTGATCCCTCCTTGTTTCTAAATTGATTAGTTTTAATTTATTTAAGCATTCAACAGAAGAGATGTCATAAGTATCTCTTGTAATGATGCGAGCAGCTCTGTTTTGCAATCGTTGGAGTTTTAGGGAAAGTGTTTTACCAAGAGCAGCCCACACAGGAGAACAATATTCAAAATATGGTTGAATAATGGACCGGTACACTGTAAGAAGTGTATTGAGGTCAACAAAATTTCTTATTCTCCTTAGTATGCTCAGACCAGTAGTAACCTTTTTTGTAATATGTTCAACTTGCTCACTCCAGGTCAGTGTCTCATCAATTTTTAAACCAAGCGATTTGGTTGTTTCAACACGTCGAATTTCTAAATCCCCAATACGTATTGTAGGCTCATTTTGAACTTGACTGAGTCTTTGCCTAGAACCAATAATCATGTATTCTGTTTTGCCCACATTCAAACTCAATTTGTTTGCTATCATCCAGTCCGATATATTTTTTAAGTCATTGTTTAAATTTTCTTCAATTGTACTGATGTTGCCAGCTGAAGTAGCAATTTGTGTATCATCGGCAAACATATTAGAGTGTGTAGAATCAAGACAATTAGGTAAATCATTGACATATATAATAAAAAGCAAGGGTCCAAGAACTGAACCTTGCGGTATACCAGTTTTTACTGTTAATGGTTCTGAAAGTTTGCCATTCACCTTGCAGTATTGGGTTCTACTGGATAGATAAGACACAAAGCATTTGTGAGCAAGCCCAGTTACACCATATAGGTGTAATTTCATAAGTAAAATATCATGGTCTACTGTATCGAAAGCTTTTTTTAGATCAAGAAAAACTACCCCATTTAGCTCTCCTGAATCGATACACTCACACCATTTATTAGTAATTTCTAACAAAGCTGTTAACGTGGAGTGTTGAGGTCTAAACCCATGCTGTGAATCACTGAAGTAGTCTAATTCAACAAGGTAGGTATAGAGTTGGCAATGTACAAGTTTCTCCATAACTTTGGCTATAACTGAGATGATCGATATTGGCCGATAATTGTTCATATCATTTTTAATCCCGTCTTTATAAATAGGAGTAACTCTAGTTACTTTCCATTCATTTGGAAATATACCAGTGTTGATTGACTGATTAAAAATAATAGTAAGGTTTGTTACTATTATCGGTGCCGCAATCTTTATAATTTTGGTCGACAACCCATCAAGGCCAGTTGCTTTTGCTGTTCACTGTCCAACAACTTTCGAAATCGACTATATGCATTAATTTCCAGAGTCCGCGGCCCTTCAAGAAGCTGCCGAGGCTTATATTTGGTTGGACTATTCGAGGATACGAACTTGTGTGCCATCCACGCGAAGCGAGTAACGATTATGCCAAAAGACATCCAGCTTGCCCGCCGAATCCGTGGTGAACGAGCTTAAAAACCTTCGATTATGTCCGTACTGTTGAATATAAATAACAAGACTAACTTCTCACATGTAAAAAGCCTAAAAATTAATACGATAAAGACCGAAAACGATGCCGACCGAAATCAACTGATAGAAGAAGGATGTGTCCTGAAACTGTTCAAAGCCGGTAAAGAATTTTGCTCTGGTGTATTCTACATAACTCGAGAGGGAACGATTAAGAAATTTTGAAACAAACGGCTTTTCAGATCATGAAGAGAACTGAATGATGCCTTGTCATATTTATGTGTCAACAAAAAAAAGTAAGAAACCGCGAACGAGAAAAACAATCCGAAAAGAGTAGACTGAATTGGCAGTGTTTGTGGTGACAAAAGCAGAAGAAGTTTAACGGTAGGAGATTCGTATTTACCAGTTTAGCTAAGTTAAAACGGAAGAAATCTTGAAAATGAAAATTGATATAAATAATATATTATCTAGAGTTGTCAGTTGAACGCTAGGACGTTGACTTGTGTCTTTTCTTGGCCACTGTTTATATCTATTTTTGAATGAAAATTTGTCATTTGGTTCATCTCGTTGTGTTTTCTTTTTTAATATTGACTTTGCATCTTCTTTCGGTGTGTCAATACATAACTACAGATGAACCTTGCTAACTAATTTTCTGGGATGTTTTCTGATGTGTGTCATTAATACAACAAAAAACAGAAATTAGGGGAGGGGGGGAGGGGGGAGGGGGGAGTGGCGTTAACAAATGCATATAAAGCGGGCGAGGGGTTGTTGCGTTCATTTATTTCTGGTAATACGGTAATAACAAATTCCTGCGACCTGCCATGCAGGTATCTAGACAACTCGTTAAGGTGAGACCGAAAACTAAATCATCAACTACAAACTGACTGATGTTATTATCGCAACTACAATGTATTGTCTGTAGAATTGGCACAACTGAACCGGTAAGTAGACATTACTCCTTGTATGTTGACTATATATAGGTTTATTCATAACTCATAAGACCAAGGTTTCTCTTTCTCTCGCTTTTTCAAAGATTTTGTGTTTCCCGTTCTGTTCCTATTGTGTTAGATTAGCTGATACGTAGCGACGAAACGGTGTTTTTTAGTCTGTTTAATACCGAAGTTAATAAAACATTTATATTTGTAAAAGAAAGGAAATTAAATAAATTCAGAATTCATCAATTGACAAGTAATCGTTCGCCAACAACCTTCTTTAAAAGCTCATCATACCAGCTTTTAAGGCCGTCGGGTTTGTTAATTAATGTAGACAAATCATCACTATATATTTTACAACGTCCAACTAGTAAGCCTATACTATTAACTACTGCTGGTAGTTTGACGTCGTTCAGTTTACAATTTCAATTTTTGAATCCATAATTCCCCTACGAAAATAGATTCTATAGAATCCTATAGAATATGCTATAGGATTTGGGGACTCTAAGGAATATTCGAAAGCGTTTCCAAATCCTAAAGAATATTCTGTGGCACTTCTAAAATCCTACAGAATACAATATAATTATTATAATATTCTGTTGAATATGTCCTAATTTATTATTGAATATTCCATAACGACACTAATTCTAAACTACATCTCATGGGCAAACGCTACCGCTTATAAAGGAGCACACATATGACTATGAAGTTGTAAGCTTAGTCCCCTGTCCATCTGAGCCTGATCAGTGGCTCAATTGCATGTTGTAAGAATGTCTAACCGGTCATTAGAAGGTTGCAGGTTTGATCCTTGTCCAGTGGGGCTCAGAAATCTCAGTAACTGAGTTTGACGAACGTCTACCAACTGCTTTTTTGCCGCTAAGGAAGAATTGGCCAGACGTTCAAACGAACGAATAAAACTAGTCAAGGAGAAAATGTCGAAACTATAAAACAACAAGCAAAGCTACATCAAGGAAGACAAGAAACTAAAGTGTTTTTATCAAGTGTGCATGCTTTAATCGTCGGGCATTCGGGTGAGAGGTAACTAATATATGCAGCAGTCGTTGAAGATTTTTAGTCCGACTATATTGAATCTAAAAGAAAAAATGAAAGAAGATGTTTACTTCGATGACAAGTTCGAAAAATTTATTTGTATGACTGGAATTTTGTCCTGCTGATAACACAGAAAGCCCACGCAAGCACTCCCTACCGGTAAGGCTACCGGTAATGACATGGAAACGTTGTGCCGGTCTGAGAATCGTGCTAAGACCCCGTTCACATGATTTTGGAGCGAGTTGAAAACGGCGCTAAAAAGTCACAAAACGGATCTAAATTGTGTAAAAACGTCACTCTAGCCTGGAGCGATTTGTAAATGATTTCTAAACGGTGTGAGATGAAAACGGAACCCTTGGCGGCGTGAACACAAGATCCGGCACTTTATCGTTTCGTTTTAGACATATGCCAATTTCCAACTTCTAGCCAAACAGCTGCTGGCGTGTGAACACAAGATCCAGCACTTTTTCGTTTCCGGTTTTAGAAACCAATTCCAAAATTTCCAAATTTTAGGCAAACAACTGCCATATTTGTCCATCTCAACTTCCGAAAGCTTCTTGAAACAGCTTGTGTTGCTGTTTCGACAATTATAACTTTTCATTTCAACAATGCTGTAAACCTAGAATGCAATACACTTTGGTAGTATAATATTCTTTGAACGGCTTCTCGTTTCCATAAGGAAACATGGCTATTTAACCCTTTATTGGCCAGGTGTCCGGGAGCTCTCCCCTTGATAATAATAATAATAACTTTATTTTAAACTGTAAGACCCTTTCAGCTGTTAAGTATAGCTGGTATAAACAGGATGAACAGTATTTACAATCATATAACTACCCTAGAAATGACTAACAATATTAATTACTATAATACAAATTAAGAACTACAAATATGGCAATCGATGTCAGTTTCTAAGTAATAGTTAAAAAGCGTTTGTTCGAAAATGTTAAAAGAAGTAATTTCTCTAATGTACACAGGCGAAGGGAATTCCAATCTTTGGCTCCTGCATATCGAAACATTGACTGTCCTATTTTACTGTTTACTCTTGGTAGATGGAGGAGTGTGTGATCACGAAGTTCTTTTTCTCGAATGGAGCTTCGCAGTTTAAAATCTAATACAATCTAATTTGTTAAAAATTTTAAAAATTGTTAAATATCTAAAAAAGCGCCGTCTACTATACAAGGATAAAAGTTCAGCTCACTTCTCATGTCTTGAGTGCATTTTATTCTTCGTTCGTTTAAAATAATTCTCATTGCTCGATTTTGCATTTTTCCCCCCACACGATTTGTTAGAATGGAACCACACTCGTGCCATACAATAGAACAATAGTCTAAAATAGGTCAAATAGTTTGTTTATATATACGAAGTAGAACAGATTTGGGCAAAAACGCTGAAATTCGATTTAAAAGCTTTAGTTTTGGGTAGATTCGTTGACCAAGTTTAGTAACATGTGGATCCCAGGAGAGAGTGTTGTTTGTACGGACCCCAAGATAGTCGCACGTTGTAACCTCTTCGAGAAGTTTGTTGTGCAGATATACTTGACGAATAAAATCTTCCAGCGTCAGCCAGAGTAAAATTAGTCTGGCGTTAGCCAGAGTAAAATTAGCAAGTAGACAAAAGATAACTGTCGCCACAGTAAAGGGTTAAAGGAGATAATTTTTAACGCTTTTGTTGGCCAGGTTTTCGGGAGCTCTCGCCTTGACGAATAAAATCGCCTGGCGTTAGCCAGAGTAAAATTAGCAAGTTGACAAAAGGCAATTGTGGCCAGTAATGAGGATTAAACAACGCACAGCTTGGTAATACTGGATGGACACCAGAAAGTTCCGGAGTCGTGTGGACACTTTTGAAACCGTTGTGAAATTCAAACGGGTTCATGATGTCAACATAATTATATTCATGCCCTTATCAATATTCTGTCTAATCGACTTTATGACCTGAATAATCAAACTTTTTTCCTTATAATGGCCCATTTATGAAAAGTGCCAAGATAAAATCCAAACGTTTGTTGCTTTTGCCTATAACTGTGATGGATAATTGCTTTTTAAATCACAGGTGGCCCAACCTCACGCTAGGTTTACGGTTGTTATTGTTGTATTTGTTATTTAAGAAATTTATCCAAATAAAAAGACGAACTGTCAAAAATAAGGTCATTTTAATAATTTACGGAAATATAAGTTAAAATACGGCAACATTTTCCAAGTTTATATAACAAATACAACAATGACAACTGTAAACCTAGTGTGTGGTTGGAAATATCAAATGATGCACGCGTGAATCAGAATGCATGAGGACATTTTTGGACGTACTAAATTAGGATGTCTTGCAGCGATCGTTCCATTCGACTAAATATATTCAGAGTTTAGAAGAAGATTAGTGATAAGTTTAGTTAATATTATACCTCAGTTACGTTGTCCAATCAGAGAGTTAGATTTGTACCACGTGACAATGGTATTTTTTGACGAATAGTCCTACCAGACCTCGAATACCCCGCTCGCCTACGTCAATTTTTTCGCCGGTAATTTTTTGTGGAGAGACATTTGTTATGGAAAACATGTATAATTATAGAGTGAAATAAAAGTAGCGTGCTGCGTAGACAGTGTTGAAACAACAATCGAAATCTAGTAAGGTTAGATATACTGCCGAAACAGAGAACGTAAGAGTCTAACGTTTCGAGCGAAGGCCCTTCGTCAGAGAAAAACGTAAAGAGTTTAAACAAAACAGCAAACTTATATAGGAAAGATAATCATGTGACAAAAAAAATAGCCAATCATATCAAAATGACAATGACAAATGGGTAATGAGATGCGGAAAATTAGCCAATCGGATAAAAACAACAACAATAACAAATCAATAATGAGATGCGAAAGACATTTGCTATTTTCATTATATACAATGTTTGGCGTAATATATCATTTATAGACCCCTTCACTCGGGTTAGTTCATCCCTCGGGGTACCCTGCAAGCAGAGCCTTATTTCCCTAATTTCTTCGTTGAGAGAGAGGAAGGAAAGTAGGCTCTACTGTATTCGTGACTGGTTTCCATTGCGCAATGCATGTCAGTTGCTTGGTTACAATCTCGAACGCAGTCCCAATCAGAGCAGAACAAAAAACGAGAACCGGTTAAACGGGTCTTAAACGGGTTACTTCGTCCTAAATCGTGGACGAAGCCAAACACGAATACAGCAGAGCCTACTTTTCTTCCTCTCTCTCAGCGAAGAAATAAGGAAAAGAAGACTCTGCTCGCAGGGTACCCTCGGGGAAATTTTTTGTGGAATACCCCTTGCTCCAGGTCTATAATTGATAATTATATATACAGCAAAAATACTGGATTATCTGTGGTGACAAACGCTAGACAGTAGTAACTGACGTTCTGTTTCAGTTTGGTGGTGATCGTATTCCTTGAGCTTCAAAAGTACATCCGCCGCCATTTTGAAATGTGCTTAGCAACCTGGCAATATATTTGTGACGTCATTTATCCAACTTGAATTGATTTTAATTTAGTGTGATCAAAAATGTAGTTAAACATTTTAAAGTTACCGACGTGTTCACATGTAGTGATGGCCAATAAAACAAGTAAGTTAAAAAAATTACTTCACTTTACTTTACTTTACCTCACCCTTCGCCCTTCGCCCTTCGCCCTTCGCCCTTCGCCCTTCCCCCTTTACCCTTCACTTCACACTTCACCTCACAAGACGATTTATTTGGACAACTTTTATAAAATTGACCTATTTTAATAAATGTAATGAAAATGGCCTAATGAATTTTTACATCATTTTTCATCATTTTTCTTTTCAATTTCATTCAGCTGACCATAGTGCTTTTCCAACTTATATACTACAGTATATAATAGAGTCCACACTCCATACCAGTACTCGATATACTATATGCTACAGCAATACACCACATATTATATACACAGACTATATAGTTTATCATATACCACATATCACATATCAGATACTACAAACCACATATCATATTCCATATATTATATATCATATTAGTTAAAAAAATAAGTAAGTTAAAAAAATTACTTCACTTCACTTCACTTCACTTCACTTCACTTCACTTCACTTCACTTCACTTCACTTCACTTCACTTCACTTTACTTTACTTTACTTTACTTTACTTTACTTTACTTCACTTCACTTAGACTTAACTTTTCACTTCAATCCACTTCACTCCACCCCACTTCACTTCCGACTTCACTTCACTTCACTTCACTCTACTCCACTTCACTTCCGACTTCACTCCGTTCCACTTCACTTCACTCTACTCCACTTCACTCTACTCCACTTCCACGTACTCCACTCCGCTTCACTCTACTCCACTTCACTCCCATTCCCATTCCTATCCTCAACTCACAATCACCTCACTTCACTTCATTTCACTTAGACCACATAACGTCACCTCACAAGATGAATTAATTTATTTGGACAACTTTTATAAAATTGACCTATTTTAATAATTTTACATCATCTAACATTATTTGTTGATGTTTTTTCTTTGTTTAAAGGATCTGGTAGGGGAGTTCCAAAATGGAATAAAAAATCTGTAAAACATGAAGCCAAATTTCAAAAGCTACTGGAGTCCGAAACCATTGTTACGAAGATTGGGCCTGTTCGAGTGTGTTTTGACGAAGAGTTTCGACTTCCACGAATAAGAGTAGTCACGAACGTCTACCTCGGCCTACACGAGGACGGCAGCGAGGTATCAGTAAAGAAATTTTTGACCAACATCGAAGATTCGAAAGAAATAGACGAATTAAAAATCCTAACCTTACCAAATGTCATGAATTCAGACTATATTATAAAGCATCGAGATCATGTATGCAAGGATAATATAACGTACATTATTTTTGACCTTTGCGAGGAAACCTTAGAAGAGTTCGTTCGAACACATCCTCCGAGTGATCTAGCAAGGCATTGCCCTGTTTTAATTAAAGAAATTCTATCAGGACTAGATGCACTTCACAACGGAGAAAAGGTTCAAGTTATTCATATGGATCTAACTCCGTGGCATATTCTGGTTGACATCGAAGGTCACGCCCGTCTTGCCGGTTTTTCGCTCAGTAAAATATTCAACCAAGGCCAATCAACAGTACTGGAAACACATCCGAAAGGAGATTCGAACTTTTGGCTGGCACCAGAGTCTATTAAGCCTAACGAGGATGGAAAAGTGGTGTTTACCAAAAAGTCAGATGTTCATGTCGTAGGAATGATTTGTTTCTATGTTTTAACAGGATGCCTGCATCTTTTTGGTGGGCATCACGAATGTGTTCAGAATATCATTGATGGAAAACCTGTCAATATTGAGGAGTTGAAGAATTATCCAGAAGCTAAACGTTTCGTATCGTGGTTAATAAGTCATGATAGCAAAGATAGGCCAAGTGTAAAAGAAGCATTGGAAGACCCTTATTTGGACTTACGTTCAGGTAAAATACGTAACTGTGACTCTAGCTGCTAACCCAATGTAACTTATTGGATTCATCTAAGTCCGACATGACAAAATATTTAAGTCAAGCATTCAACATTGGGCGAGACTGAATGGCAATAATATCACTTTAACTACATCTCATCTACAAACGCTAGCTACCACTTAGAAGCATACATGACTATAAATTTACAACCTTAGCTCTTCATCCGAGCCTCAGTGTCTTCTTAATGGTTAGAGCGTCTAACTGGTGATTAGAAGGTTGCTAGTTCGATCCCTGTCTGGGGTTCAGAAACATTTTCTGACTATTTGAGCTTGACGAACGTTTACCCAACGTTTGTTACACGTTCTCGTCATTAATTTTAGACACCACAACAGCTGCCGGTGACCTGAGTGAATGGGAACCAATGAAGAAAAAGGAGCGGCACGAAGAAGACGGAAACGGCAATCAGCAGCCAAGCGAGGGTATAAAAGTGAGTAGTTTGCGCATCAGTGCATGGTGTGACCAGTGACCTATATTTAAGTGGACTGGACTGCAGGTCCCGTCAAAGATGGCAGAAATATAGATCTTTTCTCTCATGGTAGCAAACGCTGACTGTATTCAGCTCAATATGTTTACTTGACTGTGGGCTCAGCCGCGCCCGCAGGCCGATCAATTTAGTTATAAATTCCTTTATGATAAAAAGGTCAGTGGTTGCTAATATGAAAGAAAGTACCCATATTAAACCGCCATCTTGGATTGATCGCCCACTGCCAGTCATTGATATATAGGGCACCTGGAGTCCAGTTGTATATAGGTGAGCGGATGTGACACAGTGACTTGAGGATGTTCGAAGGTGTTAGTGTCAAGTCATGGTACTGTAGACCACATTTTGTTAAGGTTAGAATCAAGGCCCCCGCTGCTTTCGTTCCACTCACTCTTTTACCCGTGTCCAGTCTTATACATGATCGTAGACTAGAGAGTAGGCTCAGATTCCAGCCGTCAGGGTTCTCGCCGCCCGCAATCCTCGCCACCATGTGGATTGCGGGTGTACCGACACTGACCCAACGGCTGGAATCTGAGCCTATAGAGGGCAGTGCTTCCATTTTTCTCTTTTCCGCCTGATTTTCCTTTTTTAACGCAAAATTTCCTTCCAAAATATCGAAATTTCCTTTAAATATTTACAAGAGATTTATGCACGACCCTGTTCTTGAAATCGACAAACCAGAACTCTGTCGGGATTCACTGCCACTAATGCCGTAGTAATGTATGCATCAACCCCCTGAGAAATTCTTGTGCGGGGGCTTAGCCCACACCCCCCGATATTTCGAAACTAACTTCTAAGATAAGATGTTTTAAATCTTTCAAAATTTTTCCCAAAAATGCTGTCAGAATGCAGGAAATACCGTTTCAAAACCCAAATTTCAAAATACATGTAGACCAGACCATATTTTGAATGACTATGCCCTAGTCGGTAACTGGGTTTATCGCCTGGCTTATATATATATCTGCTAGTCAGACGGTCGCTTTTCTCTTTGTTTTATTTTTCCTCTCTTTAGACTACTGCAGGGATACCTGATGTCGGAGAAGGTAAACGTAAATTTATGGACATTTTTCCCCTCAATTTAATTCAGCTGACCATAGCACTTTCCCAACCTATATACTACAGTATATACTATAGAGGACACACTCCATACCATATACCACATATACCATATGCTATATACCATATACTTTATCATATGCCACATATCAAAACCCACATACCACATATCAGACACTACATACCATATACCACATATCATATATACCATCATATACCACATATCATATACCACCCTGCTTATACTTAAGAGTATACCACAACCACATACCACATATCATATACTACATGCATACCATATACCATGCATATATTATATACCATGCACATACATACCACATATCATATACCACATATCACATACCACAAGTTATATATCATATACCACATATACCATATTTTCTAGGCCAATGTTACACGTAATTTCGCCTGCATGGCAACTTGCAGAAATTTGTTGCAAACGTGGATACCAAAACAACTTAACGTCATCCTTTATGATTTACATATTTTCATCCCTCATAAAGGCGTCAACGCCTTTTCAGACAACACAGACTTCATTTTAGAGGCACTTTAAGTTTAATGTTCTTTTAACATTTTTTTGTTCGAACATTGTCTATAGGTTCATCAAGTAGCAGAAACTGGAAAAGGACCTCGATTGTCCACCGAGAAAAATTCGAGAAGCTCATAGAGATCATGAATAGCGAGCCAGATAGGATTACGGAGATAAATGGTGTGAGCGTATGCTTTGAAGAGGAATTTTGCATTGGACATGGCTGTTTAGAAACGAAAGTCTACATTGGCCTTTGTCAAGATGGTATGGAAAAAGCTGTAAAGCGTCTGCCTAGTCAATTATGCAAGTCACTCGGGTCGAATGAGCGTCGTATCTTGACATCCGAAGTCGCCGTGGAATCGCCACGTATTGTCAATTACTGGTTCTACGATGACACTTCTGATCCACAATTTTCCCATATTATCCTAAACCTTCACGAGAAAACCCTAAAGAAATACGTGGAGGAGCAAAATTTAGAGGATCTCAAAAAGAATGCTCCAAAAATGATGCGCCAAATACTGGAAGGCCTTGAAACTCTTCATTCTCGACATCCCAGAATTCTACACAGGGATTTAAAGCCTTCAAACATTCTTGTCAACGTCGGAGAAGATCTGTTGTTAGCAGACTTTGGCATTAGTAAAATGCTGCGCGATGACGAGACAACATGCTGGAGTGAACAGAGAGGAACGGACGATTGGAAAGCTGTCGAATCGATTGCGTGGGGCAAAAATGTTGAGGTAAAATACAAAAGAAAGTCCGACATACAAGTTGCCGGGATGTTAGGTTTTTACATTTTGACGAAAGGCGAATACGTTTATGGTCCAAAGTCCGACCGTCTTCACAACCTGTATCATGACAATCCGGTTGGTTTAAAGAATCTGGACGATCCTGTTGCCAAAGATTCGATTGCCTGGATGCTCAAACACGAAATACGCGACCGACCGTACGCCGAAGAAGCTTTGAAACATCCCTACCTACAATCTCTGGAGAAACAGTCTGAAATGGTATGCGCAGTGGGTATTTTCCTTTTGTGTTAATTTGAAGCAGTAATTTTTGGGAAGAAGCACTCTCTTTCGCGGAGAATTACAGGCTCACAGGCATGTCTATAATTAACAACTGCACTATTCAAGTTCGGAAAGAATTGGAAAAGTTATCTTCCCATTTTCCCGTTGGATATGTTCTTACGCAGAGGAATGGGGCTCCTTTAATGACGTCAGTGCCGAATTAACCTTCCCAGGGCCGGGGGCAAAAATATTTTAGGGCCGGTCACAAAACGAGAGCCATCCCCGGAGTACGGTGAACTGAAAGCGTAGGTTGATCGGATCATCGGGGTTTGGTACTTAGGCTGCCTCAGGCGCCACTCCCCTCCCGCTTTCAAACAGAAGGGGGCCTGTGGCTGAGATAGCATGTGATTTTCTCAGGCTAGTTCGGACTTTCAAAGAGAAACTGCATAATTTTTTTATTCACTCTTTTTTCAAAGAGAAACTGCATAAATTTTTATTCACTCATTTGTTTGGGCTGGTCAGAATCTGGGGCCGGGGGCAAATGCCCCCTTTGTCCCATAGGTAATCCGCCACTGACTGACGTTCAGTGTACCGTACAAATCTTTACTGCATGCAGGGAGATAAAGAAGCGACTGCCACATATGTCATCCCTTGAACTCTCTCGTTTAAGTGCATGTAATTAATCTTCTTTTTAAAACTAAACCTGATGCATCCAGATCGTGACCGCATCTTCTTTTTCTAGTCGCCATGTTAGATTCTAAGATTGCGCATGCGTGTTGTCAAATAATGTTCCGCCGCTGACAACTGCTGAATGTCACTTTTTTCTGGTAATAAATTAAATAAATAAAGCAGATTGAATTTTCATTTCATAGATATTGGTAGTCGAAAGGAAAATTTTAACATTTAATTTTTACAGTGTTGGCTGACACAACATAAGATGGAAGACTACAAGTCAATTTTTCAGTTACAACAAGAACAAGAACCACTTGTCACTAAGTTAAAGCCATATGGAGAAGACCATTTATCGATTGCAGACAGTTATGATAAGATTGGGGTCACACAACATCAGATAAAAGACTACAAATCAGCTATTCAATCCGGGAGAAAAGAGCTTAACATCAGGTACGTTAATAGAGCAGTCTGTTTAGACCTTGGAGATATTTCACGTTGGATTTTCACATTTAATTGTATTTGACTGAAGTGGAGTGAAGTGGAGTAGAGCGAAGTGGTATGAATTGAAGTGAAGTGAAGTGAAAAGAAGTGAAGTAAAAGTGAAGTGAACGAATTAGGAGTATTAAAGCAAAGCATAAAACACGGAAGAATGGCAATGTAATAAACCTGACATTTAATAGAAGTTCTAACGTTTCGTCAGAGAATGAATGATATAAGTGAATAGTTTTGAATAATTTCTTCATAGTTTGAAAGGTTTTTCGTTTTTAACGAATAAACTAACATTGTATATATCATATCTTAATTCTAAATTATAGAGGGCCACAGCTATTGCTGTCATGTGTTTAACCCTCTTTAAATAAAGCTGTTTATTTATTTGTATACTATTTATTTATTTATTTATTTAATTATTTATTTATTTATTTATTTAATGATTAAGTAACGGTATATATTATTAGAAGCTTTTTACAGGATTGGTATTGGCGTGTTGAAGTGAGTTGTCAACGCAGGAATTTAAATGTACGCTTCTTTTGTGATCTTACTTTTTTTCATTAGATGCACAATTGATGAAGATGGAGGAGGTATTTCCTTTCCCTCTGCGGATGCCTTCTTCTTCTTTCCAGCGAACGCTGTTTCAAGGCCCACTACCGTAACGTGCGCTCTTGTGATGCAGAAAGACAATCCGTTAGAGCTGAAAAATGGGGAGTATTTCTGCAGCAGCATTGTCAGTATAGAGTCTGAAGAAACAACTTTTGCCAAGCCAGTCACAGTATTGCTGTCTCATTCAGTTGCAGTCCAAGGTCCTTATCTTGATTACTATGATGTAACAATGATGCAATGTGGACAACAGTGGAATGATTTGGAAACCAAACATTGCATTAAATTCGAAGGTACTATATTTGTATTTTGTCGTGGTTATTCGTCCGACATTATGAAACTTTAAGAAACTATACACAAAATCTTAATCATAAATAGAAGCCTAATAATAAACAGAAACATCAACTTCAACTTCAATATCACTGAACATCAACATCAACTTGAACATCAACATCCACAACCCGATTCGCGCATTTGTCCACGCGTCTACCAGCGCCGATTGCTCGCTTATACTGCAGTATTGCCCGGCTGGTAGTCTCCTCAGAGATCCCATAGGGTCCCTAAATCGCGCCCAGGCTTCAACGTACCAACAAATGCGCAAAATATTTTAGCGCAAAGGAGCGGCAGTTTTACGCAGCAGAAAAGCCTAGAAATGGCAATAATTACGCAAAAACATTGCCTTGGTAAGCTCAGGACCTTACAAAATTACTAAATAACAAGAAACGTGGTAACTTTCTTCCTGGAGGGTTGTGGTTAAGTTTAGGGCCACCGGGGGGTTGTGGTTAGATTTAGGGTTGCCGGCGAATTGAGGTGAGGTTTTGGTTAGCGGTATGACTCGTTTTTCTTTAAAAAATTTCTATTAACAACTCGCTGACGGAGGTATGCAGTCTCTGAGAACCCTCTTCTATTTTAATATTGTTTTCTTTGGATTAAGTTTAATATGGTATAATCGGGTTACGTTAGTACTCTGCTACTATTTTCTTTGCTTTAGATCTTCCTAAAAACATTGCTTCAAGTTTTCCTGCCATACGCGACTATCTGCCAGTTGCTATGGCAATATTCCAGGCAAATTGCACCGCAGCAGTCGTGACAAGAATCCGAAGTGAAAAAATCTTGGTGCATCCTGATAAACCTTGTGTTTTCATGAAGTCGTATGGGAAAGAAAGCACGCTGAAAATAAGTTTTCCTGCCTGTTCTGTGGAGACGGAATGTTGTTTGAGCGTTAAGGTAACGCATAATGTAATGTCGTGTGGCTGGTGATGTGATATGATTTGGTGTCATTTCATTTATGTATTTTTATTTTATATTTTTTCATTTTATTTTATTTTATTTATCTTACTTTATTTTATTTTATTTTATTTCAAATTTTTTTAGTTTTGTTTCGTTTCTTTTCATTTTATTTCATATTTTTTTTCATTTTATTTTATCAAATTTCTTTTCATTTCATTTCTTTCTGTTTCATTTCTTTTCAATTTCTTTTCTTTTGTTTCACATATTTTTATCTCATTTTAATTCCTTTTATTTCATTTCATTTTATTTCATCTATTTTTTATCTTATTTTATTTCATTTTATTTCGTTTTGTTTTGTTTTGTTTTGTTTTGTTTTGTTTTGTTTTGTTTTGTTTTGTTTTGTTTTGTTTTGTTTTGTTTTGTTTTGTTTTGTTTTGTTTTGTTTTGTTTCTTTTTATTCATTTCTTTCTTTATTTATTTCATTTGATTTGATTTGATTTTCTTATTTCTTTTTATTCGCTTTCTTTCCATATCATTTCTTTTTATTATATTTCTTTACAATTCATTTCATCCTTTAATATTATTTCTTTTCATTTTTATTTTATTTTATTTCATTTCATTTTTGTTCATGTATTTGTATTGTTATTTGTTATTGTTAGTTATTTCCGGCATGCGAGATACTTGATATGCATTCGAGGTCCTGTGCGGATGAGAAGGAGAAAGAAGAGGAGGACAAGGAGAAAGAAGAGGATGAAGATGAGGAGGAAGAAGAGGATGAAGATGAAGAGGAACAAGATGAAGATGAGGATAAGGGTGAAAAGGAGGAGGAGGAGATGGAGGAGGGAAAAGAAGAGGAGGAAGAGGAAAAGGATGAGGATGAAGAGGAGGATGAAGATGAAGATCTAGTATACTTCCCAGTAATTGAAGTTTTTGGACGCGAGAAAGCTTTCCTTCAACATGTTGATGTAGAATTGGTTTACTCTCATAATGATGTAGCTGAATTGGATGATGAGCTATTGCCTGTAGGCAAAAAGGAACCCTTTTCACCAGAATATGGAGTTTTGTTTCGCAGTCATAAATCCGACCAAAGCAACAAAACCTGGCGAACAGAGGATACAAATGCAACGATCGAACGTCTTGAAAGTGATCGAGTTAGGATAGCTTTTTCTGTCGCACATTTCTCTAGGTGAGTGTAATATTGTGGCATTTCTGTATTTCTTAATATTTATTTCTAGTAGCATGCAACTTTTGGATTGCTTGAAAACCATTTATAGACGATGTCGTTGTATTGTTATACAGGTGGTTTTTCGTTAGAAGGAGGAGGAGAATAGCAGCCTTACGTCTCATAACGAAGAGTTTTATTGAGCCATCTTCAACAAATTTTGTGGCGTTTGTTTTGGCCGTTCAACAGATGACATCTCTTACTTCAATCATGGCGCCCCAGAACAAGAAAAGAAACGTTGAAAAGGAGTGGGGGTTGAAAGGGGAAAAATGTCAAGAGTATGTTAGACCTTACCAAAAGACGTATTTTTGTGTTCATTTGTCAAAAAAGAAGAAACATTTATCACTTGACATTGACATTATCCGGTAAGAAAATTAAATAGACTCCTTTTCTGTATAAGACTCCTCTCTCTAGTAGGCCTTCTAATGGGCCGACTTCCTCTAATAACCCTTCTCCTTTTGATTTTCACTTCTAATGCCAACCTGACTCAGCATTGTGTTTACTGCCTATAGCTTATATACACTAACCTGACCCACTAGCGTGTTTATTCCTTAGCTTATACAGTAACCTGGCCAACTAGCGTATTTACTGCCTAGCTTATACATGCACTAACTTGACCCACTAGTGTATTTACTGCCTAGCTTAAACACTAACCAGACCCACTAGTGTGTTTACTGCCTAGCTTATACACTAACCTGACCCACTAGTGTGTTTACTGCCTAGCTTATACACTAACCTGACCCACTAGTGTGTTTACTGCCTAGTTTATACACTAACCTGACCCACTAGTGTGTTTAGTGCTTAGCTTATACACTAACCTGACCCACTAGTTTACCAATTCCAATGTCCAATCCAGTATTTAAAATATGCCCAAGAAAAGCATGGCATTACAACCATAAGCTAGCTGTAAAGTTAAAGTGCCTATCTCAGGGTTGGGGATTTTAGATATTTAGGATATTTTCAGAAGATTTGTAATATCTCTTCTTTTCCTAAAATTCCATCTTCATGGACTTTTTTGCTGTTAAAGTTGGCGATTTTGACGATGGCCGTGAAAAAAAGAAGGATAGCTTCGGGGAACGCCGATTTGTCAAGGATAAAGGTGTGAAATGAACGCTGACATCTACTTCTGTGACCTGTTCGTTGTTCGAAGTAGTTTGGTACTAAGACGATTCACAGCAGTTTATCACAAGGAAAACCCGTTGGTGTGGATTACAAAAACGACAACAATAGAGCGTGTTTTTTTTCTTCGGAAAGTGACAAGAACTTGTGCATGTCATCAGTCTCATCAGTCTCAGTCATTTCTTTTTATCGAATTCGATCTTCGATCAAGAATATATCGAAATATACTTGACTTGGTAATGTCGTCTACCTCTGGTTCTAATGCTGATAGCCAAAATGACTAGACTATAGGAGGTAAACATTATTCCGGGATACGTAATCGAGATCGAAGACGAAGTAAAACTGTCTAGGCCATTTATACCTGAAGACGAATCATCAGAATGCATTGTCAAGCCGTATGAAGACGAGTTTAGGATCGCAAATTTAATGAGCAAATGCGACTTGAAAAATATCTTCTACGATTGCTATAAATTCGCTTTGCGGGGCACAATAAGGTGAACGATTTGTAAGTTATGAAAGTTTGCTTTATCAGTTAATTTATGTTTACGTTTTATCGAATGTTGTATACTGGCATGCCATATTTGCAATTGGCCATATTTGCTAAAACAAAATTGTATGTTGTCAAAGCCAAATGATTCGCATGTTTATATTTGTTATATATCTGGTCACTGCGTCTAGCGGGCTGCAAATATCGAAGAATTGGCGAGGCAAAGTATAAAATAGAAGATACAGAAAGTAGGTCGTTCGCTTTCCGATTTCCACTTGCGAATAAGCCAGCCATGCGCACAATTCACCTAGGCTAATAGAATTGCTTCGTTCTTCAAAATTGCCACAATTCAGTGCTCGTTCAATTCCATAAACAACAACAAATGTGCGATTTCATCTTCAAACTTGAAGAAATTGACTCTGTATATATGTATACTGTCGCCTGCAAGTTCAAATTTGTATCTGTTTTCTGTACTGATCTTTTATTTGATACTTTATCTTGTCAATTTTTCGATGTAAGTGTCCCGCTAGACGCAGTGACCAGATTTCCAGTTGATCACTGTTATTAACCGTTTCAATGCAAGCTTTGATTTACTGACATTCCTTCGCATTCGCATTAAGCAGTTCAGTGTCAGAGTAATATCGAATAGAATTAAACATGCGAATCATATGGCTTTGACAGCATACAATTTTGTTTTAGCAAATGCGTGTATATACAACATTGCAAATAAAACATAAACATAAATTCACTGATAAATGCAACTTTCAATTAAACTTACCAATCATTTACCTTATCGTGCCTCTCAAAAGCGAATTTGTAGCCGTCGTACTAAAGACCTTTTTCAAGTCGCATTTGCTCATTATGATTTACGATCCAAATTTCATCGGCAACCGACTCGTCTTCATACGGCTTGACAATGCATTCAGATGATTCGTCTTCAGGTATGGGCACACTGGAAGACAGTTTTACTTCGTCTTCGATCTCGATTACGTATCCCGGAATAATGTTTACATCCTAGTCTAGTCATTTTAGATATCAGTGTTAGAACCAGAGGTAGACGACATTACCAAGTCAAGTATATTTCGATATATTCTTGATCAAAGATCGAACGCAAACAATACTTCGATAAAACGAAATATGAGACTGATGACATGCACAAGTTCTTGTCACTTTCCGGAAAAACACGCTCTATTGTTGTCGTTTTGTAATCGCCACACCGACGGGTTTTCCTCTTAGTACCAAATCTTAGTACCAAAAATCAAGTAATCGTCTTAGTACCAAATATTCCCATTGAAACTACTTCAAACAACGATGTCGGCGTTCATTTCACACCTTTATCCTTGACAAATCGGCGTTCCTGTATTCTGTTCCTGTCACCCGAAGCCAGCCTCGGTCCCAGGCTCTTCAGTAATAAAAGGCGAGCGCTATGCTCGCCTTTTATTACTGAAGAGCTTGGGACCGAGGCTGACCCGAAGCTATATCCTTCTTTTATTCGCCTCCCGTGCACGAGTCGGGATTGTACATCGTTATTGTCGCAAAAAAAAAGAATGGCATACAGCACTATTCTAGCATATCAATTGGGTTCATTCGAGAGCAAAAACACTACGCACCTGTTTGGCAAAGTTTTTAAAAGAATTTCCGACAAAATAACCTGAATAAAGCCAAGAAAATCCAAGATGAACCGTAAACTCCCGATGTAAACATTGTTACTGTCTGAGAGGATCTCCCTGCTTTACGTCACTTCCGGCGACTAGAACCCAGTAAAAAATTTTCACGCCCATCGTCAAAATCGCCAAATTTAACAGCAAAAAAGTCCATGACGATGAAATCTTAGGAAAAGAAGAGATATTACAAATCTTCTTAAAATGTTCAAAATATCCTGTAATATCCATGTAAAATCCCCAACCCTGAGATAGGCACTTTAAGCTTCAAGGCCCTAAATATATTTCGAACATGTATTAAGTAAGATCGTCTAATTATAACCTTAGGAATAGTGGACAGAACTTCGAACAAGCAAGTTATAATACATTGTATTTACACAATTCTGTTTCCTACATTGTTAGTCATATATGGAATGAACTCTCTTCGCATATTAAAAACTCAAAATCTTTGGCTGCTTTTAGAAACAGCATAAGTAATTTGGATTTTACCAACAAAATTAATCTTGGTTGTAAGTGCATGCGTTGTACTTGAGTTTTTTATAATTATCTGCATAGTTTTACTTATGCTTTTTGTATTATAACAGATAACTATACATTTTAAAAATCTTATTATAAAATAGCTAGTTATAGTAATTGTTGTAATTTTTAAATAAGTATTGTCGAGCATTTTTAACATGAGCCTCTGGCTCGGGAGACTGGGCAACCACTCCCTATGCCACCGACATTAAATAAATATTCGTATTCGTAAGTTTGTTTCGTTGACAAAATTTATTTTAGTTTTAAGGTTGAACATGTAACGAAAACATTTAACGATATTGACGGAGGATTAGACTTGAAAGGAAAGATGATGTACTTTTTATCTAATCGTTGCAAAAACAAGGAACACAAAAATACTTTCTTGCAAAATATTCGTATCAAATCAGCGAACAAGAGACAGGTATGTTGACGTTTGTTAGGATGACTAGTGAAGGGATGTATTTACTGCTGTCATTGTCATATTCTGAGAACGGCGAAATGGAATCTATTTGTTAAATGGAAGGCTGACTCCAATCTTTGAAAACGGAGGCGAAATATGGAGGCCTTTCTGGACATCGGTTTCAGTCCTCTTTGCCAAAAAAATTAGCTCAGCCAATAGGACTTTAGTGGCAACAGAAGTTAGTTTGATACTTTTCGGTAAGCTTTAAAAAAATAGTTCGAATAAAACGAGTGACGACAAGACTGGGCTAAATATAGCAAAAAGTTTGATTTAAAAACGCCAGTTTAGTGTAACGAGAAACTTTTTTGGGGGGGGCATCGCGCTTATAAGTTCTTCAACTTTTTATTAAGTTTTCAAAAAGCTGCAAATTTACTTAGCTTATATTAATTCGGAACTAAATTCGAATTGTAATTATTTAATACTGTATGATTACCCATAAACAAATACAGCAAGCAGTATACATATATTGAGGAGTTCAAAGTATTTTGTTGTTTTGCGTTTGTGTTATAGACCGAGTCTGTGGTGGCGGAGGATTCTCACGAGACAGGTAGGTCCGTCAAAGTACATTTTTTCTCTCTTCTTTGACTCAAATCACAACCCCCCAGCGAGAAATAAATGTTGTCACTCGAGAAAATGTTCGTGGAATGTAGCATTGAAGATGTCCCAGGTACAGATATACATGTAGTATATACAGTGGGGGGTTCTGCTGGCGGATCTCCTGACCCACTGGTGACGTCATCATATTTTAGTCTTCTATTAATTTATCCATCGTTGTGATGATTTGAGAAAGTCGATAATGATGAGACAGTCTCTACGGTGCCGAGGCATGATGACAAATGAACGGTTTAAACTGTTACTCAAAACTATATATGCTTTAGCAATGTCCTCTCAATGAAGGGAGACGAACCGTTGCGTCCCGTTTAAAGAATACACCTTGTCTCCTCCCTTATAACCACCCCCCAACACTCCGGTTTCAAATATTACTTGAAATGGGAAGTAAGTGCCATGATTTCACGACCTGATCCCAACTTAGCTCAGTCGGTAGAGCGTTGAACTAGTAAACCGAAGGTTGCGAGTTCGAATCCCAGCCGTGGTCGAGTAGAGTTTTTCTCTACTTACCAGGTATGATTCGTTACTCGGAGTATAGTGCACCCTAATATCATTATTCTCCATCTGAGTTTGCAGTCTAACAATAATTATGTCGTTGTTAAATCGCTTTGATCTCAATTTCCATAGACGTGCTTGAGGACGACGAAATTGTTTTAATAGCAGAACAAATTCCGAAGCGGTGGTATAAAATAGCTCTTTTGACGAAGCTATTTAAATCATACGAAGTTGACAATATACTGTCCACCAAAACTGACGAAGAGCAATCGTCAAAGGTTTTGACCATGCTCATGAAGTTCAACGAAAGAAATGGAACTAGAAAACAGCTAGCCAAGGCTCTTTCTAGAAATAAACAGCAATCTTTAGCTCAGAAAGTAAAGTCTGGATTCTTTATCCATAGACAATGACCGAAGAACTTTTTAGCCGTAGATATTAGAGATATAGTGAGTAGAGTTTAGTTGGTCCCACTCCTGCATTGCTTGAGGGTTTTTCGCCGGGTTCTCCGGTTTTCCTCATGGCCTCATTACTGGTGCTGTATTCTTGGACTTAAGTAAGGCATTTGATACTGTTGACCACCCGTTACTTTTGAATAAACTAAAAGACTTCGGCCTAGACAACAACGCAACTACTTGGTTCAACTCTTACCTATCTGACCGCGCAAGTAACATCCATTGGCAATGAACTTTCCAGCCCTAAATCAGTTTCAGTCGGTGTGCCACAGGGCAGCATATTAGGTCCTCCACTCTTCCTTATCTTTGTCAATGATTTGCCGCGATGTCTTAAACGATGTAAAACAATCCTTTACGCTAACGATACTCTTATCTACTACTCTTCAAAATCATCAAGTGATATTGAATCCAACCTAAATAGTGATTTAGAAGCTGTTGCTCATTGGCTTAGATGCAATCTACTCACTCTCAATTGTGTAAAATCGAAATCTCTATTGTTTGGAAGTCGACAGCGCCTCAAATCTTTCAGTGCAGTTTCAATCAAAATTAACGCAACCCCTCTTGATCGAGTAACCTCTTTCAAATATTCAGGAGTAACCTTAAACGAAGATCTCACTTGGAGTGACCATGTTCAAAAGCTGACATCCAAAATAAAGCAGCGCCTTGCCCTGTTAAGAAGAGTAAAGCACTTACTACCAACTGACGCCCGTCTTACCTTATTCAACGCACTTATCCTTCCTTTATTTGATTATGCAGATATTATATGTGGTGATAAGAACAACCTAACTTTGATGAACACTTTACAAACTCAACAGAACAAATCAGGCAAGATAATAACAAACCAACTCGCTCGCTCTTCTGCCACTCAAGCCTTGGAAACCCTAAACTGGAAACGCCTAAACGATCGACAACAACTACATTCATCACAAGGCCCAATCTCATATATATACATAGGTAGTTAATATTAACTATCAATTGAGTTGAGTTAAGACTCTATCATCACATCTCCCTTTCTAAGGTTTGTCCATATCAATCAACAATTCATATGTTAACTAACTTAATCTTAACAGAACTGTAACTCAACTTTAAAGTTTGAATACTAAAATTGTCATAAGTCATTATAGCAGTGATAAGCAATAAAACTTTATACTTCTGCCTTATGTAGATCCCAGTTTAACAGGTGGCTTTACAGTGAGGCCAGACCTTGTGATGACTGCTGTGGCGTCTTTAGGTCTCTGTGGATCTGCTTGCTGGATTGAACACTCAGGCTCAATTTTCACTACTGTCGTATCTGTACCATTGTTTGTCACCGGTGGTAGTTTCAGGAGGTCTCTTCTGTTCCTTCTATATTCGTGCCCATTCGCCTCTACGATATATGTTCTTGGCTCGTCTGCAATGCTCTTTACTGTTGCTGGAATTATCCAGATCCCTGCATCTGTATCCCTTATAGGCGCACTTGATATCCAGACTTAAGTGGCTTTAAGGATCTTGTATGGCGATCTAGCAGTGCTTTTGCTTAGCCTGCTTCTCTTCTAGGGAAGATTTAATGTCGCTGGTGTTGTACGTGGGTTGTAATAAGTTTGCACTGGTAGGTAAGAGTGTCCTTGTTCGACATCCCATCATCAACTGAACTGGAGATTCACCAACACCGGAAATTGGCGTGTTGCGGTAATCCAAAAGGGCAATGTTGGGATAATTTCCATGCGATTATCTCCATAAAAAAGTCACTAAATCAAAATCTCCCATTCACTGGTCTTCTTATCGCAAGCTTAGATGCAAGGTTAACATGGCGATTAAAGAAGACAAGTCTACTTATTATAAAAATAAAAATGTCATAAACAGCAATAAAGCAAACACCTCTAGCCTGTGGAAAACACTAAATGAAATAACATGCCCTAACAAGAACTCTGAAAATACACCGTCGTGCATTATATCTGATGAAGTATTGTACAGTGATCCCAAATCAATCGCCAATGTTATGAATGATTATTTCACCACTATTGGATCAAAACTCGCTAATACTATTAAAGAAAAGTTTAATTCACTGATAACCCATTCACCTTCTACGCCCTTGTGTTTTACCGTTTTCTCATTTAGTGAAATCAACGAAGCCTTTGGCTACAAACAGTTACGAACGCTAAAAACAAATAAAGCAATTGAACTGGACCGGATCAGCGCTCGACTTCTCAAGGACTCTGCTGAAGTTATTACTCCATGCTCAACCTTTATTTTCAACAGCTCTCTTAGTTCTACTGCAACTTTCCCATCCATCTGGAAAATGGGTAAGATTGTACCCATAAAAAATTCAAGAATGGAGATCGAAAAAGTAGTAACAACTACAGACCTATTACTATCTTACCAACCTTATCTAAAATCATCGAAGAAGCTGTACATACACAAATATATGAATACACCCAGGAACACAACCTCCTTGCACCAGAACAGTTTGGTTTTCGACCCAATCGCTCAACCGAAATAGCCCTTGCACATATAATTGATCACATATTGAACAACCTTGACAATGGCTTCATCACTTGTGCTGTATTCTTGGACTTAAGTAAGGCATTTGGTACTGTTGACCATCCGTTACTTTTGAATAAAGTAAAAGACTTAGGTCTAGACAACAACGCAACTACTTGGTTCAACTCTTACGTATCTGACCACGCTCAAGTAACATCCATTGGCAATGAACTTTCCAGCCCTAAATCAGTTTCAGTCGGTGTGCCACAGGGCAGCATATTAGGTCCTCCACTCTTCCTTATCTTTGTCAATGATTTGCCGCGATGTCTTAAACGATGTAAAACAATCCTTTACGCTGACGATACTCTTATCTACTAGCTACTCTTCAAAATCATCAAGTGATATTGAATCCAACCTAAATAGTGACTTAGAAGCTGTTGCTCATTGGCTTAGATGCAATCTATTCACTCTCAATTGTGTAAAATCGAAATCTCTATTCAGTTTGGAAGTCGACAGCGCCTCAAATCTTTCAATACAGTTTCAATCAAAATTAACACAACCCCTCTTGATCGAGTAACCTCTTTCAAATATTCAGGAGTAACCTTAAACGAAGATCTCACTTGGAGTGACCATGTTCAAAAGCTGACATCCAAGATAAAGCAGCGCCTTGCCCTGTTAAGAAGAGTAAAGCACTTACTACTAACTGACGCCCGTCTTACCTTATTCAACGCACTTATCCTTCCTTTATTTGATTATGCAGATATTATATGTGGTGATAAGAACAACCTAACTTTGATGAACACTTTACAAACTCAACAGAACAACAAATCAGCCAAGATAATAACAAACAAACTCGCTCGCTCTTCTGCCACTCAAGCCTTGGAAACCCTAAACTGGAAACGCCTAAACGATCGACGTCACGATTTTTTTTCAAGATTTGAACTACTACCAAATGGCAATTTCCACCAATACTATACTAGAAACAAGGCCAAATTCCACTTACCTAAAGCTAAGACGAACTGGGGAAAACATAAATTAATTTATCATGCTCTGAACGATTTTAACAATTTAACTCCTGACTTTCATGACATTAAGTCACTGTCATTGTTCAAACTTAAACTTGACAAATTATCCTCTTAACTGCTACTATATGTAATCATATCTATTTTTTACTATCTTATATTTACTTATTTCATTTATGTTACACAGGGCCCCATTGAAAAACACTTCGGTGACATGGGCTCCCTGTTAAAATTTTATTATTATTATTATTTACATATCATATACCAAATATCACATATCATATATCACATAGCACATACCACGCACACATATACCACATATCATATACCACATACCATATACCATATATCACATACCAAATATCATATATCATACACCATATACCCATATAACACAAACCACATATACTACTTAAAACACTCATTAATAATTCATGACGAAAACACAAAAGAAATCAATACCGTAGCAGTGGTTGTAAATCGGATACAGCATCGTCCTGATTTACATAAACTTTAGCTTCGATTTTCTCGGCTAAAACAGACTGTACCCCCAAAATAGTTGGTGAACTTGATTACTTAGATGCATTTGTATTTTAAGAAAGATACAGCATGAGCAGCCGAGCTGTATCTGATTTACTACGGCTCGCTTGCAGCTCGCCTTGTAAATCACATACAGCTCGGCTGCTCATGCTGTATCTATTACATACCATATATCACATATCATATACCATATGTCCTAGGCCATGTTACACGTAATTTCGCCTGCATGGCAACTTGTAGAAATTTGTTGCAAACGTAGATACCAAAACAACACTAAAAAACACTACACGCTAAAAGTGTGTTGACCACATTTTTGACGTGTTGTATTTTTGACGTGTTTTTTAGACGTGTTGATTTCAGGCGTGTTGCATAAAACACGCTTTTCGCGTGTTGTTCATCATCGAAACAACACGCCGTTTTGTCCTCTCATTTGACACGCCAAAACAGTGTTGAACACGGTTTTGGCGTGTTGTAACTGTGTGTTGTTTGAACAACACTCCAAAATAAACATTCTAGACCATTTCACAATTCAGGATAATCCTGAATTCTAGATGAGAGGATATGCTGATTTGCTTATAAAAAACCCCAACCTCGTACCAAGGTTCCTAACGAGATTGTTATCTCCGCTGCTCATGGGGCGGGGGAGCCGAAATAAGAACCTGGGTCCGAGGTTGAAAAAACCCGCGCTTGTCGTCTAATTAGAGAGTTCGGCAATCGCGACGTCTTTGACGACGGCTACGTCAACAACCCCAAAAGGACTGGGACGAGTTTAATGTTCACGTTGCAACGTCGCCCGTACGTTCTCCTGCGACGCCATTTTAGTTAAACTGGCGTTGTGTGAAAACGGCAAGCATTGATATGGCAGAAACTGCAGAAAATAAGTAAGTATTGACTGTTTTGGACTTGTTGGACTATATATGTTCATCTATTCAACTAATTTCCCAATGATATTAGGAAAATATCGATGAAATGGAAATCGCTACAATTATTACCAGTAGCTGTCGCGAATTAAAATTTGCCAAATTACCGAATTTTGCAACGGGTATGCGATTAAAAAGAGGTTCTCGTCCCAGTCCTTTTGGGGTTGTTGACGTAGCCGTCGTCAAAGATGTCGCGATTGCCAAACTCTCTAATGTTAAATGTAAAACGATTCGTATTGTTTGCTTTGTATGCTCTTTTTAGAATTACCGTGGAAGTGGGAACAAAACTCAGAAATTCACAAAGCCAAATATCAACGACTGCTGAAATATGGCCCAAAGCACCCGAAGGAGATAAAGGAGATAAACGGCGTACGGGTATGTTGTGCCAAAGATTACAAAATCGGTAAGGGCTGCGATGGCACTTGTGTCTACATTGGCTTGGCTAAGGATGGTTGTGAAAAGGCTGTGAAGCGTCTACTGAAAGACGTTTGTGCTCATTTAGGAACACAAGAGAAAAAGATTCTGAATACTCCGAACGCTAAGAACTCGAAATATGTCGTCCGATATTGGTTCTATGATGACGAAACCGACAATGATTTCGCCTATCTAATCGAGGACCTGTGCGAAGAAAACTTGGAGCAATACGTGACCGAGCGAAGTAAGGAAGATTTGATAAACAAAGCCCCGGCTATCGTGCGCCAGATATTGGAAGGACTGAGTGATCTCCAGTGTGATCCCGAACCAGTTCTTCACAGGGATTTGAAGCCTTCGAACATCATGCGAAACGTAAGCGGCAATTGGCTGTTGGCCGACTTTGGCATAAGTCGAACGCTAGCAAAAGAACAAACGACTCACCGAAGCGAGCAGAAAGGAACAAAATTCTGGAGAGCGGTCGAGTCGTATCTTCCCAAAGACGAGTCAGATTCACATGAAGAGGACCCAGGTAGCGAACGGGTGAGGTACAAAAAGAAATCTGATATACAAGTCACTGGCATGATAGCTTTCTACATTCTGACCAAAGGCGAACATCCTTTTGGTCCTGAGAAAGAGTGTGTTCGGAATCTCTGCGACGGCAATCCAGTTGGTCTAGCCAAACTGCCAGATCCGGTCGGAACGGTCGCTAATGATTTGCTATCGTGGATGCTTCAACACAAGCCTGAAGATCGGCCTTCAGCTAAAGAAGCTTTGAAGCATCCCTATCTTCAGCCAGCCGACACGCAATTCGAATTGTTATATTGCGTGGGCAATGAGCCGGAGATCAAGACGACCAACTCCAAATCCGATCTTGTGAGTAAACTAAACAACGATCCCTTATTGTCGTTCGATTGGAAAGCGAAGATTAACCCTGACGTTATGACGTATTTTTGCACCGATGAAATTCATAAGAGAGTAGTAACGTACCGCTGTGGGTGGACGGAATGTCTACGGCTTATACGAAACACGACCCAGCACTGGAACGACCGACCACACCCACGACCAGAAGCACACTCTATCGTGGGTAACCCTCAGGAGTACTTCCTGAAATTGTTTCCAACCCTTCCTGTCGTGATTCACAGAATCATCAGATCATCGGAAAAAAAAGAGACCCTGCAAAAATTCTTTATGTAAGGTACGTCTTTAAAGTGCATCTAACCCAAAAATGAAATTCGTTTTGTTGGAAAGGGCGTTAAAAATGATGAAGGATACGGTTAACATTTTTTCGATATCTCTTTGTTTTCATTAGAGGTATTTGTTGGTTCTTTTTGTAGTATGCAAATAAAAGATAAAGGACTGGGGGCTAATCATCATCGTAGCAGCAGGGAAATCTGTCTGCGCATGCGTGTGCGGTCTGCCGAAAGTACAATCTCGTTCCCAGAGCCTTCGCCGGCACGCAAATGAAGGCTCTGGGATAATCTACCATCGAGAAGTGTTTTGATTGGCTAGCTAAAGGCGGCGGCCTTTCAAGTGGAAGAAAAGTTTTTCTGTTTCCGGTGATGGATTATCCCAGAGCCTTCGCCGCGCAAAAACGAAGGGTACGAGATTGCCGAAAGTAGGGCTTTCGCGGGTTCAAACGTAGACAAATATGGCGGTCAATGCATGCTTAGGGGAAGCTTTGCTATTTAGTATCGTTATTTTTCTGCCTTTTAAATTGTGTGCGTGCTTCGACAAAAGTTACGTACTTTGTTTGCAAAATTTACAAATAAAATTAAACAAGATACTAGAAATGAGGAAAGCCGACTAATATATCCCGAACGTATGGCATTCTAGCGACACACGCGTGCTTTCAAAGACGAAGTAAGGGACTTGGGACAATCAGCAAGCATCCACCAAAAATGTGTTCATGTACAACCAGAGAATGAAATCCCATCATTTTCGTTTTGGAGAAAAAGGTAAACTTTGCTGAAATTGACAATATTTGCATGTCGCCGTTACACTGAAATTAGTAGCATAGACAAGTTGGACTTCATTGTAAGATCTGAGTAGGACAAAAATACTGATTATATATTTCTATGCACGAACGGAATTATACGTAAAATTAGCACAACACTGTGGCAGTTAAAAGTTCTTGCTCAACGTAAGACAGAATCTGAGTACGTTTCACAGACAGCACTAACTAGTAAACAAGTCGTCGGATGAAAGAATTAATGAATACATAATTTACCCACCAAGCCCAATTTTTCCATTACTAAATACCTCTCAGATATCAAAAGCAGTAATGGAATAAAATAAGACCAGCAAAGTAAATTTTGTTGAAAAAGACAGTTTTGAGTTATAGAGTCGATCAAACATTAACTACCAACTCGACTCCAATGCGGCTTCTTCGTACCACCACCTCATCTTCCAATATTTATACACCTTCTTGGTTGAAATGTCTCTCACCTCTCAGAACAACGTCAGTGTTTCCACTAATTGACCAACATATTTTAAAACACTGGTTGACCGACAGATTGTTAGTAAATCTTGAAGATATCACATACCACATATTATATACCATATACCATCAGACACTACATACCATATATCATATACCACATGTCATATAACACATACCATATATCATATAACCATATACCACATATCAGACACTGCATATCATATACCACATATCACATATTATATACCATATACCACATATCAAACACTACATACCATATATCATATACCACATCATATACCACATACCACATATCATATACCACATACCATATACCACATATCATATACCACAACCACAATCACATACCACATATCATATACCACATGCATACCATATACTTTATCATATACCATGTATATATCATATACCAACATACTACATATCATATACCACATGTCATACACCACATATCATATACCACAAATCATATATCACATATACTATATGTCCTAGGCCAAGTTACACATAATTTCGCCTGCATGGAAACTTGTAGAAATTTGTTGCAAACGCGGATACCAAAACAACTTAACGCCATCCTTCATGATTTATATATTTTCATTTCTTTTATTGTCTATAGGTTCATCAAGTAGGAGAAACTGGAAAAAGACCTCGATTGTCCACCGAGAAAAATTCGAAAAGCTTATAGAGATCATGAATAGCGAGCCGGGTAGGGTTACGAAGATAAATGGTGTGAGCGTATGCTTTGAAGACGAATTTTTCATTGGAAATGGATGTTCAGGAACGAAAGTCTCCATTGGCCTTTGTCAAGACAGTCAATTATGCAAGTCACTCGGTTTGAATGAGCGTAGTATCTTGACATCCCAAGTCGCCGTGGAATCGCCACGTATTGTCAATTACTGGTTCTACGATGACACTTCTAATCCACAATTTTCCCACCTTATCCTAAACCTTTACGAGAAAACCCTGAAGAAATCACGTGGACGGGCAAAATTTATAGGATCTCAAAAAGAATGCTCCGAAAATGATGCGCCAAATACTGGAAGGCCTTGAAACTCTTCATTCTCGACAACCCAGAATTCTACACAGGGATTTAAAACCTTCAAACATTATTGTCAACGTCGAAGAAGATCTGTTGTTAGCAGACACTCCACTCCACTTGAAACAGTTTTTGTCATCGGTTGATTTATTGCATATATAAACTACTAAAATTCAAACCTTATTGAACTATAACGAATCAGTACTCTGTAATTCGTACCTATGACACGAAAATTAAGTCTGTCTTATTTGAAAGAACTGTCTTATTTGAAAGAACAATTAAAATGACAAAGTGACATCTTTTCCAGTTTTTCCTTTCCTTGCTTCGTTGTTCAGTTCAAATATTTCAGGTTGTTTGAATTGATATTTAAACATTTTGACGTCACATGTTTTATAATGAGTTATATCAGAGAAGGTTATATATCTTTGCTATTATCAAACACAATCACTTGAAAATCTACATGTTTGGTGTTGTGGGAAAAATGCACCCACATGCTTCTTTTGAATTAAATTTGGTTTGATAGTAGCAACGATATATAATCTTTTCCGATAAGTCTTTATGCACATATGACGTCAAGATGCTTAATTTACATATCAAACAAACTGAAACATCTCAACAACGAAGCAAGGAAATGAAAAACTGCAAATGACGTTACCTTGTCATTTTAAGTGTTCTTTCAAATAAGACAAACTTAAGTTTCATAAGCATTTTAATAGTTGTAAGTAACTTTTAATTAAGTTTTATGTTAGTGTTAGTTAACGAGTTCGCAGTGATTGGTGTATATACACTGTTGCGGTGACCCTCACTAAAAGTAATTATGTATTTTATAATTGCCTAAGTTTTAATTGTGGGCAAACAAACTATTTCACTCCGAACAAATATAGAAACGTTAAAAACCTAAGTTTTAGCCTAAATTAAAATATGCGTTCACCTTAATTATACTTACCTTGCTAACCACAAGCCTTGACTTCAAGCTAAAAATAAATCCTATTACTAACTACCTGTATGTAAGAATAATTAGCACGATACTGTAATACTATCATTATAAAATGAATACCTTGTATCTTTGCCATAGATTTACTGGTTTACCATTCATCACATTGGCATGAATCACTAATGCATTATAAACATTAATAAAGAACGATCGTTTCTCCGCTCTCGGTATTTCCTCTAAGCCTCAAATTCTTTGTTTGATTTCATTGCTTTGTAATCCACAGTGACCCTAAGATATTAAAATTGACAAAATAAATAATTACATCACTCGGAAATAGTTTGGGCATATGCCCCTTAAAAGGTTGTTGTGCCCTCTCTTGGGTCATCACCTACCTATACTAGGAAGGCTTCTGATTGGTTTAGATAACATAACCCAAACAAAACCCCTAACCTTCCCGTAACCCTAAGTTACAGCAAGAACCATCCCTCATTGGTCCAGTGTTACTACAGAAGGAAACCAGAGTAGACTAAACTAACTTTATTTATACTGGATAACCCTATCAGTCATATCTAAACTGTTCTCCCTAGAGGTCCAGTAAGGGTCATCCCTCATTGGTCCAGTGTTACTACAGAAGGAAACCAGAGTAAACTAAACTAACTTTATTTATTCTGGATAATCCTATCAGTCATATCTAAACTGTTCTTCTTAGACTACATTCAGTCTCCAACCATTCAATTGAATGATTGGAGAGTGCAGAGTGTAGTCTCATACTCAGTGAGGGTGAGTGGAGACTCATTAAGTGTTGAGTTGCGTTTATTGAGTGTGAGGGACCACTCATTAATTGAGTGAAAGTGTGAGTGAGGTTCAACAGGTGTTAAGGTTCAATATCTAGCAGAACCTATACGAATCATTTACGTAGTATTGAATACTTAAAGTATATGTTTTTCAACATCCAAAAGCTTTAGAGTTTTAGAAGAATTTTGTCGCATAATTTGAAGTCGAACTCAACAAACAGGTTTTGCCGTTTCACGAGTTAACGTCGTCCTAAAGACCACCCTGCTAGCAGAGACTTTTTATAGGAAAAGAAGGCTCTGTCCGCAGGGTATAACTGAAGAAGTGCAGGAAATGATCTGAATAGCGTTGTATGTAGAACGGGGGCGGCGTTAGGATTAGTCTTGGGAGTAAAAATTATACATTTTCTTTGTTGTGTGAGAAAAATCCTATAATGTATTAAGGACGTTGTCTCTATTGTTTATATTCGTGGAACTGCTGTGAATCACTGCTTACAATAAAACGGTAATAACAAATTCAGCCACCTGCCAGGTATTTAGGTAACTCGGTAAGGTGCGACCGAAAACTAATCAGATCGCGACTCTCAAGTGTATGCTATTATCGCAAGCACAATGTATCGCCTGTAGAATTAACACAACTGAACCGGTAAGTAGACAGTATTTCTTGTATTCTGACTATATAGATCTATTAATACGAAAAGAGGTTTCTATCGCTTCTACGATTTTGTGTTTCCCATGCATTCTCTTACATTTTGTGCCCGATATACGTAGCGACGAAACGATCTTTTTGAGTCTGATTAATATCGAAGTTATTAAAACATTATATTTGTGAAAAGAAATTAAATTGAAATATATATACGAGGAAGCGCCGGCAGTGAAACTGAAACCGTGGTCCGTATAGACGACACTTCAGTCAATCAAGTTAAAGTGGCACTGGCGGCAAAAAATGAGGAACACCGGCGTTTTCAGTTTCTCAAAATATTGTCTCGTTCTCGAGATATTTAAGTTTCTGAAACATGTGAATTAGATGCCGCATGACGTCATTTACTCACAGGCAAAAATAAGATTTACAAAATGAGTAATATATCTGAAACTAAGAGGTAAAAATAATTCAAACTTTGCACAAGAATAGTTATGGGGAAAATACACTCTAATCTTCACATTATGTTGTTTCCATGGATACCGTTTGCAAACAGGTGCCTTCCATTTGTAAAACAAAAATGTTTATTTTTTCTCCATAAAACAACTTTTACTGCAATACATTGACATGAATATTTGTAGACACACAGATATTCTATTTCGAATGTTTCAATCATCATACTCTTTTGAAAAGAAACATAAAATTAATATTTTAATTTTTTAGAAAAAGGCTCGTGTTTTAAGCGGTTTCCGTAGCGACAACATGATGCGCACAGTGGAGTGTACTTTTGTGATAAGTGTACTTTTGTGATAACTATACTTGTGCAAAAGTTTGAATTATTTCTACTTCTTAGTTTCAGATATATTACTTATTTTGTAAATCTTATTTTTGTCTGTGCGAGTAAATGACGTCACGAGGCACCTAATCTACATGTTAAAGTGGCACTTGCGGCAAAAAATGAGGAACACCGGCGTTTTCAGTTTCTCAAAATATTGTCTCGTTCTCGAGATATTGTGAGAAAGATGTGAGAAAAATCCTATAATGTATTAAGGACGTTGTCTCTATTGTTTATATTCGTGGAACTGCTGTGAATCACTGCTTACAATAAAACGGTAATAACAAATTCAGCCACCTGCCAGGTATCTAGGTAACTCGGTAAGGTGCGACCGAAAACTAGTCAGATCGCGACTCTCAAGTGTATGCTATTATCGCAAGCACAATGTATCGCCTGTAGAATTAACACAACTGAACCGGTAAGTAGACAGTATTTCTTGTATTCTGACTATATAGATCTATTAATACAAAAAGAGGTTTCTATCGCTTCTACGATTTTGTGTTTCCCATGCATTCTCTTACATTTTGTGCCCGATATACGTAGCGACGAAACGATCTTTTTGAGTCTGATTAATATCGAAGTTAATAAAACATTATATTTGTGAAAAGAAATGAAATTGAAATATATATACGAGGAAGCGCCGGCAGTGAAACTGAAACCGTGGTCCGTATAGACGACACTTCAGTCAATCAAGTTAAAGTGGCACTGGCGGCAAAAAATGAGGAACACCGGCGTTTTCAGTTTCTCAAAATATTGTCTCGTTCTCGAGATATTGTGAGAAAGATGTGAGAAAAATCCTATAATGTATTAAGGACGTTGTCTCTATTGTTTATATTCGTGGAACTGCTGTGAATCACTGCTTACAATAAAACGGTAATAACAAATTCAGCCACCTGCCAGGTATCTAGGTAACTCGATAAGGTGCGACCGAAAACTAGTCAGATCGTCTCTCAAGTGTATGCTATTATCGCAAGCACAATGTATCGCCTGTAGAATTAACACAACTGAACCGGTAAGTAGACAGTATTTCTTGTATTCTGACTATATCGATCTATTGATACGAAAAGAGGTTTCTCTCCTTTCTAAGATTTTGTGTTTCCCATGCATTCTCTTACATTTTTGTGCCCGATATGCGTAGCGACGAAACGGTCTTTTTGAGTTTAATACCGAAGTTAATAAAACATTATATTTGTGAAAAGAAATTAAATTGAAATATATATACGAGGAAGCGCCGGCAGTGAAACTGAAACCGTGGTCCGTATAGACGACACTTCAGTCAATCAAGTTAAAGTGGCACTGGCGGCAAAAAATGAGGAACACCGGCGTTTTCAGTTTCTCAAAATATTGTCTCGTTCTCGAGATATTTAAGTTTCTGAAACATGTGAATTAGATGCCGCATGACGTCATTTACTCACAGGCAAAAATAAGATTTACAAAATGAGTAATATATCTGAAACTAAGAGGTAAAAATAATTCAAACTTTGCACAAGAATAGTTATGGGGAAAATACAATCTAACCTTAACATTATGTTGTTTCCATGGATACCGTTTGCAAACAGGTGCCTTCCATTTGTAAAACAAAAATGTTTATTTTTTCTCCATAAAACAACTTTTACTGCAATACATTGACATGAATATTTGTAGACACACAGATATTCTATTTCGAATGTTTCAATCATCATACTCTTTTGAAAAGAAACATAAAATTAATATTTTAATTTTTTAGAAAAAGGCTCGTGTTTTAAGCGGTTTCCGTAGCGACAACATGATGCGCACAGTGGAGTGTACTTTTGTGATAACTATACTTGTGCAAAAGTTTGAATTATTTCTACTTCTTAGTTTCAGATATATTACTTATTTTGTAAATCTTATTTTTGTCTGTGCGAGTAAATGACGTCACGAGGCACCTAATCTACATGTTTCACAAACTTAAATATCTCGAGAACGAGACAATATATTGAGAAACTGAAAACGCTGGTATTCCTCATTTGGAAATTACAGTTTACCGGTATCACTACTAGATTCACGATTTTTTCGTCATAGTGCTACTTTAAAGTGTCTATGACATGAAAAAATGGTATACGATTTTTTGTACTAAGTGAAAGATATACTTGTGAAAGGTAGAAAGGTAATCTCACGAAGTTTGGCATCATTTCATCGTATATCTTTCGAACTACGACTCTTCAAAGTCCACCTGAAACGACTGGAAGAGTGAGAAATTCCATCGCGCGCCTGGTTACCCGTGGCGTAGGCGTGTACCCACATCTCAAACCGACTGAACAAAATAACAGGTATTATTAGCCGTTTCTGAGCAAATTGGGATGGCTATCGTTCTGAATAAAACAATTTTATTTTAGCATCATAGTGAAATTCTATATTACCGATGCATTGATGACCTCTGAATATTCATCTTTCCATTGAATCGCGAGTATAAACACTCCTCGTTAAAGTGAAGTTAAGCCAGGCAAAAACACTGTAGTCAGCGTTCAAATAAACGTCGCCGCCATAAAAATGTTGAAGTGATCGCAGCAACGTCGTGAAGAGAATCATTATAAAGGGTAGAATGTTGGTCTAAGAATCATAAGTTTACGTTGTTTTGCGTGCAATTTTTGTGCAATTTTATCGTTGGTCTGATCACGGGATTTGCTAAAAGTTAGCATGTTATAATAATCAGTTTAACAGTGGTGTCACATGCAGAGAACTGGTTTTCACTTTTCAGTATAAATAAGGTGCCTTTATAGCGATGTTAATGTTGGTTACGGTACTGTTACGTCACTGCGTCGGGAATCCGACGCAGAGCCTCGCGAGGGGGGGAGCACGTGGGTCTGGGCACGAGAATGCTGCAGGCGATACAAAGAGACTCTCGTGTGATGTTATTATCGCAACTACAATGTATCGCCTGTAGAATTGACACAACTGAACCGGTAAGTAGACATTACTCCTTGTATGCTGACTATATATAGGTTTATTCATAACTCATAAGACCAAGGTTTCTCTTTCTCTCGCTTTTTCAAAGATTTTGTGTTTCCCGTTCTGTTCCTATTGTGTTATTAGCTGAGACGTAGCGACGAAACGGTCTTTTTGAGTCTGTTTAATACCGAAGTTAATAAAACATTTATATTTGTAAAAGAAAGGAAATTAAATAAATTCATAATTCATAAATCGACAAGTAACCGTTGGCCAACAGCCTTCTTCAAAAGCTCATCATACCAGCTTTTAAGGCCGACCGTTAGGTTTGTCAATGTAGACAAATCATCACTATACATTTTACAACGTCCAACTATAGTAAACCTATACTATTAACTACTGCTGGTAGTTTGACCGCGTTCAGTTTACGATTTCAATGTTTTAATCCATAATACTTCCCCTACGAAAATAAATTCTATAGAATCCTATAGAATATATTCTATGGCATTTCTAAAATCAAAAAGGCAAACGCTACCGGGTACCGCTTATATTATAAAGGAGCACATGTATGACTATGAAGTTGTAAGCTTAGTCTCCTGTCCATCTGAGCCTTCAGATCAGTGGCTCAATTGCATGTTGTAAGAATGCCTAACCGGTCATTAGAAGGTTGCAGGTTTGATCCTTGTCCAGTGGGGCTCAGAAATCTCAATAACTGAGTTTGACGAACGTCTACCAACTGCTTTTTTGCCGCTAAGGAAGAATTGGCCAGACGTTCAAACGAACGAATAAAACTAGTCAAGGAGAAAAGTCGAAACTATAAAACAACAAGCAAAGCTACATCAAGGAAGACAAGAAACTAAAGTGTTTTTATACACTTTGGTAGTATAATATTCTTTGAACGGCTTCTCGTTTCCATAAGGAAACATGGCAATTTAACCCTTTATTGGCCAGGTGTCCGGGAGCTCTCCCCTTAATAATAATAATAATAACTTTATTTTAAACTGTAAGACCCTTTCAGCTGTTAAGTATAGCTGGTATAAACAGGATGAACAGTATTTACAATCATATAACTACCCTAGAAATGACTAACAATATTAATTACTATAATACAAATTAAGAACTACAAATATGGCAATCGATGTCAGTTTCTAAGTAATAGTTAAAAAGCGTTTGTTTGAAAATATTAAAAGAAGTAATTTCTCTAATGTACACAGGCGAAGGGAATTTCAATCTTTGGCTCCTGCATATCGAAACATTGACTGTCCTATTTTACTGTTTACTCTTGGTAGATGGAGGAGTGTGTGATCACGAAGTTCTTTTTCTCGAATGGAACTTCGCAGTTTAAAAGCGTCAGTCAACTGCTCTGGACAATCTAATTTGTTTAAAATTTTACAAATTGTTAAATATCTAAAAAAGCGCCGTCTACTATACAAGGATAAACGTTTCAGCTCACTTCTCATGTCTTGAGTGCATTTTATTCTTCGTTCGTTTAAAATAATTCTCATTGCTCGATTTTGCATTTTTTTCCCCACACGATTTGTTAGAATGGAACCACACTCGTGCCATACAATAGAACAATAGTCTAAAATAGGTAAAATAGTTTGTTTATATATACGACGTAGAATAGATTTGGGCAAAAACGCTGAAATTCGATTTAAAAGCTTTAGTCTTGGGTAGATTCGTTGACAAAGTTTAGTAACATGTGGATCCCAGGAGAGAGTGTTGTTTGTACGGACCCCAAGATAGTCGAACGTTGTAACCTCTTCGAGAAGTTTGTTGTGCAGATATACTTGACGAGTAAAATCTTCCAGCGTCAGCCAGAGTAAAATTAGTTTAGCGTTAGCCAGAGTAAAATTAGTCTGGCGTTAGCCAGAGTAAAATTAGTCTGGCGTCAGCCAGAGTAAAATTAGCAAGTAGACAAAAGATAACTGTCGCCAGTAAAGGGTTAAAGGAGATCATTTTTAACGCTTTTGTTGGCCAGGTTTTTGGGAGCTCTCGCCTTGACGAATAAAATCGCCTGGCGATAGCCAGAGTAAAATTAGCAAGTTGACAAAAGGCAACTGTTGCCAGTAATGAGGATTAAACAACGCACAGCTTTGTAATACTGGATGGACACCAGAAAGTTCCGGAGTCGTGTGACACTTTTGAAACCGTTGTGAAATTCAAACGGGTTCATGTCAACATAATTATATTCATGCCTAGCTTATCAATATTCTATCTAATCGATTTTATGACCTGAATAATCAAACTTTTTTCCTTGAAATGGCCCATTTATGAAAGATAAAATCCAAAAGTTTGTTGCTTTTGCCTATAACTGTGATGGATAATTGCTTTTTAAATCACAGGTGGCCCAACCTCACACTAGGTTTACAGTTGTGTTATTGTTGTATTTGTTATTTAAGAAATTTATCCAAATAAAAAGCGTAAATTCTGACTACCCTCCATGGATGGCGTATTGGATGGCGTATAATGGTGTTTCTGTATAAATTTTAATTAGAATGATGGCGTATTGCATAACGTCATCCAGCCATGTTTTCCATAGAGTTATAGAAACTCACCTTTTAACCAAACACCGCTTGCGTTTTCAAAATGTTATTTTATAAATAAACTTGGAAAATGTTGCCGTATTTTAACATATAATTCCGTAAATCATTAAAATAAAAACTACCTTCAGTGAGTTGCATGGGACAATTGTAGCGGCAATAGTTCGACCCTCAAACGCCGTTCGAAACTATTGCCGCTACAAGACGGCGAACCAGTGAAGGTGGACAACATGAAAAATGAACTGTCAAAAGTAAGGTCATTTTAATCATTTACGGAACTATAAGTTAAAATACGGCAACATTTTCCAAGTTTATATAACAAATACAACAATGACAACTGTAAACCTAGTGTGGGGTTGGAAATATCAAATGATGCACGCGTGAATCAGAATGCATGTGGACATTTTTGGACGTACTAAATTAGGATGTCTTGTAGAGATCGTTCCATTCGACTAAATATATTCAGAGTTTAGAAGAAGATTAGTGATAAGTTTAGTTAATATTATACTTCACAGTTACGTTGTCTAATTAGAGAGTTAGATTTGTACCACGTGACAATGGTATTTTTTGACGAATAGTCCTACAACACCTCGAATACCCCGCTCGCCTACGTCAATTTTTTCGCAGACCCCGATGGGCGCTAATCCCAAAAGAAACGGGGGGCGCGACTTTGAATACCGTGAAATATAGGTTACTGCATGCACGGCATGGCGCAGATATGTTTTAGTTAGGGAGTCTTTAGTAAGTTCTTAATTAATACTGTTGCCCGTGGAACTGCTATGAATCACTTAAAATAATACGGTAATAACAAATTCCTGCGACCTGCCAGGATTCTAGGTAACTCGTTAAGGTGAGACCGAAAACTACATCATCAACTACAAACTGACTGATGTTATTATCGCAACTACAATGTATCGCCTGTAGAATTGACACAACTGAACCGGTAAGTAGACATTACTCCTTGTATGCTGACTATATATAGGTTTATTCATAACTCATAAGACCAAGGTTTCTCTTTCTCTCGCTTTTTCAAAGATTTTGTGTTTGCCGTTCTGTTCCTATTGTGTTAGATTAGCTGATACGTAGCGACGAAACGGTGTTTTTGAGTCTGTTTAATACCAAAGTTAATAAAACATTTATATTTGTAAAAGAAAGGAAATTGAAATATACCAGGAAGTGCCGGCAGTGTAAACTGAAAGTACTCGAGCTGTACCAATATGCGGCAATATAGCGCTGGAAAGACCGTGCTGTACACACTTTAGTCAAATTAATCAAGTTATACTTCTATTTGCTCATGTGTACGACATAAATCGACAAGTAATCGTTGGCCAACAGCCTTCTTCAAAAGCTCATCATACCAGCTTTTAAGGCCGTCAGGCTTGTCAATGTAGACAAATCATCACTAACCATTTTACAACGTCCACGTAAGTCTACTATATTAACTACTGCTGGTAGTTTAACGTCGTTCAGTTTACAATTTCAATTTTTTAATCTATAATAATTCCCCTACGAAAATAGATTCTATAGAATCCTATAGAAACTAAAGAAACTAAAATGTTATTAAAGTGTTTAACTTAAAGTGTTAAATTTGATAAAGTGTACATGCATGCTTTAATCGTTGGGCATTTGGGCGAGAGGTATATTAATGTACAACAGTCATTGAAGATTTTTAGTCCGACTATATTGAATCTAAAAGAAAAAATGAAAGAAGATGTTTACTTCGATGACAAGTTCGAAAAATTTATTTGTATGACTGGAATTTTGTCCTGCTGATAACCCAGAAAGCCCACGCAAGCACTCCCTACCGGTCAGGCTACCGGTAATGACTTGGAAACGTTGTGCCGGTCTGAGAATCGTGCTAAGACCCCGTTCACGTGATTTTGGAGCGAGTTGAAAACGGCGCTAAAAAGTCACAAAACGGATCCAAATTATGTAAAAACGTCACTCTAGCCTGGAGCGATTTGTAAATGATTTCTAAACGGTGTGAGATGAAAACGGAACCCTTGGCGGCGTGAACACAAGATCCTGCACTTTATCGTTTCGTTTTAGACATATGCCAATTCCCAAATTTCCAACTTCTAGCCAAACAGCTGCTGGCGTGTGAACACAAGATCCAGCACTTTTTCGTTTCCGGTTTTAGAAACCAATTCCAAAATTTCCAAATTTTAGCCAAACAACTGCCATATTTGTCCATCTCAACTTCCGAAAGCTTCTTGAAACAGCTTGTGTTGCTGTTTCGACAATTATAACTTTTTATTTCAACAATGCTGTAAACATAGAATGCACTACACTTTGGATAGTATAATATTCTTTGAACGGCTTCTCGTTTCCATAAGGAGACATGGCTATTTGACCCTTTATTGGCCAGGTTTCCGGGAGCTCTCCCCTTAATAATAATAATAATAATAATAATAATAATAATAATAATAATAATAATAATAATAATAATAATAATAATAATAATAATAATAATAATAATAATAATAATAATAATAATAATAATAACTTTATTTTAAACTGTAAGACCCTTTCAGCTGTTAAGTATAGCTAGTATAAACAGGATGAACAGTATTTACAATCATATAACTACCCTAGAAATGACTAACAATATTAATTACTATAATACAAATTCAGAACTACAAATATGGCAATCGATGTCAGTTTCTAAGTAATAGTTAAAAAGCGTTTGTTTGAAAATGTTAAAAGAAGTAATTTCTTAATGTACACGGGCGAAGGGAATTCCAATCTTTGGCTCCTGCATATCGAAACATTGACTGTCCTATTTTACTGTTTACTCTTGGTAGATGGAGGAGTGTGTGATCACGAAGTTCTTTTTCTCGAATGGAGCTTCGCAGTTTAAAAGCGTCAGTCAACTGCTCTGGACAATCTAATTTGTTTAAAATTTTAAAAATTGTTAAATATCTAAAAAAGCGCTGTCTACTATACAAGGATAAAAGTTTCAGGTCACTTCTCATGTCTTGAGTGCATTTTATTCTTCGTTCGTTTAAAATAATTCTCATTGCTCGATTTTGCATTTTTCTCCCACACGATTTGTTAGAATGGAACCACACTCGTGCCATACAATAGAACAATAATCTAAAATAGGTAAAATAATTTGTTTATATATACGAAGTAGAATAGATTTGGGCAAAAACACTGAAATTCGATTTAAAAGCTTTAGTCTTGGGTAGATTCGTTGACCAAGTTTAGTAACATGTGGATCCCAGGAGAGAGTGTTGTTTGTACGGACCCCAAGATAGTCGAACGTTGTAACCTCTTCGAGAAGTTTGTTGTGCAGATATACTTGACGAATAAAATCTTCCAGCGTTAGCCAGAGTAAAATTAGCAAGTACACAAAAGATAACTGCCGCCAGTAAAGGGTTAAAGGAGATCATTTTTAACGCTTTTGTTGGCCAGGTTTTCGGGAGCTCTCGCCTTGACGAATAAAATCGCCTGGCGTTAGCCAGAGTAAAATTAGCAAGTTGACAAAAGGCATGCGCAATTGTGGCCAGTAATGAGGATTAAACAACGCACAGCTTGGTAATACTGGATGGACACCAGAAAGTATAATTATATTCATGCCCTTATCAATATTCTGTCTAATCGACTTTATGACCTGAATAATCAAACTTTTTTCCTTGAAATGGCCCATTTATGAAAAGTGCCAAGATAAAATCCAAACGTTTGTTGCTTTTGCCTATAACTGTGATGGATAATTGCCTTTTAAGTCACAGATGGCCCAACCTCACACTAGGTTTACAGTTGTGTTATTGTTGTATTTGTTATTTAAGAAATTTATCCAAATAAAAAGCGTAAATTCTGACTACCCTCCATGGATGGCGTAGTGGATGGCGTATAATGGTGTTTCTGTATAAATTTTAATTAGAATGATGGCGTATTGCATTAAAGAAATACCAAATGGTTTTCCGTGTTTGGATACTCTGATCCAAACACGCGGGAAATTGCGAGACTGGAGAAAAGCGTAACAAAACACGAGCCGTAGGCGAGTGTTTTTAGCTTTTCGAAAGTCGAGCAATTTCCCAAGTGTTTGGATAAGAGTCTCCAAACACGGAAAAAACCATTTGGTATTTCTTTTATAAAATAATCACAAGTGAATATGATATATACTGTCCGACATTTTCAAAAAATCGTTTTGGCGGGAATTTTCCGTGTTTGGATACTCTGATCCAAACACGGCAATTGACCAATCAGGGCTCGCGTAGTATACATGTTATTTTATAAAACGTAATCCATCCATGTTTTCCATAGAGTTATAGAAACTCGGCTTTTAACCAATCACCGCTTGCGTTTTCAAAATGTTATTTTATAAATAAACTTGGAAAATGTTCCCGTATTTTAACATATAATTCCGTAAATCATTAAAATAAAAACTATCTTCAGTGAGTTGCATGGGACAATTGTAGCGGCAATAGTTCGACCCTCAAACGCCGTTCGAAACTATTGCCGCTACAAGACGGCCACTCACTGAAGGTGGACAACATGAAAAATGAACTGTCAAAAGTAAGGTCATTTTAATAATTTACGGAACTATAAGTTAAAATACGGCAACATTTTCCAAGTTTATATAACAAATACAACAATGACAACTGTAAACCTAGTGTGGGGTTGGAAATATCAAATGATGCACGCGTGAATCAGAATGCATGTGGACATTTTTGGATGTACTAAATTAGGATGTCTTGTAGAGATCGTTCCATTCGACTAAATATATTCAGAGTTTAGAAGAAGATTAGTGATAAGTTTAGTTAATATTATACCTCGCAGTTACGTTGTCCAATCAGAGTTAGATTTGTACCACGTGACAATGGTATTTTTTGACGAATAGTCCTACCAGACCTCGAATACCCCGCTCGCCTACGTCAATTGTTTCGCCGGCCCCGATGGGCGCTAATCCCAAAAGAAACGGGGGCCGCTACCTTGGAAACAATACGGTGTAGAATACCGTGAAAGATAGGTTACTGCATGCACGGCATGGCGCAGATATGTTTTAGTTAGGGAGTCTAGTAAGTTCTTAATTAATACTGTTGTTCATGGAACTGCTGTGAATCACTTATAATAATACGGTAGTAACAAATCTAGGTAACCCGTTAAGGTGAGACCGAAAACTACATCATCAACTACAAACTGACTGATGTTATTATCGCAACTACAATGTATTGTCTGTAGAATTGACACAACTGAAGCGGTAAGTAGACATTACTCCTTGTATGCTGACTATATGTAGGTTTATTCATAACTCATAAGACCAAGGTTTCTCTTTCTCTCGCTTTTTCAAAGATTTTGTGTTTCCCGTTCTGTTCCTATTGTGTTAGATTAGCTGATACGTAGCGACGAAACGGTGTTTTTGAGTCTGTTTAATACCGAAGTTAATAAAACATTTATATTTGTAAAAGAAAGGAAATTGAAATATACCAGGAAGTGTCGGTAGTGTAAACTGAAAGTACTCGAGCTGTACCAATATGCTATATAGCTGCAATATTGCGCCGGAAAGACCGTGCTGTACACACTTTAGTCAAATTAATCAAGTTATACTTCTATTTGCTCATGTGTACGACATAAATCGACAAGTAACCGTTGGCCAACAGCCTTCTTCAAAAGCTCATCATACCAGCTTTTAAGACCGTCAGGCTTGTCAATGTAGACAAATCATCACTAAACCATTTTACAACGTCCACGTAAGTCTACTATATTAACTACTGCCGGTAGTTTGATGTCGTTCAGTTCACAATTTCAATTTTTCAATCCATAATAATTCCCCTACGAAAATAGATTCTATAGAATCCTATAGAATACTCTAAAGAAACTAAAATTGTTATTAAAGTGTTATGAAAAATTTGATAAAGTGTACATGCTTTAATCGTTGGGCATTCGGGCGAGAGGTATAATGTACAATAGTCGTTGAAGATTTTTAGTCCGACTATATTGAATCTAAAAGAAATAATGAAAGAAGAGAAGATGTTTACTTCGATGACAAGTTTGAAAAATTTATTGGTATGACTAGAATTTTGTACTGCTGATAACAGAAAGCCCACGCAGGCACTCACGCCAGACGATCTTACCCGTCAAGGGGAGAGCTCCCAGAACTAGCCATGTCTCCTTATGGAAACGAGAAGCCGTTCAAAGAATATTATACTAACAAAGTGTAGTGCATTCTAGGTTTACAATTTTAGTCGTTCTGTTAAGGAACTTGCCTTGTTGACTTAATCTTCTCCTATTTCTACTGGCTACTCATTGTTGAAATAAAGTTATAATTTCCATGGGCATAGCAGCGCAATTCTGTTTGGGGGGGGGGGCAGGGGGGCAGAGATTTGTGCCCGAAAAATGTAGGGTTAAATATTGATTTATAAGTCGTGTTTTCAGTCTTAGTTTAACGTATGAATTTTGCTTGAACATCTCACAGCAATAAACAACAAAACTGCCCGAAATTCCCCCCTCCCCCCGCCTAATACGTCTATGATAATTGTCCAAACAGCAACACAAGCTGTTTCAAGAAGCTTTCCGAAGTTGAGATGGACAAATAAAGTTTTCCATCGCTGAAAAAGACGCCAGCAGCTGTTTGGTTAGAAGTTGGAAATTTGGGGATTGGTGTCTAAAACGAAACGATAAAGTGCTGCACGGATCTTGTGTTCACACCGCCAAGGGTTGCGTTTTCATCTCACACCGTTTAGAAATCTTTTTCAAATCGCTCCAGGCTAAAGTGACGTTTTTACACAATTTGGATCCGTTTTGTGACTTTTTAGCGCCGTTTTCAACTCGCTCCGAAATCATGTGAACGGGGTCTCACCACGGTGACTATTCTCAGACCGAATAAAATTAATAAGTTGACAAAAGGCAACTGTGGCCAGTAATGATGGTAAAAGAACGCACAGCTTTGTAATACTGGATGGACACCAGAAAGTTCCGGAGTCGTGTGGACTGTTTTAAAACCGTTGTGAAATTGACACGGCTTCGTGTGAACATAATTATATTCATGCCCTTATCAACATTCTGTCTATATCTAATCGACTTTTACGACCTGAATAATCAAACTTTTTTCCTGAAATGGCCGATTTATGAAAAGTGCCAAGATAAAATCCAAAAGTTTGTTGCTTTGGCCTATAATTGTGATGGATAACTACTTTTTAAATCACAGGTGGCCCAACCTCACACTAGGTTTACAGTTGTTATTGTTGTATTTGTTATTTAAGAAATTTATCCAAATAAAAAACGTAAATTCTGATTACCCTCCATGGATGGCGTATAATGGTGTTTCTGTACAAATTTTAATTAGAATGATGGCGTATTGCGTAACGTAATCCATCCATGTTTTCCATAGAGTTATAGAAACTCGGCTTTTAACCAAACACCGCTTGCGTTTTCAAAATGTTATTTTATAAATAAACTTGGAAAATGTTGCCGTATATTAACTTATAATTCCGTAAATCATTAAAATAAAAACTATCTTCGGTGAGTTGCATGGGACTTGTAGCGGCAATAGCTCGACCCTCAAACGCCGTTCGAAACTATTGCCGCTACAAGTCCCCACTCACTGAAGGTGGACAACATGAAAGATGAACTGTCAAAAGTAAGGTCATTTTAATAATTTACGGAACTATAAGTTAAAATACGGCAACATTTTCCGAGTTTATATAACAAATACAACAATGACAACTGTAAACCTAGTGTGGGGTTGGGCTACTGTGTTCAAAATATTAATTAAACTTATCACTAATCTTCTTTTAAACTCTGAATATATTTAGTCCAATGGAACGATCGCTACAAGAAATCCTAATTTAGTACGTCCAAAAATGTCCTCATGCATTCTGATTCACGCGTGCATCATTTGATATTATACCTCACAGTTACGTTGTCCAATCAGAGAGTTAGACTTGTACCACGTGAGTAGGTAACCTGCACTTATAGAACACTGAGTCAGACAATGGTTCAAATGAATAAAGAAGATGTTTAATGAAACAAATGTGCAATGCTTACGGTCACTGTTTATTAGTAAGTGTGTTTGTGAACTGGTTGAGCAAATGTATGTCGATGAAGTTGATTTTGAAGACATTCTAACTTTTGAGCAGATTATTGATCTCGTTTCTTCCGAGTTTGTCCATCGACAATTTAAACAGCTGGAGGAGCTAGCGTCATGTTGCAAGGAGACCGAGGAGGTGGATGGTAATCAATGGACGACCATGAGAGAGCCTTGTGAAGTTTCTGATGAAGATTATCGTTGGATGGCCTACACAGACCAAGCTATTTCAATGATTGACCGTGAAGATATTTGGAGGGCAATCGTGGAGGTCTGCGGAATTTTATCGTTTCCTAGTCCGTCCACTTTATGCAGACAATATTTTGACAGCTTATTTAATCTGAGTTGGTTTGTCTGGTCTATTGTTGTACGCTGAGACCGAAACAACAATGAACATTAATAACTTACTGGACTATATAACGTGTGCTTGTAAACTTAAGTACCATTCAACTGTGTAATTAAAATTGTGTGAATAAAAATGTTTTTTAAAAACCTAAAGCATTGGTCTACTTTCTTCATACTATACATTGTTGCTTGTGGTGACAGTGGTGTACGGTTTAGAGAAAATTTCCGAATGGGGACTTGTTATAGCAGATCACAAAATGACAGAGTCAAGAGAAATAAAAACCATAACAGACAGAAAATGTTTAGAATCGGTGTTACCTTTGGTCGTAACGATTTAAATGTAGAGGGTCATCTGCAAATGGGGTATAATAGAATGGTTATCCAAATTGACACTGGAGAATCTGTAATATTGTTTCATTCCAAATATGGCGCAACAAATTAATAAAAGAACAAGTCTGGCGGTACACTGTGAACGACGTTTGAAAATTGCGCCATTCAGACAAAAGTGAAGGTATTCAATAAATTGTAAATAGAACTCGAAGCAAAGATCATTGAAGCGTTTATGAATAAGTTACAAGGGAAAATTAAATACCCAGCATATGCTGTAAGGATAACTTAATGACAAAGATCGTACTAATAATTAAACTGTTTAAATAAAAGTTATTTTAAATAATACTTGGCTATATCCCCCAAGGCACGTTTTGCTGTGCACAAATATTATTGGAATTAAAGCATTTCACATTTTCCATCTTCTTGGCCCATTTTATAGGCCACATCACTTGAATCAGAGCTCAATTCCCACTGCATCATCCAGTACTGTAGGCGCAGTGCATTAGGTATATATCATGCCATTAACCTTCTGCTGAAACTGGACAAAAACAGTCCTTTTTATTATTTATTATACTTCTGTCTTGTCTAACTATAACAGTAGATAGTTTAATTTTTAATACTGTCTAATACCAGGCAGGTGGTTTCAAAAGGCAATTATTTTAAAAATACAGTGTGTTATCATTTGGTACATCCCTTCTAAACTGTGCATGCATGCATTGCACACAAAGCATGCATGCTGCATTGCATGCAATTTGGCGCATATGCATGCATGCATACATACATACACGTATGTCTTGCAGACTCAAATGTCGCGTATTTCTGGCTATGTATTAAGAATTTCATCAAAAAGTGATTTCCAAACACGCCAGCATTCATTTGGGTCATGAAAATATTGTATTATATCCCAAGGTGCTTGTGATAAATCAGCTCGGAAATCATTTTCTGAAAAGTGCTTAAAGTCTCGTACTTCTTTTACGGTTGGTCTAGATTTATGCAGGGGTTGCATGCATTTGCAATAGACTTGCATGTGTACAAATTTGCATGCATGCATGACTTACCCTGTTCGAGAAGTAGGATTGTTTGCAACTGTTGCTTTACTGTATCTTGGTTCAAACTCAAAGTACACTGCTATTAAACATGAAATCAACAAAAATACAAAATCAGTCAAATTAAATAATTGATGGGTCTACCCTAAATTAAAGGCTTTTAATGGAGATCTGTTTATAATTATTAGATTATAATCAAGTTCCATGCAATGCAAAATTATATAGCTTTTGGGCACATTTTCTAACAAAACCACAAAAGTCAGCAACCGTTGTAAATGGGAAGGTTTTGTATTTTCACAGTCTGCCTGTAAATAATTGTTAACAGTATTTCTCAAAAACCTTGTAACACTATTCCAACAATTTAAAACAATTTGTACAATTAATTAATAGCAATTTGTGACGATGTATTTTTTTATGTATTTATTATTTTGCTCACTAATAAATTATTATCTGAATGCATTATACTGTACAAGTCATGCACTTCTTAAATTCTGTCAATTGCACGGCTGGTATGGCAAAGGTAAATTTATTTATTTACCATTTTAAAATAACTTGTTGATCAATACATTCTATGTTGGTTTAACATGTGTTTAAAATGATTAAAAAAGCACTTAAAACTGACTATTATTCAATGTGTTGTAGATTATCACTAGAACTGTTTCAGTAACCTACATGTACCAACTATCATTTTGGAAATGTGAAAAATTGGTGCAGTTAATGTAACAAATTGTACATACATTACAGTGAGAATGGTGTTGTGTTGATTAAGTTGGGAAATTCTATTGTTCTGAACTAACCATCATGACAAAAATTTGCTATAAGTTATGTTAGCTACATCCCTATAAAATGATCCCTACAATTCAGTGCACAATAATATTTAAAAATATTTCATCTGAGCATGCACATGCAATACAACTATGCATGCATGTCATTACATCTGCACACGCATGCAATAACAATTTTGCATGCTGAAGAATAATTTTGCATGTAGATGGCCGGCCAAGGCTTCAAAATATTACTTTTGACGGCATTTTTTTGTTACAAGCAGGCAACCATGCCAAATCGTATCGGATAGTGCATACTTTGAATGCGAGGGGGGTTGCCATCTGTAATTATTGATTTATATACTAAAATATAGAACCTTTTGAAAGTACAATGTGATGGATGGGATATCTGTAAAGAGCTGTCTAATACGTTTGTGTTTTATTTGAATTGCTAAATTCAGAATGCATCCAATCAGCGTGCGTGAAGTTCTGATTATTCTAATTCGCATAACTCACAATCATAAACAAACAAGAAACATGGCGCAAATTCACCTAAATATAACACTTTGAAGAACAGCCATAACAAGCAGCCAACTTTTTGTTACAAGCAGGCAACCACCATAGAAATGTAGCTTAGACACTGATCAAGAAGACTAGACCAGTTGCCTTTCGTGTATCACAAGATAGCACTGTTGAACCACCAGAACCGGTGAGTTAAATGTCCAAGGAACAATATAAGTAACACTACACTGTAGTACAAAAGCTCAGCTTTATAACAGTAGATACATGGTGGTATCGGCAAATTATCAAAATAAAACGAAGTAATTTACGAATATGAGACTTTCCTGTAGCTGCCAGATCTAATAAATTTCTGATTCTTTGCAAGCTTATGTTGTAGCTTTTCTTCGAGTTATGTGAATTAGGTTAATCATAACTTCACGCACGCTGATTGGATGCATTCTGAAGTGAGCCATTCAAAATAGAACACCAACGTAGTTTCCATGACTCCACAGAAATCCCATCCATTCCAATGTGTTTTTAAAAAACCATAAATTTTAGTATATAAATTCAAAATTACGGCTGGCAACCCCCCTCACGTTCAAAGTATATACTATCCGATACGATCTGGCATGGTTGCCTGCTTGTAACAAAAAATGCCATTAACGGTGTTTTTGAGACACTTTTATCGAGGTTGGCCGGCCATCTTAAATGATTAAATGGCAACTTGGCATGCAATAACAATTTTGCATGCCGAATAACAATTTTGCATGCAATAACAATTTTGCATGTCATTTAAATTAATAATTCTGCATGCATAAATATATCAATTTTGCATGCAATAACATACATATATTTTTCATTACCAACAATTTTACATGCATGCATTTTAATTATTTGCATGCATGCAATGGGGTTGCAAGCAGTCAGGGAAGCTTATCGATATTTTTTGAAACCGAAATGCCAAACTCAGAAGTTGATCAATGCTTAATCATAATAGGAATTAGATTGAGTGTAGTACATGGTGGTAATTAAGTGACTACACTTTCTTAAAGCTTTAAAAATAGACAGCATTCTAGTGTAGGCCACACAAGATAACTTGGCTAAGTTTTACAGCTACAGGAAAGGCTAATTGTTTTTAATGACATTTCTAACTTTTTTTCTCGTTCCAGGGTCATGGCGCGACCTAATATTTATCGTGATTTTATTTGCCCATATCTAATTAGCCATCCAAACATGGTAAAATACAATCATGAGTCAAAGATTCTCCAATTTTTTGATTGGGAACGTGCAGCAGTTGATTACTTTGACTGGTGTTCTGCTAAAAAGAGAGGTGAACGTAATAGTGATCCGAATGGTATGAAAGATGCATTAAAAAGAGCTCTCACTCTTAAAGGAAAAAAAGCAACAATGCTGGAAACAACCAAGGCACATATTGTTGGCAAATGTGAGAAGAATTTTTATATTATTTGTGAGGAAACTGCAGCTATGCTGTTGCAGCAGGTGAGATATCATTTGATAAAATCTTAATATTAAATGATAGTTGTTGATTTGATTTAATTTAAATTAAATTAATATTTACAGTCGCGGTTTCAGGTTACTTTTGACGGAAATGTTCAGAAGTTCCTTGAGAGGTTCACAAGTTCGTATTGAACTAGTACAGTGTAGGCATGTCATTGGTTACTAGCAGCCAATCAAATGCCTAGTTCAATACGAAGTTGTGAACCTCTGAACGAACTTCTGAACCTCCGAACGAACTTCTGAACATTTCCGTCAAAATTAACCTGAAACCGACTAATTTGCTATAATTTCATTTGCAATTTAATATATAATTTAATTTACAATTTGATTTACAATTTAATTTAAAATTATAGTTACAGTTTAATTTACAATGCAATTTACAGTTCATAATATAATTTACAATGTAATCTAATATTTTAGATTTAATTTGATTTGTAGTTCTTGTTTGCAATAAATTCAATAATTTATAATTTTTTACAGCTTATGAGTTATTTCTTTCAGCTGATACCATGTAGTCTTGTTTTGTTTGTTTTTTTTGTATATTGTACCTGTATCTATGTATAGTATTTTTCATCAGTAGCAGCTTTTTTTTGTATATTCATCTTAGCGGTGTTGTTACCCAATCATGACGTTAACCCTTAACTTTTATCCAACCCCCTAACCCTAAATTTTATCCACACGCCCCCGTCATAACCGATAGCTCTCCAACTGATTCCGAAGTTCTCAGCTACTTCATTATCAAAAGGCACTCAACTTTTATCCTTACAAGTACTAGAAACAAGTATAAGTTACCGAGAAGGAGGTAACTAACTTTAGCTTAGTTAGCGACTTCGAGGTGAAACTTGAATATTATTTGAAAAAGCTTTGAATATTATATTAGGTTCAGAACTTAATTATTCAAACAAAGCCAGCACAGATTTATTGCTAACTAGGCCCTCGTTTATACATTCTAACCATAGTTTACCGAGAGATAAGTGTGGACAATATACAATGAGTTATCGTTTATCGAACTCTAGTTCGTAAAATAAGTTTGGCAAGCCGCGAGAAAAAAGTACGATACAAGCGTTGGAAACTTTGTGAATATTTTGGCACAGAAAATGCTGAGCAACGCTCAAGAAGCAATATGAATACATTAAGACACGCCTGAATTCGTCTGATTGAACAATTGCGTGGGGACCAGATTAGAGACCAAAAAGAGCACGTGTATTTTGCATAATTCAAAGCATTCAGTTTAAAAATCATTGCTAACTTAACACTAGCTTATAAAGAAATCGAGAAGTCGTGAGAAGAATTTAAGATTCTTGATGAGGAATTAATTCAAGAAGCCGTAAGCAGAACTATTTTAAGTGGCGATATATAAACGAAATAGTATTTGACCATGGCATAGACCTTATTCAAAAATGGCCGCCGAATTAGAATTTATTGATGTGCATATAAATTAGCCCTTATGACCTCGTTTTAAAGTAAAAATTATTTTTAATTTCACACATGAAAACGAGTTCATAAGTGCTAATTTATATGTATATAAAAGAATTCTAATTCGGCGGCCATTTTTGAATAAGGTCTATAGCTGAGTGCATACGTACGTAGAGCATACATATTTGCATATTGTAGCATATTTAATTACTTTTATGTGGGTATTCAGGAGATGTAAGGGGTAATATAAGGCGCATTGCCATCTTAACTTCTCTTATCTTCCCTTATCTTCTCTTATCTTCCCTTATCTTCTCTTATCAGCTACGTTCAAAAAACTGTTAAGCCAGAGTAGCGTTAAACTATGTCTGATTCTTCACCTGGCTGCGTTGGGAATTAATGAAATTATTAATTTGTTTTCCATCTGAACATTTGATTAGCTATTTTTTATCTGCGTTAGCTTTCTGTCATAAATAAGCCCTATTTTACTTTATTTCATCACATTGTACTCTGAAGTAGGGCCCCGCTTCAAACATCCGTATTTGGTTGCGAGAAATCTCGTCTGTTCACCTCACTGATCTCTATATAACTGCATTGCTCTGCTCATCCTTTATGGTCACCAGTAAACATTTTGAAGCCACTGGTGGACATATTGGTACTCCAGATCCAACCTCGTACCCAGGGTCTTATCTCCGCTCCCCCGCCCCCCGCTTCGAAAAGACCCTGGTTGGGGCTGGTCACGTGTCTCCCAGAATATGGGAGATAACTAACTTTTCTTGTCAGGGTCGGGTGGTTATTTTGAAAATTTGTCGCAATACCTGGAAAGCTCATTGCGAAAATTAAACACTCCATGGAGAACAATCTGGTATTAGTGAAGGAACAATTCTGAACTTCGACCGAAAGTCTTCCGTCGTTCAATTCGACGAGCAGCAAATTTAAAGAGATTCTATTCTTCGAATGGATTTCTACAGTCATCAGTGATGTGATATTTAGCCGCCTGAATATGGAACAGAGAGTTCTAAATTTTACAGTAAGCGGGTTTAAATTTCCTCACTATCAAGACTATGCGAAATTCACAAATTCTTTTGGTTATTAACAATCGTTTGAACCTCCATTCGAACGAAAGCGTGGAAATCATCCCACTGCATCTCTCCGAACGAGCAAGGCTCGCAGAATACACATACAGATTTAACACCTTGCGCTTGCAGCTGTCAACAACTCAACTAGGCTTTAGACTCTTATTTTAGAAATTTCAAGAGATTTAGTTCATTACTTTTACTATTTCTTTAAATTGATTTCTAAATCGTATCAACAACAGTTTCGTGCCGTTTCGTGCAGCGGCGGGTGTAAAGTAGCCATTTATACTTGAACTATATTGCTGATTTTTAAAACGCTATATAGCTAACCTTTTAATAACATTCATCATAAAAGGAGCCACAAGTTTATGTTGTCAACTCAATTTCATTAAAGTTGTTTGGCTCTCAGTATCGCGTTTTACTTATTTTTGTTAACATTTCACAGTATCTAATATTATATCGCGCGCTGAACGTATAGATAGAGCAAAATACAAAGCATGGAGTATAGTTACCTAAAAGTCTTCGCTACCAGAGGTTTCACCCTAAACGGGACCATCAGGCGACTGAAAAATATCGGTTAGTGGGCTGCTTAAATGCGTTGGTTGAGGCGTGGGTGTGGGCGTCGAAACGTCCGGCGCATTCCTTTGGAGCGTGGGTGTGGGCGTCGAAACGTTGCGCGCATTCCTTTGATTGTTTAGGTTGTTGATCCGAAATCTGTTTTTGTGCCGACAGGTCGAAATTATTTCTGATCTTTTGTTTAGTAAAAATTGTTTGTCTGCCTTCATGATGAAAAGTTTTTCGTCCAAACATAAATTGCATCTTTTTTATCCTCCCGTGTAAGAAATTGAGTGTTTTAGTATAGACCAGGTTATGTCGAAACTTTGGGGTTTTTCTTTTAGATTCCAAATGTATTTCGAAAGTTCCGTCTCGTTTGAATACTTTTTATTCTGGAAAGATTTAGTATGGTTACGATATCGCTCTTTAAATGTACTTGCTGTCATGCCAATGTATTGCTTAGTGATGTTCGTGTTGCTTATGGAAATAGATGCCTTGTATACTATGTTGTTTGTCATGCATTGCCCACGTAGGGGGCAATTGTCCTTAATGCTGCAATTGCAACTGCTTGTAACTATGCTTAGTGGCTTGCTTTTCCTGATTGTGTGTGAATTATGTTTCGTGATAATGGACTTGACGTTGTTCATGCAACTATAGCTAATCTTGACTGTGTTTCTGTTAAAAAGTTTGTGAAGCTTGTGTCCTGGTGGAAAGTGCTTGTCAATAAGGCTAAGAAAGTTGCGTCCTATGTTTGTTTTGACATTTTTGTTAAATGGAGGGTTAAGGTGGCTCCCTACGGTAATTTCAATAGGGGACTGGTGACTAGAAATAGCATCGCGCATGCGTAAATAGCGATCTTGTCGTTTCGAAATTCTATGACCGCGTCGACATAGATGTTAGACTTGTAGACGTTTTCTTCGGTGAATTTTGCTAAAATTTTGTAAATAAGTAGTTTATAAAAAGTTCTAAAGTATATATAATTTTTAAAAATTTTCATAAGACAGAACGTTTTTAAATCGATAATTTTTACAGCGAAAAATCTGTCCATACAACCCTTTCTGATTTTGTGCATGGATATTCTCCACAACAGTATTTATCAACTCAGCAATTTTTAAAATATTTCACCGAAGCAAACTGAAGACATGCCGCTTCAATTATGCAATATTTGAAAACTAAGTTCCAACGTCATTATTACCATGGTAACATCAAATAATTGAACATTTTGATGGTTATTTTATATCTGCGATAGTTCTGCTATAGTAAGGTCTACTTAGTATTTATCTAACAAATTTTTAGACTTGTGAATAACATTAGATAATGAGCGTATGAAATAGCGTGGGCTTTCGAAAAGGTTTGTATTTTCCATTGCTTAGGTCAAAAGTAACGTCTAAAAAGTTTACTGAAATTAAATTTGCTTTTTGGCTTAAAAATCACGGCAGAAGTAAATTTAATTTCAGTAAACTTTTTAGACGTTACTTTCGACCTAAGCAATGGAAAATACAAACCTTTTCGAAAGCCCAATGACGATCCATTATACATAAACAAGCAATCAAACCACACACCAAGCATTTTAAGACAGCTACCTACATCAATCAACAAGCGCATTTCCCTCCTCTCGTCTGACGAGCGGACATTCCATGAAACCGCACCAATTTACCAAAATGCATTAAGGCGCAGCAATTTCAACCATGAGCTAAACTACACACAAGAAGCACCACAGCAAACACGCAGAAATAGACACCGCAATATCATCTGGTTTAACCCTCCGTTTAACAAAAATGTCAAAACAAACATACTGTAGGACGCAACTTTCTTAGCCTTATTGACAAGCACTTTCCACCAGGACACAAGCTTCACAAACTTTTTAACAGAAACGCAGTCAAGATTAGCTATAGTTGCATGAACAACGTCAAGTCTATTATCACGAAACATAATTCACGCACAATCAAGAAAAGCAAGCCACTAAGCATAGTTACAAGCAGTTGCAATTGCAGGATTAAGGACAATTGCCCCCTACGTGGGCAATGCATGACAAACAACATAGTACACAAGGCATCTATTTCCATAAGCAACACGAACATCACTAAGCAATACATTGGCATGACAGCAAGTACATTTAAAGAGCGATATCGTAACCGTACTAAATCTTTCCAGAATAAAAAGTATTCAAACGAGACGGAACTTTCGAAATACATTTGGAAACTAACGTTTCGACATAACCTGGTCTATACTAAAACACTCAATTTCTTACACGGGAGGATCAAAAAGATGCAATTTATGTTTGGACGAAAAACTTTTCATCATGAAGGCAGACAAACAATTTTTACTAAACAAAAGATCAGAAATAGTTTCGACCTGTTGGCACAAAAACAGATTTTGGATCAACAAGCTAAACAATCAAAGGAATGCGCGCAACGTTTCGACGCCCACACCCACGCTCCAAAGGAATGCGCCGGACGTTTCGACGCCCACACCCACGCCCCAACCAACGCATTTAAGCAGCCCACTAACTGATATTTTCCAGTCGCCTGATGATCCTATTTAGGGTGAAACCTCTGGTAGCGAAGACTTTAAGGTAACTATACTCCATGCTTTGTATATATATATATATATATATATATATATATGAAAGTATTTCACCGATGCTTTCCCACATGCGGTTGTCACCGACGATCGCATGTGTATAAGTAATTGGTGAAATTCATTCAGATTGTTCCAAGCTACACTGATGAGCTGTTGTACAGCGAAACACGTGTCTGTAGTTCAATCTACAGACACGGTGTTTCGCTGTACAACAGCTCATCAGTGTAGCTTGGAACAATCTGAATGAATTTCATCAATTACTTATACACATGCGATCGTCGGTGACAACCGCATGTGGGACAGCATCGGTGAAATACATTCAGATAGCGTGAAGTGCTATATACATATATATATATATATACATATACATACATACAAGATAATCATAGTATTACAAATTTAGGGGGGTGTTTATATGGAGGGCTGGCCCTATTTGTCGAGATCCCGCATCTCAGCGTAATTCCTTATAAAAATTTGTTTGCGTTTACATGACAAGAGGCCAGCCCTCCAACACGAGATCTCGTTATTCACAACTCGGGATCTCGCCTAGGAGGGCTGTAAATTTCCCTTGTAAACACACTCAAGAGGGCTGGTCCTAAGCCCTCTTAGGAGGGCTAGCAAATCGAAGCTCAGTAAACCTCCAAAAGGACTGCCATTACTCGAATGATTTTGCATACTAAATTAAATTGCTAATTTATTACACCCAGTATTTCTGGGTGCTGTGACCAGCCAATGCCAGGGTATTTTTCCGCCCTCCAAATTTCAAAGAAAGACCTGGAAACGAGGTTGTGATTTCTCTTAGTTGAATGACCTAAAATATATCAATCTTCCATTCCCATGCCCCGCGCGGCCGGGGCAATTTGGCTCTGGAAACTAGATTGAAAATATATCAGCATGCCAGAAACGCCGAAGTAAATAATGTATGTTTTCAATTGACAGTTTCCATCGGCTACTGCTACTGTGACTGGTGCTACATGTACACCATTGTCAACTCCTGGTTTACTTGACAATCAAAGTAGATCAGGTATCGTACGAATTATTTCATTGATACGATATTAGAGAGGGAGATATATATTACATATATATATATCAGTAACTTTTTTTCAGTACTTGCCTGGTGTGGTACTCTGTACGATAGACAATAAATATTGATAATATACTATTCTTAATTTCTGCAGGGACGTGTAATCATCGATTTGAAAGCGTACCTAAGCACTGTTCAATTTATGTGAGTAATCTTTCATTTTGCTTTCTGAATTAAGTTTACATTTATGTGTTTAATTAAGTTGTTGAAGCTTGCATCGGCAATTATCTTTTTCCCCCTAAAAAACCTACATTTGGATTAATCAACCGAACATTTGGAATAAGATGCAATCGGTTAGTTATGTTCGCTAAAAGAATAACACATTTTTTAACCTTTTAAAAGGGAAGTTGTTCTGATAAGTCTTTACATGACGAGTAAAATCGTCTGGTGTTAGACAGACTAAAATATGAAAGTCAGGGGCCTTCTAGAAAATTCTTAAAATGACATTTCGACATTTTTAAGTGGAGGTATATAACCTTTGAACAATTTTTAATATATTTTAATATATAATACACTCTACCTCTAATGGTATCGAGCACTCTTGGACCATCCGCCAGCTTTGTAACATCCATGTTTAGTATATATATATATATATTGGGAAATTGTGACACTAAAACAGAAAGAAAAAAGAAATATGTGACATCCCAATGTCTTCAACATGTTTTTTCACGTAAGGTAATGTTTCGGCGATTGTGATGGCAAGAACAACAGGAATTTTGGTGAAGAGAGAAAGAACGTGAAATGACAACAAACTCATTCTCGGTATTAAGTAGGCTACTTCTTAATATAATTCGCAAATTCAAGGGAAACTGCCGAGATTTTTAAGAACGAAATAGAGCGATTGCCGTTGAAGTATTTTTATTCCATTGCCATTGAAGGTATCTTTTTTCTAGCTATTAAACATATTATATAAATGAAGCGACCCTTGGTCGGTGACGGAACGGCTTTGGGATGAAACGACCCGATTCCAAAGGTATATGAGATATTCCTTAGGATCTTTATCGTATCATGTTTGTCACTCGATTGCAGCTTCTCAAGGTTTCTTACGATCTGTTTTTTGTTGTAACAATTTTCAATTTTGGCTAATATTTGCTAAAATATTGTCATTGTTCCAATATACTTGGGCACTTACTGCTAGCAGGCCCATAGGAAAGGTCAACTTTTGTATATAATTCACCACTTGGTGTTCAGCTTGATCATATATTTGTAGAATTAATAAAAGTCTTTATTAATCTAGTAAATAGTTTGTTTTAGTGTCTTAATTTGCACCATGTAATTGAATTTACATTGTTCAATCATTATCTGAAAGCCAAATACACGACTTTCGAGTCTCAACTGCGCATCAGCATGACGCGTTCTGAGTTGGGATAAAACTCATTTCAGTTCATAACATCTAGCTGAGGTCTCCGTATATTTCAGTTCGGAAATTTGGCTCTGGAAACTAGATTGAAAATATATCAGCATGCCAGAAACGCCGAAGTAAATAATGTATGTTTTCAATTGACAGTTTCCATCGGCTACTGCTACTGTGACTGGTGCTACATGTACACCATTGTCAACTCCTGGTTTACTTGACAATCAAAGTAGATCAGGTATCGTACGAATTATTTCATTGATACGATATTAGAGAGGGAGATATATATTATATATACATATCAGTAACTTTTTTTCAGTACTTGCCTGGTGTGGTACTCTGTACGATAGACAATAAATATTGATAATATACTATTCTTAATTTCTGCAGGGACGTGTAATCATCGATTTGAAAGCGTACCTAAGCACTGTTCAATTTATGTGAGTAATCTTTCATTTTGCTTTCTGAATTAAGTTTACATTTATGTGTTTAATTAAGTTGTTGAAGCTTGCATCGGCAATTATATTTTTTCCCCTAAAAAACTTACATTTGGATTAATCAACCGAACATTTGGAATAAGATGCAATCGGTTAGTTATGTTTGCTAAAAGAATAACACATTTTTTAACCTTTTAAAAGGGAAGTTGTTCTGATAAGTCTTTACATGACGAGTAAAATCGTCTGGTGTTAGACAGACTAAAATATGTAAGTCAGGGGCCTTCTAGAAAATTCTTAAAATGACATTTCGACATTTTTAAGTGGAGGTATATAACCTTTGAACAATTTTAAATATATTTTAATATTTAATACACTCTACCTCTAATGGTATCGAGCACTCTTGGACCATCCGCCAGCTTTGTAACATCCATGTTTAGTATATATATATATATATATATATTGTTCCCATATTATATAAATGAAGCGACCCTTGGTCGGTGACGGAACGGCTTTGGGATGAAACGACCCGATTCCAAAGGTATATGAGATATTCCTTAGGATCTTTATCGTATCATGTTTGTCACTCGATTGCAGCTTCTCAAGGTTTCTTACGATCTGTTTTTTGTTGTAACAATTTTCAATTTTGGCTAATATTTGCTAAAGTATTGTCATTGTTCCAATATACTTGGGCACTTACTGCTAGCAGGCCCATAGGAAAGGTCAACTTTTGTATATAATTCACCACTTGGTGTTCAGCTTGATCATATATTTGTAGAATTAATAAAAGTCTTTATTAATCTAGTAAATAGTTTGTTTTAGTGTCTTAATTTGCACCATGTAATTGAATTTACATTGTTCAATCATTATCTGAAAGTCAAATACACGACTTTCGAGTCTCAACTGCGCATCAGCATGACGCGTTCTGAGTTGGGATAAAACTCATTTCAGTTCATAACATCTAGCTGAGGTCTCCGTATATTTCAGTTCGGAAATTTAAATGCAATGCAAATGAATACTATCAGTCTTCACCTGATGTTAAGAAAATATATAAATACTATTAGTCTTCGCCTGATGTCAAGAAAATATTGAAAACATATATATCACATCCTAAAAGATAGGCGTCTTCAGCAAAACACTGCAAAACCCCTCAACGTAACAAAATTAATATCTTTAAAACCAGAGATCAAAACCAAATAAAGCAGTATAATCGGACTGTCAAGATGAAAAAAAAGAAGGGAAACTTTCATTCGAGAATATATTTTCAGTGGTCGAGAAAATATGAAAAACTTATCTTAATCACGTAATTTTGTCGGCCTTCTTTGTCGGAAGTTTTATATACCTTCGAGTTTATTCATGCTGCCTCCATTCTACTCCACAATCAAATTCAGTTTTTAAAATCAATTCTGTTGCTTCATTGGTACCAGTGCCCAAATACGTAACCACGCAAGTGAACACCGTACCATACTATACTATATATACAAATGTTCAAATCACTCAAATATCTTCCCTCGCTTTTTCTACAAGCGTGGAAAATGGACACCATAGTCCACGCATGTCGACATTAGCACCCTCACCGGGCTCCGGGCCTTCGGCCCTATGCCCGGGCTCGGGGATAAATATCTCAATATCAATTTTAAAGTTTGCAGTTCAGAATTTGAATACAAGACTTTTTTTGCTAAAAATAGTGTGACACAGCCCCCTTTAACGGCCGCACATCAAGGAGAATCGACGCATGAATGAACTAAACATAATTATTAATTTTCGTCTAGGGTGGTGAACCTTTTGCTTTGATTTGTACCAACCCGCTTGACAGTATACAGGTGCGGGAAAATCTTTCTGTTCGTTTTGGTGACAATGGTGATGTCCATTTAACATCAACAGGTGGAACATATTTGGGTAAAGGGGAAATTCCAGGTGAGGAAGTCTTATCCAAAATAAAAAGAAAATTAATTTGTCCGATGTCTATGCCTCTTATAAAATGCCAAAAATGGTAATCACTGTCTATTTTGGATAATCTTTACCACGCTTGAGTGATGACTTATATTGACAAATTTTCGGCTGAGTTTCACAGCCTTCCTAAGGTCAACAAAATATAATGAGTTCCTAGTAAAATATTGTATGGTAATTATGTATAATAAGAATAAAAACGCGTATAAACTAACATAGTATATTCAAAAAAATTAAAATTGATTGGACAATTTAAAATAACTATTGTTGCACAAAGACGTGACTAGAATTCAATCCTTCAGAGCAAGGAGGCTCTGATGAAGGGCTGAGTCAATAGGTCGAAAGCTCAGCAATAAATAGTAAACGTGGTGTTACCACAAATTCTCGCTTGTATTACTATTTGTCAGCATGCAAACTTTCAAAGAATCAGTCCGTTTAAGTTTGTTCACAAAGAACCAATCCAAAAGTTCTGACAATGCCTTAAGTCATTGTGTTGTTGATTAATTAAAGTGAACTTCAGATTTTTGTAGCTCGTGTCAAGATTGCTTACAAAATACGTGGCTATACTGCTAGTTCTTTTTCTATGCTTTATATGGGATTCGTAATTAGCGAACCAATCAACTTTAATTTTTTAACATATTGGAAACATTATTTTTATGTATGTTGTTATTTTTATATACATGTCTTAAATTACCATATTATAAGTAACAAGACGCCTGCTTAGGCGTTCACTCGGGCTACTCATGAGTAATACTTTTCAGTATTAAAATTCAATAAATCATATAAATCGTTTATAATCAGTTTGTCTTGATAGAGACGGCGGAATATTAACCTAGATCGAAATATAAATAGCTCACCATCTTTTAATGTAGATTTACCGCCATCAATATCTGCAGTTGTAAGCGTAGTGAGCATTAACACAGTTGTCCGCCACATATTTAACAAATAGATTCCATTTTGCCGTTGTCTGTTCAGTTATAGATGCACAGATGACGTCACAACGTGGTAAGAACAAAAAAGTGGCCCACGAGACGCAGTCGAGTGGGTCACTGATGTTCTTACCACGTTGTGACGTCCTCTGTGCATCTATAACTGAACAGACAACAAAAAAATGGAATCTATTTGTTTTATACAATATAAAAGTTACACAATACTTCTTGCCGGATTTTGGGGCGTGAAGAAAGAAAAAAGCAAGTCAGCTGACGTGATCCATGTGTCTGTCCTCTAATAGATTATGGCCAACAACCAATGAAAACACGCATAGCAACCAGGGTATTGTATAAAAACTGATCAATGACAGTGTCCAGTAAGTTACTTGTGATCTACATTCGAGAGCACTTCGTCAAACCAGAGAAGATGGCGACCAGAGAAAGATGAGCACACCGCGTGGTTTCGCAAAGCCTATCGGGATGATGCAATAATTGCAATTTGTCGACCAGAAAAATAATAATAAAAATAATACAGAAACGCCACCGAGGTAACCCTAGTTTTCGCCCAAGCCCCTTAACCCCGGGGGATGCCCCGGACCCACTAAAAATGAGAACTCATAACAACTTTGCGAAGGGGCGCAGAATCAAAGATTGGCCTAGGATGTCCAATACCCTTGCGCCGTCCCTGAAGTTATTGATCCTCAAGTTCTCTCTGACCTTGAACCCCCAACTTATCGTCAAGTTACTAATGTGATTCGTTAAATGAAAGTGATCAACTTTGTCCTTTTTTGCGAACTTATCCAACTGAAATAATATGTACTGTTTGGTCATGTAGATTTGTCCCTGCTGAATGGAAAAAAGCGTGTGCTATACTTATCCATAAAAAAGAAAACGCAAATGTCCCCTCAAACTTTCGCCCTATCACTCTGGAAACCATACCATTAAAAACCGTATTCTCCTTCCTCACAGCTAACAACTTCGACCATAATATACAAAAATAGGTACGCGCTGCGTAAATGCGGATACTGGTACTCGATTTGCCATTTTGACATACCAACAGCCCTAGTATCATTTAAAAAAAGTAAAACTGACAGTCATCAATCAAGTTGTACACTTGGCATTTCCTGCTAACAAGCATGGGATAATAAGGTGGCACTGCTCTTTTCTGTAATAGATTATGTTTGTGCATCATGTTGAGTACGATATCTATTGTTTGCATTCGAGGAAACTGAAGATGACGAGTGTGGTGTTATTGAATGCTTGGATGAGTTCTGAATAATATATGAGCCTGTAAGTATAAATACTCTTGCATATATGTGAATAAAGGTCGATTAGATTCTAGTAAGTCTTGGGGTAACATTACATGGTGTCAGGAGTGGGATTCGAACCCACGCCCAAATAAATACGCTTATTTACGCCATGGGCGATGAAGCGGACGATATATTGAAATCTTTCCAGCTCACGACAGCCCAGAAGAAGAAATACGATACGGTCAAAGAGAGATTTGATAACTATTTTGTGGTGAAACGTAACGTTATCTTCGAGAGAGTGAAATTCAACCGAAGAATTCAGGCGGAGGGCGAGACAGTGGACACGTTCGTAACTGCTTTGTATTGCCTTGCCGAACATTGTGGGTATGGTGCCCTTCATGACGAAATGATTCGAGACAGAATCGTCGTGGGGTTAAAAGATGTGAAGCTTTCGGAAAGGCTTCAAACAGACCCAGATTTAACGTTACAGCGGGCCGTTCAACAGGCACGCCGAAGTGAAGCCGTCAAGAAACAACAAGCTCTTATCCAGACGGGGAAACGTGATCAAGAGAACGACGCTAACGTTGACGCGGTCCATTCTGCGGGGAGAAACCGATCAACGAAGAGTTGCAAGAGCTCAACAAAACGCAGAGGGCAAACTGGCAAGAAACCATTTCCAACAAGGACAGATAAACCACAAACCTGTCAAAGATGTGGGAAATCGTCAAACCACAGTAAAGAAAGATGCCCTGCTCAAGATGCAATCTGTCGTAAGTGCAAGAAGCGGGGGCATTACGAAGCGGTGTGCAGATCGTCGAGTGTCATCGGATCTGTGGAAGAAGAAGGTGATGATTTATCATCTGGGGGAAATTTCGACGGCAAAAAAGACGAGTCCATGGATGACTGATCTTCGCATTAATGGAGTGGAGATGCGGTTTAAAATCGACACGGGAGCAGATGTGACCATTATACCTGAAACGATTTATCATAAGAAGCTTGGTTCAACTCCTGAATTGACGAAATCAAAGAACCTGAAAGTTCGAGGCCATTTCACTGGTACAATGGTGAAAGGTGATAAATCAACCCAACAAGAAGTATTTGTGATTCATGGAGCGCGACAAGCACTCTTGGGACGTGAGACAATAGAAGCGCTCGGACTTATTTCAAATATAGAGTCGATTGAAAAGAGAACAATGGAAGCGAAATGCAAATCCAAATTTCCTAAGTTATTTAATGGCTTGGGAAAGCTTCAAGGAGATTTTAAAATATCTCTTAAACCAGATGCGAAGGCACATGCTGAATATACTCCGAGACGAATTCCACTACCGTTGATGAGTCAAGTAAAGAACGAGTTAAAGAGAATGGAAGATATTGGGATAATTTCTCCTGTGGATGGACACTCCGAGTGGTGTGCGGGCATGGTCGTGGTGCCTAAAGCGAATGGGAAAGTCCGAATCTGCGTGGACCTGACCAAGCTAAATGAAAGTGTTCTTCGGGAAAACCATCCTCTACCGTGTGTGGACTACACATTGGCGCAATTGGCCGGAGCAAAGGTTTTCAGTAGGTTAGATGCGAATTCTGGATTCTGGCAGATACCTTTATCACCAGAGTCGAGACCGTTAACAACATTTATAACTCCGTTTGGAAGATTCTGTTTCAACCGGTTGCCGTTTGGAGTAGCCTCGGCACCAGAGCATTTCCAGAAACGAATGTCGCAAGTATTGGGACAGTGCGAAGGCGTGTTATGCAAGATGGATGATGTCTTGGTTCATGGTCCAGATCAGACAACTCATGACGAGAGACTTTTAAAAACTTTGGAGAAACTGGAGAGTGCAGGATTAACCCTCAATCCTGATAAGTGCGAATTTTCCAAGTCTAAGATGACGTAGTTGGGCAACTTGATAGAAGGGGATGGCATAAAATCGGACCCAGTGAAGATTGACGCAATTGTCAAGATGAAATCACGAAAAGATCGCACCGAGTTACGACGCTTTTTGGGGATGACCAATCAGACGGGGAAGTTTACACCCAAGCTGGCAGAGAAAACAAAACCGATGAGAGAATTACTGAGTACCAAGAACCAATGGATGTGGGGAGCAGAGCAAGAAAGATCATTCCTTGAGGTCAAGAAAGAATTAAGTTCAACACCAACGCTGGTACTCTACAGTCCGGATCACGAAACTAAAATCTCAGCAGATGCTTCGTCATATGGTTTAGGAGCAGTTCTCACGCAACGTCAATCCGACGGCTGCTGGCGACCAGTGGCTTATGCCTCGCGAGCCATGAGTGATACAGAGCAGAGGTACGCCCAAGTGGAAAAAGAAGCGCTTGCAGTCACGTGGGCATGCGAGAAATTTGCTGATTACGTCATCGGAAAGGAATTAAAGTGTATGTTTTAAGTAAAGGAATTCAAGTCTGGAGACCGATCATAAACCGCTTATTCCTCTCCTAGGATCAATGTCCCTTGACAGTCTTCCACCGAGAATTCAAAGATTCCGGATGCGCCTGATGAGAATGACCTACCATATAGTGTATGTTCCTGGGAAAGATCTGACAACAGCAGATGCACTGTCGAGAGCACCTCTTCCTAATCGATCCTCAGAAGAAGAGACCAAGAAGGAAGAAGAGATCAAAGCTTATGTGGCCTCAGTGGTCTGAGATCTACCAGCTACCGCCGACCGTCTTAATACTCTGCGAGTCCATCAGCAGCAAGATGGAGTTATTTGTAAAATCGTGAGATATTGTGCAAATGGATGGCCAGAGAAAGCTCGACTTGATAGTACCTTGAAACTCTACTGGACAGTAAGAGGAGAACTAACAGTACAAAGTGGTCTATTGATGAAAGGTAGCCGACTGGTAGTTCCAAGTTCGCAGCGCACTGACGTGTTGGATCGTTTGCACGAAGGCCATCAGGGTATTACGCGATGCAGAGAAAGAGCAAAGACATCCGTGTGGTGGCCGGGTTTAAATAAACAGCTCGAAAAGAAAGTACAGAGTTGTTCTATCTGTGCGAGAGAACGCCCAAATCCGGTCGAGCCCGCCATCGTATCAGAATCACCGGACAACCGTGGCAGAAAGTTGCGGTTGATCTTTTTGAACTGAAGGGTCACCCGTATCTTCTGGTTGTAGATTATTTTTCTCGATTTCCAGAAGTTTCCAGAATGTCAAAGAGTCGTACGACGGCAAGTGACGTAGTCAACCAGTTGAAGAGTATTTTTGCGAGACATGGAATCCTGGAACTGGTTGTGTCTGACAATGGACCCCAGTTCAAGGCAACATAATTTATTACGTTTGCAGAAGATTATGGATTCACGCATGTCACCTCAAGTCCTAGATTTCCTCAAGCCAGTGGAGAGGTAGAACGGACTATTAAAACCGTGAAGAGTATGTTGAAGAAAGAAGGAGATCCTTATAAAGCGTTAGTTGCTTATCGTTCAACTCCTCTTGCAAGTGGTTATAGCCCAGCGGAGCTCTTAATGGGTAGGAAGATACGTTCAACAGTCCCTACTTCACCGGAACAACTTAATCCGGAGTGGTCGTATTTGGAGGAATTCCATGGAGCAGATAAAATCCTGAAAGCTAGACAAAAGAGAAACTTTGATGTTTGCCATGGCGTGAGGGATATTCCAGAACTGCAGACGGGAGATAAAGTGTGGACTCCAGACACAAAGAAATTGGGAATAGTGAAAGGGAAAGCACACACACCGAGATCCTACCTAGTTCAGACGCCAGCTGGTCAACTGCGGAGAAACCGACGACATCTCAGATTCATTCCAGAAGAGCAAAGAGTTTGTCCATCCAAAGAAAGAGAAAGACCTGATATATCTAAAGAAACTCCTGTTCCAGATAACGGGTCGTTAACGCGAGAGAGTTCGCGTCGTATGACAACGAGGAGTGGAAGAGAGATTCGATTACCGAAACGTTATAGAGATTAAATGCTCTTAGGATTGGATATGGTTATATTGAGAATGATACAATATATAACGGACATTATTAAACGGACAGTATTATATATATTTATATTATGGATAGTATCATCTTTTGAGTTAGTAAATTATTTCAAAAAGGGAAGAAAAAAAAAATATTAGTGAATAGAGATATAGTTAGTAAGTTTAGAAATATTATGTCTATACTAACCAGGAAGGGGAGATGTGGTGTTATTGAATGCTTGGATGAGTTCTGAATAATATATGAGCCTGTAAGTATAAATACGTGAATAAAGTGAATAAAGGTCGATTAGATTCTAGTAAGTGTTGGGGTAACATTACTTCTACTGTACCATCTCTATTTCCAACAATTGCTGGAGGAAAACTTTAGTGTGGTTGGCAACATTAACTTTTTATACAGCAGAGTGGGGTACCTCAAGATACATCATTGGTTTCAGTATGGACTGTTCAGTGTTCCGATGTAATAGAACTATAATTTGAGCGTGGCTAACTCAGTGAACTCGATGACGATGTAAGTTAAAATGTGATACCTGGAACGCTAACGTCCAGTCATTCGGGGGGCAAAAAGTGAGGCAAAAAGTACCAGGCTCCTGCGCGGTTTGCAGGTACGATTCAGTCTCCCACAAAATGTTTTTTTACACGGTCACCGGTCTTGAGCGAACCGCGAAGGCTCGAAATTTATAAGGTTTGAAAAATTGTTTATTGAATCATTTTATCACGCTTTGCTAAACGTGCATTTTAAATTTTGATTAGTTGTGCTATGCTGCCGAACTAATTATGCAGTGATTGTCTATTTGTTGCTATAGTAAAAGTCATTGTCTTTACAAAACGTGCACGAAGTTTGTCAGTGAAGAAATTAAATCAAATTTTCGTTATATTATAAACCATATATATTAGAGTTTCGTCACTCCAAAGAAGATACAAAAAATCAACACAAACTTAGAATAATAAGTATAGAATATGCCGTTTAGGTTAGTACCAGTTTCATCAGTGTCATTTTGTTTAAAAAGCATTCGTACCGAAAACAACAACTAGCCATGAGTAAACGTGAAAAATAAACAATCTAGTTGTCAGTTGTTTCTTAAAATATCATAATGCCGTTTAACACATTCGAACAAAGGATTAAAGGAGCAGAAATAAGAAAATGACATTGGATATCAAGTATCAATACGTCTTCAAACTCGTACAAGAATAGCTTTCTCACTCTTGTTCTCACCTTTTCAGCTAGCTGTTTTCATCATAGCCAGCAAAAGGACGTCTGTTTTCTCAGCCTATTTTCATCCCAAGACCCGAGCTTAATTTACTGTATAATTTCGGACTGCTATACAGTAAATAAAACAACAACAGCACTGCACAACAATGGGAAACCATTAAATGCACGTTTAATCTGACAAAATAATTTGATATATAATTTTTTCAAACCTTTTCGAGCCTTCGCAGTTCGCTCAAGACGGGCGGCCGTGTAAAAAACATTTTGTGGGAGACTGAATTCTACCTGCAAACCGCGCAGGGGCCTGGAACTTTTTGCCTCACTTTTTCGTTCTTCGTTAGCGTTCCAGGTATCACATTTTAACTTACATCGTCATCGAGTTCACTGGGTTAACTAGATTAAAAACTCCCCATGTACTCAGCCCCTTAGTGTGTGTTCTTCACTCATGGCAAGTTATCTCAGGGAGGAAGGGGTGGGGACAATTTAAAGTAAACAGTTGACACGAAACCAAGATATATGTAATTTTGGATTAAAGATTTTAATTTAAGTATACATTGCTCAATACTCAGTCCTCACTGTAAACAGTTGAGCTAGTTGAAGTTGATAAATTATATTTGTACATTATTGCACATGTGTCATATTAATAAGTTATTTGCTGTTCAGTTTAATACATGTACAGTAGAGTTTGAGCACCAAGTTTATTTTTAAATATGATTTGATTTTGCTTTGAAATGCGTGTATCCAGTCAGACCACACACTGACAGAATGATTTTCTGTTGAGTCTGATAAGATTGTAATTATATACAATGACAAACATACTGACTGTTAGAACAATAATGCATTTGCAAATTTACACGTCACGGTAGATAAACCTATAAAAACAAGAAAACTACGGCTATATCTGGTGACACACATCGTCCAGATTTGCTTTTAGCCATTTCCAATGATTGCCTCTATGTCGTTGAACTTTCCGTCGGAAACAACGGTGAACGCAAAAAAGCTAAATACATAGATGTTATTAGACAACAAAGTGAACACTTTACAAATGTCAAATTCCTAAATCTCTCTATTACTTCACTCGATGTTTTCTCAAAAGAATGTTCCACTTTTTGCGGATACTGGCTGTTAAACCATATCCGCTATGTCATGAGCTCGGTTCAACTTGACTATTAGTTAGAGAATAGAGATGTTTCGTCAATCACGTGATCAATCACTTAAATCATGCAGGATGCTATTTGTTTGTACGAGCGTCTACGAAAGCAAGCGAAAGGAGGCAGAATTTTGCTTTGGCGAATACGAAATATAGCACAGGCACAGCAGCACGCCAATCATTGATCTAAAATGAAGCCATTACGTGTATCATAAAGGAGTGATCTTTATCAGCAGACGGCAGTGGATGTTAGAGAAATTTTCAACAATGAGAAGAAGGTAAGAAAGCATGCTACGTCGATACGTTAAACAAAGAGGAAGGTGTCAAGCATAATAGATGATAAGCCAGTTGGCACTAGCTTTAGGAATTATTTGTTTTTCTGGACCTTCTTCGCAGACTGCGGTTGATAATTTAGAATAGGTGTAAGGCAGCTTATACACTTGAGGAACTCTTAAAATAGATTTCCGAGCATTGACATAGTTTTTCTTGTTTTTATAGGTTAATGTGTACGTGTAAATTTGCAAATGCATTCTTAAATTTGTTAAACAATCAGCATGTTTGTCATTGTATATATAACAAGTTAACAACAATCTTATCAGACTCTACAGTGTATCATTCTGTCAGTCAAAGCAAAATCAAATCAAGTTTGCAATAATTTACAATATAATTCACGGTTCTGTTCACATGAGATCAAGTTATCTTAGGGGCTAAGGGATAACTTGGGAAACCGAATCAGTTGTCCTAGTTTAACATGAGAAAACACACTACCAAGTAATTCCTGTCTTTCAATATGAAGTATAGCTTTATGTAAAAGCTCAGAGTGTGCATGTGTAATTATGTCAAAGTTTACAATCCCCCCTGAGATAACTTAGGTGGAAACATTCGCATGGATGTTGGGATAACTCTACAGACTAATTAAAATCTCTAATCCCAAATTACAAGCACCTCGGTTTTGTGTCAACGGTTTACTTTAAATTGTCTCCCACCTCCTTCTGGCCTCCCTTGAGATAGCTTGCCTTGAGTGAAGAATGCACTCTGAGGGCCTAAGTGCATGGGGAGTTTTAATCCAGTTAACCAGGCTCAAGTTATAGTTATTGGAAGAGTCCATACTGAAAGCAAACAACAGTAAAAATATGCAAGAATTCTGGGAAATGTTTTGTTTAAATATGTTTTACACATCTGCTTAACTCCATTAATTGGCATAACAGTGGCATAACCAGGGGACCTCAGAATGTTTCAAGATATCCCCAACAAAAAATTGGACGAATCTTGAGATACCCAACTAGACTGTATAAAATGTTAATGTTGCCAGTCAGACTAAAATTTTCCTCTAACAGTTGTGGGAAATAAAGATTGTAGAAGTTTCTCGTCATCTTCAGTTTCCTCGAATGCAAACTATAGATATTGTACTCAACATGATGCACACACTACAGAATTTACTACAGAAACGAGCAGTACCCTCTTATTATCCCATGCTTGCTAGCAGGAAATGCCAAGTGTACAGCTTAATTGATGACTGTCAGTTTTACATTTTTTTAAATGAGACTAGGGCAGTTGGTATGTTGGTTTTCTTAGGCAGTTTACATTGTTCAATCATCTGTAAGCCAAATGGCAAATACAGTACCAGTATCCGCATGTACGCAGGGCGTACCTATTTTTTAGAAATGTTAAGTGATGTAGGTCTCGATAAGAAACACCAAAAGTATTGCATTAGAACGACGTACTATACATTTTCTGCTGTAGAAACAAAGAATGGGCAAACCATTACCAGAAATTAATGACAAAATGGTCACCGCTTGAAAGCCAATTTGCATATATTGAGAGGAGTGACAGCCTTGGCGCCCAGTAAATCCAGTAATCCGAGAGGGCACTTAGAGACCCCTCCAAGCACTGTCACCACGAAGCCTAGAGGAAAACGAAGAGCGGCGAAGAGAGCCCCCATACCACCCAAAGGAAAGAAACCCGTACCCCGAAAAAGAAATGAACGCACTCAAGGGGAAAATAAGTTTGCCGATCTAAACAAAACAAAGAACTAAAAGTCATGGGACTATAGAATACGGTATTGACAAACTGAAGGGACAATAATAGAAGGGCAAGAAAATGACTCTACATGCAGCGGCCGACATGTCGAAGAACTAGTTAGACGCTTGTCTGAACTCGTAAAAATTCCCAATTTCCAATGCTCAACGTGCAGTGACATCGCCAAAGGGAGAGAGAGACGGCGGATGAACCAGAAGTAGATAGAAGTGCGAAGGCTGGCCGTTGTTTGATGCAGGGTGAAGCATGGAGCAACTAGCCTGGACGACTCTTCGTGTGAAGTGAGGTTAATTAATATGCGAGATAGCTTAAATAGCCGGAAAGACCGCTGAGAATAGTAAATATATAAGGCGAATATATTAAAGTGACAATTCTGCTTATCGAGTAGCTTGCCAACTATTTGCCGACCTCCTGATCTGAACAACAACTATTATTCAGTCACCTATTTTTGCATCAAGTATATCTACGATCCGCCAAATTGTGTTGAAATAGTAAACAAATATATAAGCAGGTCATGCACCACTGGATTGCGGTTGGATTTTGTTTGGTACTTTCAAAATCGTCTTTGGTCAAATGCTCGAGAGTTGATAGAGGAACCTTTATCTTGCATGTAATAGATTACAAATGGACCAAATTGGCTGAAGTTGTATACCTCCAATTCAACAACTACCCAACTTGTAATGACAACAAGACAGTATGCATTTTGAACTCACCATGACTGATGGAGGCTCAAACATTGACAAACGATAGCTCGAGAAATATAATCATTTGGCAGATCGTTGGTATACCTGATTTAAACATATAAGGAAGTAAATAATTTTAAAGTCGCTGTTGCCTTAAGCGACGGCCATTATGTCATCAATTTCTGGTAATGCCTGACTTAATGAACTTTTAAGATACACGTATACTCAGATTTTCATATTTGTAATATTTAATCAATAGTTATTTGTGGTTCAAGTAGTCAATGGTAAGTTACCTTAATGAGTGAGATTTATAATTGTATATCTAAGAAAAATATTAATTTTAATAAAGTTTCTATTATTATTATTATTATTATTTTTAGTTAATGACGTAACGCGCCGCTATAAAATTAATATTAATGAACTAGGGTCTCGAAGGGGCCTGGAAATAGTGACAGGCGTAAATAATAAGTAGAATAATTAATAAAGCGGCTTCCATATGGGTGTGGGGAGGGAAGTATTACTACTGTTGTATTTCAAGATTTATAGCCCATCTCAATTAATAGGTGAAAAACGTTTTGACTATTTTCAGAGTCCAAAAAGAGAGAAGCAAATTCGATAATTGGAACAGTTTTGTTGAAAGATACACGGGAGATCTTAGGCTATTTTCCTTTTGAATACACAACGAGCACAATGAGCTTAGAGGAGATAATAGATTACATTACATTTGAAGGTGAAGATGAAGATGAAGGTGGAAGTGGTAGAAAAAGAAAAAGAGAAAATTCTTTGTTGGAGCGAGCTAAAACGACTTCTTCCAATTCATCAGGTACGGCTTACGCATTTTTCAATTGCTTTTGATTGACATATTGCTGAAGGTTGTACGTTAAGTAGTTGAATAAAAAAACATTTGAAATTCAATGATACTTGTGAGAAGTAAATGTTATATTATTACGTACAATCTTACGAATATTTTGAAAAGTTTCACATAATATGGAAACTTGAATTATACATCAATTGAAAGCTAAACACAATTTCTAACAACATATATTTGCACGGTGTATTTTAACAATGAGTAGTTCTGAAATTGTTATCCATCTTGTTGCATATACTGACGTGACTTTAATTTTGTTTATAAAATTCTCACTGTCAGCGGCCCGGAACGGCAGAAAATTAAAGTTCAAAGTTTAAATTCAAATTTCTGGATTTCACGTTGCAGACTACCCACGAAAATAGTCATATAAAGTTTTATAATTTGCGTTAATATTTTGTTGTGGATAACTGTTTTTAGGTAGTACTGCAACGCCAAGTTCTACATCAAATGCCGATGGTGTTGCTGGTTATAAGTTGCTGAGTACTATGTGTTACAAAGCAGCAGCAAGGGGTGCCATTCATTACTTTGATGCTCTTCTAACTTTCTCGTTTGGAGCACAAGTGTTAAAATTTGCTAACGATTGTTCTCCTAATATTGAAACAATTGCAAGAGAAAATGGTCATGATAACCTTGCTGACGAGATCAAGATTTTTATGAAGTAAGTAATATAAACAACATAATGCCGTTGTAAATCCCATACAGTTCAAACGCGAATATTGTATACGACTTTATCCAATTTACACATATCTAATTGTTCAGATTTATTAACAGTCTTTAAGATATAAGCTGTTTAAAGCGTAATGGAAATTTCTTAGTAACTTTGTTTATTAATTACAGAACGTCATAAATTAAAATTTTTGAATTTTGTTGCCATTACCTTTTAAGTTGAAAAAATCGGTTGGAAAGTAAATGTAAATCATGACGAATTTGTATTCGATTTACAACATCTGTTTCAATATTAATATTTTCATTGATAATAATATACAGGGCAAAATTACTTGAATATGATTGGCTAATGAAGGAGGTATTTTTTTTGTAATTCAGGGCAAAATTACTTGATTGGTTCCCTGATCAGCAGCACTTGCATGCGATTGCTCGCTTGGTTACTTAGCAACAGTGAACCTCAGGGGACCACAGACTGACTTTTTTCAACAAATCTGCAAGGTTTTTCGGTCTGAAAATACTTTTTTGTTTACTTTGAACTAATTTAAACTATTAAAGGAATGTAGTGAAAATGAATACACCAGAAAATTTACGAACTTTTGCCTGTGTTTAAACAAGAAAGCAATAGATAGAGCGAGGAAAATTGGAATGTTGCCGAGCACCGACCGTGATAAGGTACATGTACTTCGACATTTTCTGGACATAACATAGCTCTTGAATAATTTTGCTCGCTATATTATTAACACCTAATCGCATGAGTTCTCGTAAAATTAAGGTTTAATTTCATTCGTGTTTTCAAAATCTTACAAATTACCCTTTTGTAAAATTTTGTAAAATTTTGAAGGCAACTCGTGAAATTAAACCTTAATTTTCCTCGGCCCCATGCGATTACCTATACTAAATCATGAAGAAAATTTAAAATAAATTAATGTTTAATGCCGGTGTTCTAAATCGAATAAACCCAACAATACAAATCTCGTAACTGCAGATCCGTAACTTCAAATACGCTTTCTGCATGATTAGCCAACGAGCGGTCTAATATAGCAGTAGAAATCTCGAGGGATAAACACATTCAAAAATATAGGTTATATAAAACCTGTAGGAAGAATATGGACAAACACGGATAAACTAATAAAATGTGTCCATGCAGAGAAAAAATTGCCCTCCTGTTTCCATCTTGGAATGAAGTTAATCTTGTGTTTTGAATTTGTTGCATTCTTAGCAATATTGGGAAGGACAATTCCTTTGACGTCCACGTAATAGAGGTAAAGCTAGAAGATCTCAAAGACGCTATTATTAAAGCTAGGATGGAGTTTGAAGAAAATTGTGGTAAGTCCCAGGCAAATTGTTTTGGGAAGTTTTTGACTAGAATGATGAGTCGCGTTTTCTATTTTATGTAAGTTGAAAGTGTAAGTGTCTGTATAAGACAAATATATATTTTTTAAACCAGGAATATGTATTATAATATTGTTTAACTAAAAAACAATCTATTGGAAAATTAATTCATTTTCCAGTTACTTGTTCGACCATGAATTAGGTGACAATTTATACGGGGCTTTTGACGAGTGGTAATTGTAAATACTTTGCAAACGTTGTTGTTTAACTTGCCGCTGACCACGGGTTATGCTATACGTCCCAAGAATATTTCCGACCGCCTGGAATTTGTTGCATGAAGTTCATCATGTTTGACTAAGGTTGTGGGGTTCTAAAAGAGCACGATATTAAGTCTTAACAACAGAGACCTAATTTTTAATTCTTTGTCAAGGAAAATATCAAATAAAAATATTCGTTTTCGAGGGCGGCTTGAAGTAGAGGGAATTCAAGCTAAACCTTTAATCAAAGTAAATCCTTTTTGATTGTTGTTTTTCTAAAATTTTGCTGTTTCAGATGATTGCAACGATGATGCTGATGAAGGTCATCTCGATGATAATATAGCCAGCATTGGAAAGGATTGTCGAAACGCAAAAGCGGAGAACACCAGCGATACAGCTCTCGTTCAAAAAGGTAAATAAAATGTAATTAAGATATACGTCGATAATTCTATGGTAAATGTTTTGTACGATTTGCTATTTTTGAAGCTAGGATGTTTGAAGCAAATTGTGGCACATGGCAGACAAACTATTTTAGGAAAAGTGTGATAAAAGTGATAAACCGCGTCTTCTATTCTATGAAATTTGAATGTTTGGTAGAGGAGAGTCCAGGTAAACCACTCGACTGGGTACAGTCTACACTGGACCTATTCGGTATTGTTCTTAAAACAATTTGAGCGATATAATTTCGGTAAAACTAGAGAAGAATAAACTTAGTGCCTGTTTTTACCGTATGACTATGTTTTGCCCTGAGAACCGGTTCCTGATCTGTCGTCACTTCCGGTAAATTGATTCCAGGCTTTTTTCGCACGGTCACTCTTCAAAATCGTTAAATTTTAAGCGCAAAAAGTCCATGAAAATGATTTTTTTTGCAAAAGAAGATGTATTATAATTTTGATTAAGGAAGTCTAAATATTATAAAAGATGTAAACTCCCCAAGGTCTACATAGGCACCTTAAGTAACTATTTATTGATGACTACATTTAAAAATATTATGTAGGGAATGCTCATTTATTGTGCAGGGTGTGTGTGTGGAGAAACTCTGGGAGGTAACATTTTTTTCGCTGCCCCCTTTTCAAACAACTAGAATTTTTAAAGCCCTCAGGAACCAATTAAAATTGCTGGATTTCACGTTGGAGACACCCAAGAAAATATATATATATATATATATAAGTTAGTTTTGGTTCACGAAATGTTAGAGAGTGCTCAATACCATATATAAATAGAGCAAAATACAAAGTATTACCTTAAAGTTTTCGCTACCAGAGGTTTCACCCTAAACGGGATCATATATATATATATATATATATATATATATATATATATATATATATATACTTTCTTGGGTGGTCTCCAACGTGAAATCCAGCAATTTTAATTGGTATATATATATATATATATATATATATATATATATATATATGGGGTGGACAAAAAAAAGTGGCCATCATTAAAAATATGGTTAATGTGGAATAACTATTATTCGAGAAAGGAAAAATATGTAAAGTGATATATTTTAGAATGCACGCGTCAATATCTGTTCAAATATGATATCCAATTCTAGATTTGTTATTGGTTTAAAGAATACATTAACTTGCCGCGCTGTGAAGCTGTAATGAAATCAAGTGAAATGGCAACAAAATATCTAACTATTTTGCTGTTATAACACTTTCATAGTATACAAACTCCATTAATCATTTTGAAGACCAATTGGAATAAGTCGAACTAAGACTCACTCATTTGTTACAAGATTGAAAATCATGCAAAAATAAAAATATTTTTTAAATCAATGGATAAAATTAGAATTTGTATCATATTTGAGCAGATCTTGACGCATGCATTCTAAAAATATATAACTTTACATATTTTTCTGAATTCTAATAAAAGTTATACAATGCACATTAATCATACTTTCAATGATGGCCACTTTGTTTTGTCCACCCCCTGTATATATATATATATATATTTTCTTGGGTGGTCTCCAACGTGAAATCCAGCAATTTTAATTGGTTCCTGAGGGCTTTAAAAATTCTAGTTGTTTGAAAAGGGGGCAGCGAAAAAAATGTTACCTTACCAGAGTTTCTCCACACACACACCCTGCACAATAAATGAGCATTCCCTAAATAATATTTTTAAATGTAGTCAAACTCGGAGTAGCAACATACATTTTTTATAATAATAATAATAATAACAGTTAAAGTAGTCGTTTTATACTTTTGAAGGTAGAGCAATATAACAAAACAATACATAGCAAACAACTTCAAGCAACGCTTCAACAACCACCAGAAATCTTTCCATGACGAGAAGTACGTTTGGGACTTAAAATAAAAAGGGAAACCTTCAATGTAAATTGGTCCATTTTAAAACGCGCCGCCGCTTACACAAGTGGAGCAAGCCGCTGCAACCTGTGCCTGGATGAAAAACTACTTATTCTGAAAGCTAACAAGGCGAACTTGCTCAACAAACGATCGGAGCTAATTTCAAAATGCCGGCATGAAAATAAATTTTATGCTAGGAACGTCCACCGCTCTAGGAACAGAGATGTACATCCGGGAACAATCTCTCGAACTCATCCCACGCAATTTCGCGCTTGCGGTGATGTCACGTGTGCCGCGATCTCACGCGTGCCACGCAATATAAACAGAAGCTAAAGTGAAACGTTTTCAGTTGCCAGAAGAAAAAAAAAATATATATATATAAATATAATATCATATCATATCATATTGCAACAAAAAAAAAAAACGGTCAAAAAGGGATCAAACAATTTTAAATTACAAACAGTAAATGTCTCAGATTGTATACGGTCAAAAGGAGATCAAATTAAGAACATTAAATGATGACTGAAAGAAAAAAAGAAAAACATGGATAACTGGATAACTGTTTTTAGGTAGTACTGCAACGCCAAGTTCTACATCAAATGCCGATGGTGTTGCTGGTTATAGGTTGCTGAGTACAACCTGTTACAAAGCAGCAGCAAGAGGTGCCATTTATTACTTTGATGCTCTTCTAACTTTCTCGTTTGGAGCACAAGTGTTAAAATTTGCTAACGATTGTTCTCCTGATATTGAAACAATTGCAAGAGAAAATGGTCATGAAAACCTTGCTGACGAGATGAAGACTTTTATGAAGTAAGTAATATAAACAACATGACGCCGTTGTAAATCCCATACAGTTCAGACGCGAATATTGTATACGACTTCATCCAATTTACACGTATCTAATACACGACTTTCGAATCTCAGTTCTGAATCGGGATAAAACTCATTTCAATTCATAACATCAGGCAAAGACTGATATTCATTTGCATTGCATTTAAATTGCGATATCGAACTCAATTATACGGAGACCTCAGCTAGATGTTAATATGAACTGAAATGAGTTTTCTCCCGACTCAGAACGCGTCATGCTGATGCGCAGTTGAGATTCAGAAGTCGTGTATTGTTCAGATTTATCAACAGTCTTTAAGATATAAGCTGTTTAAAGCGTAATGGAAAATTCTTAGTAAGTTTGTTTATTAATTACAGAACGTCATAGTTAAATTTTTTGAATTTTGTTGCCATTACCTTTTAAGTTGAAAAAATCGGTTGGAAAGTTTATGTAAATCAGGACGAATTTGTATTCGATTTACAACATCTTTTTAAACATTAATATTTTTATGAATTATTTTATTGATAATAATATACAGTGCAAAATTACTTGAATATGATTGGCTAATGAAGAAGGCATTTTTTTGTAATTCAGGGCAAAATTACTTGCACTTGATTGGTTCCTTGATCAGCAGTACTTGCATGTGATTTAGCAACAGAGAACTTTAGGGGACCATACACTGCCTTTTTTTCAACAAATCTGCAAGATTTTTCGGTCTGATCTGAAAATGCTTTTTTTTTTACTTTGAACTAATTTAAACTATTGAAGGAGTGTAAACTATTAGTGAAAATGAAAACACTAGGAAATTTACGAACTTTTTTTTGCCTGTGTTTAAAAAAGAAAGCAACCGGCACAGCGATAGAGCGAGGAAAATTGGAATGTTACCGAGCACCGACCGTGATAAGATACATGTACTTCGACATTTTCAGGACATAACATAGCTCTTGAATAATTTTGCCCACTATATTATTAACACATAATCGCATGAGTTCTCGTAAAATTAAGGTTTAATTTCATTCGTGTTTTCAAAATCTTACAAATTACCTTTGTCACCCTCGTCGCTTCGCGACTCGGGCAATTTTGTAAAATTTTGAAGGCACTTGTGAAATTAAACCTTAATTTTCTTCGGCCCCATGCGATTACCTATACTAATTCATGAAGGAAATTTAAAATAAATTAATGTTTAATGCCAGTGTTGTAAATCGAATAAACCCAACAATGCAAGTCTCGTAACTGCAGATCCGTAACTTCAAATACGCTTTCTGCATGATTAGCCAACGAGCGGTCTAATATAGCAGTAGGAATCTCGAGGGATAAACACATTCCAAAATATAGGTTATATAAAACCTGTAGGAAGAATATGGACAAACACGGAAAAACTAATAAAGTGTGTCCATGCAGAGAAAAAATTGCCCTCCTGTCTCCATCTTGGAATGAAGTTAATCTTGTGTTTTGACTTTGTTGCATTGTTAGCAATATTGGGAAGGACAATTCCTTTGATGTCCACGTAATAGAGGTAAAGCGAGAAGATCTCAAAGACGCTATTATTAAAGCTAGGATGGAGTTTGAAGAAAATTGTGGTAAGTCCCAGGCAAATTGTTTTAGGAAGATTTTGACTAGAATGACGAGTCGCGTTTCTATTTTATGTAAGTTGAAAGTTTAAGTGTCTGTATAAGACAAATATATATTTTTTAAACCAGGAATATGTATTATAATATTGTTTAACTAAAAAACAATCTATTGGAAAATTAATTCATTTCCAGTTACTTGTTCGACCATGAATTAGGTGACAATTTATACGGGGCTTTTGAGGCGTGGTAATTGTAAATACTTTGCAAACGTTGTTGTTTAACTTGCCGCTGACCACAGGGGTTTTGCTACGTCCCAGAATATTTCCGACCGCCTGCATGGAATTTGTTGCATGAAGTTTATCATGTTTGACTAAGGTTGTGGGGTTCTAAAAGAGCACGATATTAAGTCATCACCAGAAATTTGAGTCATTTGTGCCGCCGCTCTCGGTCGCCTAACAATATAATTATGTATTCTAATGCGTTTGACTCTATTGTATGCTAGTGTATTCTCATTCAGGTCATTGAGTTCTTTAAAATTTGCCTAAATCGTGCATGTATGTATATGTAAACAACCTGTAAACGACTATAAGAACTGTGAAATCAAGCAAGTTCAAACGCTTTTGGAAGTACTATGCTACGGATAAATCAGGATCTTTATGTGCTCAGGAAGTAGACTGACTCATGCCGAATGCATCGCGAGCTGCGCATTTCGCATCGCCCGTAACGTTGTTGGTCAATTTGGCTAATTTCTAGCGCCTGTTTACAAAGATTACTATGGCTAACACTAAGGATAGAGGCGCTTTTAGTGCAAAAATAAGACGAGCTAGGGAAGTACTTTTTTGTCGAGGTAGGCAAAGGTTTTTTAGTTATAACTGTTGCTTAGTCCATGCTGAAGTCAGATGGAGCTGCGCAAAGAAGAAATATATCACCATTATTATGGTCGTTAATTCGCAGAAGTCTTAACAACAGAGACCTGATTTTTAATTCTTTGTCAAGGAAAATATCAAATCAAAATTTTCGTTTTGGAGGGCGGCTTGAAGTAGAGGGAATTCAAGCTAAACCACAAGTAAATTATTTTTGGTTGTTTTTTTCTAAAATTTTGCTGTTTCAGATGATTGCAACGATGATGCTGATGAAGGTCATCTCGATGATAATATAGCCAGCATTGGAAAGAATTGCCAAAACGCAAAAGCGGAGAACACCAGCGATACAGCTCTCGTTCAAAAAGGTAAATAAAATGTAATTAAGATATACGTAGATAACTCTATGGTAAATTTGTGCGTGGGATTTGTTATTTTTAAAGCTAGGATGTTTGAAGGAAATTGTGGTACATGCATGGCAGACAAATTATTTTAGGAAAAATTTGATAGAAGATAATAAACCGCGTCTTCTATTTTATGAAATTTGAATGTTTGGTTGAAGAGAGTCCAGGTAAACTGCTTGACTGGGTACAGTCTACACTGGACCTAATCGGCATTGTTCTTAAAATAATTAGAGCGCTATAATTTCTGTAAAACCTGAGAAGAACAAACCTACTGCGTGTTTCTACTGTATTACTGCATGTATTTTGCCCTGAAATCGGGTTCCTGATCAGTCGTCACTTCCGGTGACTAGATTCCAGGCTTTTTTCTCAGGTCACTCTTCAAAATCGTTAATTTTTAAGCGCAAAAAGTCCATGAAAATGAATTTTTTTGCAAAAGAAGATGTATTATAATTTTGATTAAGGAAGTCTAAATGTTATAAAAATGTAAACTCCCCAAGGTCCACATAGGCACTTTAAGGTGGTACACCACAAAATTTTGAAAAATTGATTTTCATTCATTTCCCAGCCTGTTTTTGTGTTTTTATCTGTGGAAATTTGACTTATTGAACGTTTTCTACAAGTTTTAGCTTTTACGCCCTTAATAATATACATGAAAAAATATCTCGACTGTGATTGGCTGATTCCAGTGCAGTTAATCCCAAACAACAGTGCAGAATTGTGTTATCACAGTGCAAAAATCTGTAATGACAGTGCAAAAATCTGTAATCACAGTGCAAAAATCTGTAATCACAGTGCAAAAATCTGTTATCACTAAGAACCAATCAAATTGATTGTACAGCGGATTTTTCCCGACACAAAACAAACAAAGATGGCGGCCAAGATTCGGCGGTTTTGGGGATAATTTGTTCAAATTTGAAGCTAGTTACGCTTTAATATTGCCAAGTGAAGTACCTACAAGAAGAGCAGAAGCTTCTTTATGCCTCGAGTAAACTTTTTCAAGTAGTAAATGAAGCGAACGTTTTTTAACAAATAAATATGCGAGGAGTGGACGGCTAAACACGTACGTTAAAATGTTAGTACAGTTGTTTTGAACATTTTTTCATGTATATTATTAATAAGTAATAGCATGGTTTCTCGTGCAATTTGGAAAAAAAACATGCACTCGTGAGTTTTTCAAATACTTCAAATAGCACTCGTCCTTCGGACTCGTGCTATTTTGACAGTATTTGAAAAACTCACTCGTGCATGTTTTTTTTCCAAATTGCACTCGAAACCATGCTATTACCTATACTAACAACGCCCTTAGCAACCGATTCTTCTTATGAAAATGCTCCATTAGACGCTCAATATTTTATGAATTTTTTTCACGGCCCAATGCACACAGTTCACTACCTCTCCCCCCCCCCCCCCCCCCCCCCCCCCCACACACACACACACTGATCGTATATAATCCTCTAAATAATTTATTATATGAAGTATAAGAGGAGTTCATCTGTAGACGTTTTGAGGTATGTTTTGCTTCCATTTTCTGGTCATTCAACCGGGAATGCAACCGGGCAATAACTGGATACTTCATGTAAGAACATTATAGAAAATAGAATACGACGGGCAGAATACTGGTAACGAGGCGCACGCGATGGGTGGACAGCAGGGCGGTTATATAGGTGGACAGCACATACTAGTACCATTTAGCATTTACACATCAAAGTCTATTCAAATAATACTAAAAACAATAGTAATTATAACCGGGTTATATCAAATAAGAGACTGCTCATTATTTATTATACAAGGATTTCATTCGCTGCCCCAGCGGCGGCGGAAGATCTTTTTTATATTGGAGGGGCTACTTATTCGTCAATAGAATGATAAAAAGTGTATTTTGCCCCCCCCCCCCCCCCCCCAAATAAATTTTAGAGCCCCAAAAAACGGATATACTGAAAAACGGTAATATTCAACCGGGCTATGTCTAGTAATGTATTGTGACAAGAAATGAGGGTGTAACTATTGCATATTGTAACTATATCGAGAGTTACCGTCAAAAAACTAAGCCCGGTCGAATATACCGAAAAACGATCATATTCAACCGGGCTATGCCTGGTAATGTATTATGACAAGAAATGAGGGTGTAACTATTGTATATTGTAACTATATCGAGAGTTACCGTCAAAAAAACTAAGCCCGGTCGAATATACCGAAAAACGGTCATATTCAACCGGGCTATGTCTAGTAATGTATTGTGACAAGAAATGAGGGTGTAACTATTGTATATTGTAACTATATCGAGAGTTACCGTCAAAAAACTAAGCCCGGTCGAATATACCGAAAAACGGTCATATTCAACCGGGCTATGTCTAGTAATGTATTGCGACAAGAAATGAGGGTGTAACTATTGTATATTGTAACTATATCGAGACTTACCGTCAAAAAACTAAGCGCGGTCGAATATACCAAAAACCGGTAATATTCAACCGGGCTATGTCTAGTAATGTATTGTATTATATCATCACCATCAACATCATCATTAACGTCATGAGTGATGACTGACCAGGTCATCATTATTATCGTTATCATGATGACATCATCATGACATCTTTATCATCGTCATCATTATGATGATGACAGCGTCACCACTATCAACATCACGATCACCATCATAACATTATCATCATCATCATCATCATCATAACATTATTGTCGTCATCATCATGATTCCATCGTGATGATGATGATACTGTAATGTCATCATGATGGTGATGATGATGATGATGTCATCATGATGAGAATGATAATGATGACAATTATATATCATGAAAAAATACATTGCTAAAGATTAAAAGCGATAAACACGAAATAAGTTAACTTTAATGTCATCATGTGTTATATCATTATTGCATGCCTAGTAATATTTGTTATGAGGGCCACAAGTTTATCAGCTCTTTGCTGCTTAGTGTCACCCTCTATATAAATAAAGTCTTCTATTCCATTCCATTCCATTCTATTCTATTCTATTCTATTCTATTCTATTCTATTCTATTCTATTCTATTCTATTCTATTCTATTCTATTCTATTCTATTCTATTCTATTCTATTCTATTCTATTCTATTCTATTCTATTCTATTCTATACTTTCTATTCATGGTAATGATGATGTCACGACGATGATAATAACGATGACAATGATGATGTCATGATGATGATGATGTAATCATTATAATGATAATAATAATGGTGTTGATTATGATAATAAAAAATGGTGTTGATTATGATGATAGTGTCGTTGAGATGGTGATGATAAAAATAATAATATTAATGATGTCACGATGATGATGATGCCATATTCCGGTATATTCGACCGGGCTTAGTTTGTTGACGGAAACTCTCCATGCAGTTACAATATACAATAGTTACACCCTCATTTCTTGTCACAATACATTAGTAGACATAGCCCGGTTGAATATGACCGTTTTTCGGTATATTCGACCGGGCTTAGTTTTTAATTTGACGGTAACTCTCGATATAGTTACAATATACAATAGTTACACCCTCATTTCTTGTCACAATACATTACTAGACATAGCCCGGTTGAATATGACCATTTTTCGGTATATTCGACCGGGCTTAGTTTGTTGGAGGTAACTCCGCTCCATACAGTTACAATATATAATATAGCTCATTTTTTGTCATGATACGTTATTTGATATAGTCCGGTTGAATATTTCCGTTTTCCGGTATATTCGACCGGGCTTAGTTTGTTGACGGTAACTCTCCATACAGTTACAATATACAATAGCTACACCCTCATTTTTTGTCATGATACATTATTTGATATAGCCAGGTTAAATATTTCCGTTTTTCGGTATATTCGACCGGGCTTAGTTTGTTGATGGTAACTCCGCTCCATACAGTTACAATATATAATAGCTCATTTTTTGTCATGACACGTAATTTGATATAGCCCGGTTGAATATTTCCATTTTTCGGTATATTCGACCGGCCTTAGTTTGTTGACGGCAACTCTCGATACAGTTAATGCAATATACAATAGCTACACTCTCATTTTTTTGTCATAATACGTTATTTGGTTAATTGCTTGGTTCAATGACAATATACTGTATTCCGGTATAATCGAACGGTCTTAGTATTTTGGAGATAACTCTCGATACAGTTTACAACGCAACTCGATGAATCGAACCTGAACGCCGAACGAAACTGAACGCGCCGCATTTTTTTGCCGGTTCTAAAGTTGGCAAGGTTTTGTATTTCAAGCCATATTTATACATTATTTAGCAGTTGATTCCTTCAAGTTGTATAAACCTATACACAATGCAAAGAAATAACTACAGCCAAGTGACACGAAAATGGGTGCCAAATAAACAAATCAAATGAATTTAGCCTTTAGTTATTGTTTTCCCTTTATAAATGAGCAACAAATATCTCAAAAACTATATAAAAATAAATAAAAGGTCTCTGAATACGTCTCTAGCCTCTTTACGGCGACGTTTAGATGTTTTAGACACTCTTCAGTATCCCGGTTGCATTCCCAGTTGAATATACCGTTTTTCGGTAGCGAAATATACCTGACGTTTTTGGTCGGCCATCTTGTAGAGTGTTATATCGTTGTTAGAGAACTGCTTTCATATTTTGTTGTTATTGCTGAATATTTTAAAGTAAAATGTCTAAGTCTCGTTCAGGGTACTGTAAGAAGCGTAAATTTTGTGGAAATCGCCACTCTAAAGGGCAAGAAAAACGAGCAAGGCTAGAGATACCATCACCATGTGCGAGTACATCTTCGAGTGATGTTGTCAATGATGCCACTGCCAATCCGCCACGAGAACCTTCAGCATCCGCCAGAAAAATTGGGACACCAGAACCGCAGCGAGTTGAAGAAACACAGGGAGAAGTTAAAGGTATTCATTTTGTCGATTTGTCTATATTATCGACCATTTTTAAAATGTTGCCCTGTAAAGAGTGTAAACAATTCAGTTTGGAGCTCTTTGAAAACATGGCTAAACGTATAGGTTGTGCTTCAAGTTTGGGGCTACATTGCACAGGATGTAATTGGAAAGAGGAATTTTATACTTCAGCCAAAATAAATTATTTTTTTGAAGTAAACAGGCGATTGGTCTATGCCATGAGATCTGTGGGTTGTGGTGCTGCTTCTGCTTCAAATTTCAAAAGCTACTGGACCCAGAAACTAATGTTACGAAGATTGGGCCTGTTCGAGTGTGTTTTGACGAAGAGTTTCGACTTGAAAGATTCAGAACAGACAGAAACGTTTACATCGGCCTCACGACGACGGAAGCGAGGTAGCAGTGAAGCAAGTTTTAACCAGCATTGAAGATTGGGAAAAAACAGACGAATTAAAAATCCTAACCTTACCAAATTTCATGAATTCAGATAATATTGTGAAGTATCGAGATCATGTATGCGAGGGGGAAAAAATGTATATTATTTTTGACCTTTGCGACGAAACCTTAGAAGAGTTCGTTCGAAGACATCCCCCCAGTTATCTAGCAAGGCATTTTCCTGTTTTAATTAAAGAAATTCTATCAGGACTAGATGCACTTCACAACGGAGAAAAGGAAGCTATTCATATGGATCTAAATCCGTGGAATATTCTGGTTGACATCGAAGGTCACGCCCGTCTTGCCTGTTTTTCGCTCAGTACAATACTCAACCAAGACGAATCAACACTGGAAACTTGTCCGAAAGGAGATTCGAACATTTGGCTAGCACCAGAGTCCATTAAGCGTAACAGTTACATTACACCAATCTCGCAGACGTACCACATGCACTACATGTATTCGTACAACTTATCATCTCAACTACATTTCATATGCAAAAGCACACATATATGACTATGCAGTCTATGTATTTGCAACCTTAGCTCTCCACCCAAGTCTCAGTAGCTCAATGGTTAGAGCGTCTAACTGGTCATTAGAAGGTTCGAACCATGTCTGGGACTCAGAAGCATTTTCTGATTATTTGAGCTTGACGAACGTCTACCAAACGACAGTTACATTACACCAAGCTCACAAACGTACCACATGCACTACAAATTAACATATCATCTCAACTACATCTCATATGCAAAGTGCACATATATGACTATGAATTTGCAACCTTAGCTCTTCACCCGAGCCAAAGTATGTCAATAGTCAGAGCGTGTAACTGGTGATTAGAAGGTTGCAGGTTTGAACCTTGTCTGGAGCTAGCTAAGAAACATTTTCTGAGTATTTGAGTTTGACGAATGTTAACCAAACGTCTGTTACACGTTCTCGTCATTAATTTTAGACACTACAACAGCTGCTGGTGAAGTGTGTGAATTGGAACCAATGCAGATAAAGGAGCGACACGAAGACGGAAACAGCAATCATCAGCCAAGCGAGGGTATAAAAGTGAGTAGTTTGCGCATCAGTGCATGGTGTTACCACTGCCCTAAATATAACTGAACTGCGGGTCCCGTCCCACGTGATCGAACAAAGACGGCAGAAATATGGTAGAAATATGGTAGCAACCGCTGACTGTATTCAGTTATTATGTCTACTTGACTGTGGGCTCAGCCACGCCCGCAGCCCGATCAATTTCGTTATAAATTCATTTATGATAAAAAGGTCAGTGGTTACTAATATGAGAGAAAGTACCCATATTAAACCGCGATCTTGGATTGGTCGTCCCACTGCCAGTCATTGATATATAGGGCACCTGAAGTCCAGTTGTATATAGGTGAGTGGGTGTGACACAGTGACTTGAGGATGTTCGAAGGTGTTAGTGTCAAGTCATGGTACTATAGACCACATTTTGCTAAGGTTGGAATTAATGGCGCGTTGCTTTCGTTCCACCCACTCTTTTGCCCGTGTGCAGTCTTATACATGATCGTAGACTAGAGAGTAGCCTCCGATTCAAGTCGTCAGGGTTCTCGGCGCCCGCAATCTTCGCTACCATGTGGATTGCGGGTGTACCAACAGCCAAACGACTGGAATCTGAGCCTGTATAGGCTAATAAGGGGCACGCAGTGCTTCCAATTTTCTCTTTTCCGCCAGATTTTCCTTTTTTAACGCAAAATTTCCTTCCAAACTACCGGAATTTCCTTTAAATATTTATTTAAGAAATAAAAAACGTGTCGCGTGCGATTATCGAGTTATAATGCACGAGAGATACGTGTAAAGCACGAGGCCGACAGCCGAGTGTTTTACTAGCTTGTAACTAAGTTTTTTATTTCTTTTATAAAATAATGACTTTAAATTGTCAATAAACCCAAGAAAAGTAAAGAAAAAAACAGATTACCTGTCTCAGGACGAGTTTGTTACCATTTAGCGCCACGCGTGGCCTCGTACAACACGTCGGCGACTTTAGCGATGAAAATGCACTTAAAGTTGCACTGAAAACATTCTGCTGTGTTAATTACGTGATTAGACATATATCCAAGTAATTTTTGACTTTCGTTGTTGATTAAATCCACATAAATTAATCAAAAACAACAAAATCGTCGCGAAGTATCTCGTGTGCCGTGCCGCTATGGAGTTATAATGGCACGCTTGTTTGACTCAATAGCCAATTAGTGTGTGTTGTCGTTCATTTACTTCCGGTTATTTTATAAAAGAGATTTAAGGTGGCTCCCTATAGTTTCAATAAATGCGCGCTATTTCATACGCTCATTATCTAATGTTATTCACAAGTCTAAAAATTTGTTAGATAAATACTAAGTAGACCTTACTATAGCAGAACTATCGCAGATATAAAATATCTATCAAAAAGTTCAATTATTTGCTGTTACCATGGTAATAATGACGTTGGAACTTTGGTATATTTTCAAATATTGCATAATTGAAGCGGCATGTCTTCAGTTTGCTTCGGTGAAATTTTTTAAAAATTGCTGAGATGATAGATACTGTTGTGGAGAATATTCATGCACAAAATCAGAGAGGGTTGTATGGACAGATTTTTCGCTATAAAAATTATCGATTTAAAAACGTTCTGTCTTATGAAAATTTTTAAAAATTACATATACTTTAGAACTTCTTATAAACTACTTATTTACAAAATTTTAGCAAAATTCACCGAAGAAAACGTCTACAAGTCTAACATCCATGTCGACGCGGTCATAGAATTTCGAATCGACAAGATCGCTATTTACGCATGCGTAGCAATACTAATTCTAGTCACCAGTCCCCTATTGAAATTACCGAAAAAAAACGAAAATTAAGTTTGTCTTATTTGAAAGTACTTTTGAAATGACAAAGTAACATCTTTTGCTGTTTTTCGTTTCCTTGCTTCGTTTATGAGATATTTCAGTTTGTTTTATATGTGAAACTAACCAGCGACATCACAAGGTGCATAATGACTTACTGGGAAAGGTTATATATCTTTTCTGTTATCAAACGGAATCACTTCAAAGCAATTATGTGTGCGTTTTCCCCTTACAACAACAGAAATATACATTTTCAACTGATTGCGTTTAGTAATAGCAAAGATATATAACCTTTCCCAGTAAGTCATTATGCACGTTGTGATGTCACTGGTTAGTTTCACATATAAAACAAACTGAAATATCTCATAAACGAAGCAAGGAAACGAAAACCAGCAAAATATGTTACTTTGTCATTTCAAAAGTACTTTCAAATAAGACAAACTTAATTTTCGTTTCATAAACACTTTAAGCACGGCCCTGTTCTTGAAATCGAGAAACCAGAACTTTGTTGGGATTCACTGCCAGTAATGTAGTAATGTAAGCTTTAGACCCTAAGAAATTCTTGTGCGGGAGCTTAATTAGCCCCCTGCCCCCAAATATTTCGAAACTAACTCATCATTCATGAACTCATTCCTTCTAAGATAACATGTTTTAAAGCTTTCAAAATTTTTCTCAAGGGTGCTGTCAGAATGCAGGAAATACCGTTTCAGAAACCCAAATTTAAAAAATGTTCTGAGGGGCGGTCTTTGAGTAACCTATTACAATGTTAATAAACATAAACTCACTCTTTCTAAACACTCACCATAAACAGTTACCGGTACCCCACAAATTAATTCTAAATCATGGTATACCTAATAATACCTAACCACTAACCGGGTTTACAGCCTAGCTTGTATACGCTATAAACCGGTCCACTATCAGGTTTATCGCGAAAGCGAGACTTTCTGGGTCACCTAACCCAAACAAAAACCCTAACCCTAGTTGAGCAAACTTCAAAGTGGTTTACAAATGAGCTGCGGTTTATGTTGAACCGTACCTTACACCGTGCACATCCTTTGTTTTATGTTTATTAATATTTCAATAGCACGGTTGAGTGATTGAACTGAAACGTCGCTACTGGATAATTCCTTCAATATACTAAAATACAATGTGCTCAGTGACCGTGCACCGTGCACAAATCTGCATAAAGACGAACAAAAATATAGAAGAAAGACTTTAGCTGAGTTTCCAGATCATAGTTTGAATGACTATGCCCTAGTCGGTAACTGGGATTGTCGCCTAGCTTATATATATATATATATGCTAGTCAGCAACAGTCGCTTTTCTCTTTGTTTTATTTTCCCTCTCTTTAGACTACTGCAAAGATACCTGATCTCGGAGAAGGTAAACGTATTTATTTCTGGACGTTTTCTTTTCAATTTCATTCAGCTGACCATAGTGCTTTTCCAACTTATATACTATTATATCATATACTACATACCATACCATATACCCCATATACTATATACTATATACTATATATCATATACTACATATCATACACCACATACCATATATTACATATCATATACCATATTTCTCAAATTCATGAATAATTCATGAGCTAATTAACCAATAATAAAGGCCCATTTGATCACGAGATGGCATTTGGATATCCCACTGAAACACCCTCAACTACAAAGTAATTCAATAGATTTTTCCTGCATGCGTAATTAAGATATTTGATGAAAGTCACTAGTGATCTTCCTCAAATATCTTAATTACACATGCAAAGCCGTCATAGTCATCCCAACAAAAATTCACACTCAAAATTGCTGTTATTTATTGATTCACTTCAATCTTGTTGTCTACAACAAATGTAACATTACATCCACTAAATACACACTTCTCAAGATTAATACCACGGACCAGTACATACACTTTTCTCGCGAGAACTTTCTCCAGTTCGAACTCATTTGAGAAGTCATATGAACAACTCGAGCTCGTCTCCCACCGGGGTATCCAAACACTCGAAAACAATTAACAAAAACACTCGCGCTACGCGCTCGTGTTTTCATACATTGTTTTCTCGTGTTTGGATACCCCGGTGAAACACTCGCTCTCGTTGTTCATATATTACATCACATATCATATACCACATATCATATACCACATAGGATATACCACATATCCGATAAGCTTCACTCACGATGTTAAATCCCATATCACACTCGTGACCACTGATTAACCCATACATATACCACATATCATATACCATCTGCCATATACTTTATCATATACCACATGCTACATATACTACAGTATATGTCATAGGCCATGTTACACGTAACTTCGTCTGCATGGCAACTTGTAGAAATTTGTTGCGAAAGTAGATACCATCCTTCATAATTTTTGAGCATTTTCAAACAAAACACATCTCATTTTAGAAGCACTATAAGTTTAGAGTTCTTTTAGCATATTTTTATTCGTCTATTGTCTATAGGTTCATCAAGGAGCAGAAACTGGACAAAGACCTCGATTGTCCACCGAGAAAAATTCGAGAAGCTTATAGAGATCATGAATAGCGAGCCAGATAAGGTTACGGAAATAAAAGGCGTGAGCGTATGCTTTGAAGACGAATTTTTCATTGGAAATGGCTGTTTAGGAACGAAAGTCTACATTGGCCTTTGTCAAGATGGTATGGAAAAAGCGGTGAAGCGTCTGCCTAGTCAATTATGCAAGTCACTCGGGTCGAATGAGCGTAGTATCTTGACATCCCAAGTGGTCATGGAATCGCTACGTATTGTCAATTACTGGTTCTACGACGACACTTCTGATCTACAATTTTCCCACCTTATCCTAAACCTTCACGAGAAAACCCTGAAGAAATACGTGGAGGAGCAAAATTTAGAGGATCTCAAAAAGAATGCTCCAAAAATGATGCGCCAAATACTGGAAGGCCTTGAAGCTCTTCATTCACGACAACCCAGAATTCTACACAGGGATTTAAAGCCTTCAAACATTCTTGTCAACGTCAAAGAAGATCTGTTGTTGGCAGACTTTGGCATTAGTAAAATCCTGCCCAATGACGAGACATCATACTGGAGCGTCCAGAGAGGAACAGACGACTGGAAAGCTGTCGAATCGATTGCGTGGGGCAAAAAGGTTGATGTAAAATACAAAAGAAAGTCCGACATACAAGTTTCCGGGATGTTAGGTTTTTACATTTTGACGAAAGGCGAATCAGACGTTTATGGTCCAAAGTTCGATCGTCTTCACAACCTGTATCACGGCAATCCGGTTGGTTTAAAGAATCTCGACGATCCTGTTGCCAAAGATTTGATTGCCTGGATACTCAAACACGAAATATGCGACCGACCGTACGCCGAAGAAGCTTTGACACATCCCTACCTACAATCTCTGGAGAAACAGTCTGAAATGATATGCGCAGTGGGTAATGAACAACAGATTACGAAAGGAGACGTCACAAGCGAGGTTGTCCAAAAAATAAATGCCCATCCTTTATTGGGGAACCTCAAATGGAAATCGCAACTGTCATCGCGTTTGCTACAGTATGCTTCTCAGCGACGTCGCTACGATGATCCTTGGACCGAATGTCTTCGGTTCATACGCAACCTAACTGAGCACTCGAATGAACATCCTCCTGATATCCAACAAATCGTAGGGGAAGCACGAGTATATTTCATGAAAGTGTTCCCATTGCTTCCTGTGGTTGTCTACCAAACAATCAGATGTTATCCTGACTGGAAAACAAGGCCAAAACTGAAGAATTTTTTCGCCTAACCACAGAAGATGCCACGAGGACTTTTCTAACCACTCCACTTGAAACAATTTTTGTCATCGGTTGATTTATTGCACATATAAACTTCCACAATTCAAACCTTATTGAACTATAACGAATTAGTACTCTGGAATTCATTATGACACGAAAATAAGTCTCTCTTATTTGAAAGAACAATTAAAATGACAAAGTAACATCTTTTCCAGTTTCAGGTTGTTTGAAAAGATATTTAAACATTTTGACGTCACATGTTTTATAATGAGTTATATCAGAGAAGGTTATATATCTTTGCTATTATCAAACATAATCACTTGAAAATCTACATGTTTGGTGTTGTGGGGAAAATACACCCACATGCTTCCTTTGAATTAAGTTTGGTTTGATAGTAGCAAAGATATATAATCTTTTCCGATAAGTCTTTATGGACATATGACGTTAAGATGCTTAATTTACATATTATGAAACAAACTGAAATATCTCAACAACGAAGCAAGGAAATGAAAAACTGCAAAAGATGTTACTTTGTCATTTTAAGTGTTCTTTCAAATAAGACAAACTTAAGTTTCATAAGCATTTTAATAGTTGTAAGTAACTTTTAATTAAGTTTTATGTTAGTGTTAGTTAACGAGTTCGCAGTGCATGATTGGTGTATATACACTGTTACGGTGACCCTCACTAAATGTAATTTTGTATTTTATAATTGCCCAAGTTTTAATTGTGGGCAAACAAACTATTTCACTCTGAACAAATACAGGAAGGCTGGTGTAAGCTGTTGCTGGAGAGGCCCGGGGTCCAAGCTAAAAATTAAATCCTATTACTAACTACCTGTATATGTAAGAATAGTTAGCACGATACTGTAATACTATCATTATAAAATGAATACCTTGTATCTTTGCCATAGATTTACTGGTGTACCATTCATCACATTGGCATGAATCACTAATGCATTATAAACATTAATAAAGAACGATCGTTTCTCCGCTCTCGGTATCTCCTCTAAGCCTCAAATTCTTTGCTTGATTTCATTGCTTTGTAATCCACACCCTGAGATATTAAAATTGACAAAATAAATAATTACATCACTCGGAAATAGTTTGGGCATATGCCCCCTTAAAAAGTTGTTGTGCCCTCCTCTTGGGTCATCACCTACCTATACTAGGAAGGCTTCTGATTGGTTTAGATAATACGTAGAGAAAACACTACTTGGCCCTGCTAGGATTCGAATCCGGGCCAAGTAGAGTTTTCTCTACTTGTCTGGTATGGTTCGTCACTTGGAGTAACACATTATTATTATTCTCTACCCGAGCTCACTGTCCAACAACTTTCGAAATCGACTATGCATTAATTTTCAGAGAAGAAAAAAGTTGGACTGGACTTTAGAGAAGACGAACACCCGAAAGTAACGGCTACCCAAAAGTAAGGCCACCCGAAAATAGCGGCTACCCGAAAATAACGGCTACCCGAAAGTAACGGCTACCCGAAAGTAACGGCTACCTGAAAGTAACGGTCACCCAAAAGTAAGGCTACCCGAAAATAACGGCTACCCGAAAGTAACGGCTACCTGAAAGTAACGACTACCCGAAAGTAACGGGTACTCGAAAGTAACGGCTACCCGAAAGTAACGGCTACCCGAAAGTAACGGCTACTCGAAAGTAACGGCTACTCGAAAGTAACGGCTACCTGAAAGTAGCGGCTAACTGAAAATAACGGCTACCTGAAAGTAGCGACTACCTGAAAGTAACGGCTACCTGAAAGCAGCGACTACCTGAAAGTAACGGCTACCTGAAAGTAGCGACTACCTGAAAGTAATGACTACCTAAAGGAAGCGACTACCTGAAAGTAACGGCTACCTGAAAGTAACGGCTACCTGAAAGTAACGGCTACCCGAAAGTAACGGCTACGTAAAAGCAGTGAACTCGATGTAAGTTATATTGTGGTAACGGGAACGCTAACGCGTAAACCAAAAGGGGAGTTAAACAGTTCCAGGCCCCTACGCGGTTTGCAGGTAGGTTTCAGTCTCCCACAAAATGTTTTTACACGGCCGCCCGTCTTGAGCGAACTGCGAAGGCTCGAAAAAAGATTTGAAAAAATTATTTATCAAATTATTTTGTCAGACTAAACGTGCATTTAATGGTTTCCCATTGTAGTGCAGTGCTGTTGTTTTATTTACTGTACAGTAGTCCAAAACTGGTAAATTAAGCTAGGGATGAAAATAGGCTGGCTAGGATGAAAACAGCCAGCTGAAAAGGTGAGAACAAGAGTGAGAAAGCTATTCTTGTACGAGTCTGAAGACGTATTGATACTTGTAACATACATCTAATGTCATTTTCTTATTTCTGCTCCTTTAATTTTTTGTTCGAATGTGTTAAACGACCTTTTGTAACTAATGATATTTTAAGATATAACTGACAACTAGATTGTTTATTTTTCACGTTTACTCATGGCTAGTTGTTGTTTTCGGTACGAATGCGGAACGCTTTTTAAACAAAACGACACATGAAACTGGTACTAACGGGATATTCTATACTAAGTTTGTGTTGATTTTTTAATCATCTTATGAGTAACGAAACTCTAATATATGGTTTATAAATATAACGAACAGTTTGATTTAATTTCTTGACTGACAAACTTCGTGCACGGTTTGTAAAGACAATGACTTTTATTATAGCAACAAATAAACAATTACTGCATAATAAGTTCGGCAGCATAGCACAACAAATCAAAATTTAAAATGCACGTTTAGCAAAGCGTGATAAAATGATTCAATAAATAATTTTTCAAACCTTTTCGAGCCTTCGCGGTTCGCTCAAGACCAGTGGCCGTGTAAAAAAACATTTTGTGGGAGACTGAAACCCAGCTGGAAACCGCGCAGGGGCCAAGAACGTTGCCTCACTTTTTGCCCCACGAATGACTGGACGTTAACGTTCAGTTACCACATTTTAACTTACATCGAGTTCACTGCCTGAAAGTAACGGCTATCCGAAAGTAAGCCCCAATGGGCGCTAATCCCAAAAGAAACGGGGGGGCGCTACTTTGGAAATTTTACGGTGTAGAATACCGAAAGATATGTTTTAATTAGGGAGACTTTAGTAAGTTCTTAATTAGTATAGGTAATCATATGATAGCGAGTACAATTAAGGATTTACACTACAAGTGATATTTTAAAATTTTGCAAAAATTGGAACGTTTTAGTACCGGATTCGTTTTGCCGTTTACAAAAGAATGAATCCGGAATAAAAACGTTCCGGTTTGATCACGTATCCGGAGATTTCGAATCCGGAAAAAAATGTAGAAACTTCGTATCCGAATACTTTTGAATCCGAGACAATACGTAGTGTGAACGGTTATTCCGATGAATTCGGATGCTCTTCCGCTCGTAGTCATGTGAGGTTGCGGTGGAACCAACATGGTCAACATATTAACTGAATTAAAGGAATTCTGAGTTTAGTGTAAAGGGCCGAATCTGCGAATACTGTTGTAGTGTAAACGCCTAACGAATCCGAATACTCGGTACGAAGTGAATCCGGAAACATTTACGAATCCGGAAACTTTTGCTCTAGTGCATGTAAATGGGGTCTAAGAGGTCCAATTAGTCGTCAAAGTGTTGATAAAAGATAAACAGCGAGAGGTAACCACTGATAAGTAAAATCGTCTCGTCTCTTATTTACGGCAATAGCAAATAAAGTATATTGTCAGCGAAAATATTTGTATAGGTAATCATATGATAGCGAGTACAATTAAGGATTTACACTACAAGTGACATTCTAAAATTTTGCAAAAATTGCACGAGCCGTTAGGCGAGTGCAATTTGGCATAATTTTCAAATATCACGAGTAGTGTAAACCCTTAATTGTACGAGCAAAATCATATGATTACTCATTTATTATATCCATGACAAAATTACGACACGTACGCTTCGTACTCACTCACGCCTTTAAAAATTGTACCGCAGTATAATTAATAAAATAATTGTACTGCTCTCAACCAATCAGAATGTAGTAATTTTGTCATGCATATAATAAATACTGTTGTTCGTGGAACTGCTGTGAATTATTTTTAATAATAGTGTAATAACAAATTCTTGCGACCTGCCAGGTATCTAGACAACTCGTTAAGGTGAGACCGAAAACTACATCATCAACTACAAAGAGACTCTCGTGTGATGTTATTATCGCAACTACAATGTATTGTCTGTAGAATTGACACAACTGAACCGGTAAGTAGACATTACTCCTTGTATGCTGACTATATATAGGTTTATTCATAACTCATAAGACCAAGGTTTCTCTTTCTCTCGCTTTTTCAAAGATTTTGTGTTTCCCGTTCTGTTCCTATTGTGTTATTAGCTGAGACGTAGCGACGAAACGGTCTTTTTGAGTCTGTTTAAATACCGGAGTTAATAAAACATTTATATTTGTAAAAGAAAGGAAATTAAATAAATTCATGATTCATAAATCGACAAGTAACCGTTGGCCAACAGCCTTCAAAAGCTTATCATACCAGCTTTTAAGGCCGTCAGGTTTGTCAATGTAGACAAATCATCACTATACATTTTACAACGTCCAACTATAGTAAACCTATACTATTAACTACTGCTGTGGTAGTTTGACCGCGTTCAATGTTTTAATCCATAATACTTCCCCTACGAAAATAAATTCTATAGAATATATTCTATGGCATTTCTAAAATCAAAAAGGCAAACGCTACCGGGTACCGCTTATATTATAAAGGAGCACATGTATGACTATGAAGTTGTAAGCTTAGTCTCCTGTCCATCTGAGCCTTCAGATCAGTGGCTCAATTGCATCTTGTAAGAATGTCTAACCGGTCATTAGAAGGTTGCAGGTTTGATCCTTGTCCAGTGGGGCTCAGAAATCTTAGTAACTGAGTTTGACGAACGTCTACCAACTGCTTTTTTGCCGCTAAGGAAGAATTGGCCAGACGTTCAAACGAACGAATAAAACTAGTCAAGGAGAAAATGTCGAAACTATAAAACAACAAGCAAAGCTACATCAAGGAAGACAAGAAACTATAAGTGTTTTTATCAAGTGTGCATGCTTTAATCGTTGGGCATTCGGGTGAGAGGTAACTAATATCTACAGCAGTCGTTGAAGATTTTTAGTCCGACTATATTGAATCTAAAACAAAAAAATGAAAGAAGATGTTTACTTCGATGAAAAGTTCGAAAAATTTATTTGTATGACTGGAATTTTGTCCTGCTGATAACACAGAAAGCCCACGCAAGCACTCCCTACCGGTAAGGCTACCGGTAATGACATGGAAACGTTGTGCCGGTCTGAGAATCGTGCTAAGACCCCGTTCACATGATTTTGGAGCGAGTTGAAAACGGCGCTAAAAAGTCACAAAACGGATCCAAATTGTGTAAAAACGTCACTCTAGCCTGGAGCGATTTGTAAATGATTTCTAAACGGTGTGAGATGAAAACGGAACCCTTGGCGGCGTGAACACAAGATCCGGCACTTTATCGTTTCCTTTTAGACATATGCCAATTTCCAACTTCTAGCCAAACAGCTGCTGGCGTGTGAACACAAGATCCAGCACTTTTTCGTTTCCGGTTTTAGAAACCAATTGCAAAATTTCCAAATTTTAGCCAAACAACTGCCATATTTGTCCATCTCAACTTCCAAAAGCTTCTTGAAACAGCTTGTGTTGCTGTTTCGACAATTATAACTTTTTATTTCAACAATGCTGTAAACCTAGAATGCACTACACTTTGGATAGTATAATATTCTTTGAACGGCTTCTCGTTTCCATAAGGAGACATGGCTATTTGACCCTTTATTGGCCAGGTGTCCGGGAGCTCTCCCCTTAATAATAATAATAACTTTATTTTAAACTGTAAGACCCTTTCAGCTGTTAAGTATAGCTGGTATAAACAGGATGAACAGTATTTACAATCATATAACTACCCTAGAAATGACTAACAATATTAATTACTATAATACAAATTAAGAACTACAAATATGGCAATCGATGTCAGTTTCTAAGTAATAGTTAAAAAGCGTTTGTTTGAAAATGTTAAAAGAAGTAATTTCTCTAATGTACACAGGCGAAGGGAATTCCAATCTTTGGCTCCTGCATATCGAAACATTGACTGTCCTATTTTACTGTTTACTCTTGGTAGATGGAGGAGTGTGTGATCACGAAGTTCTTTTTCTCGAATGGAGCTTCGCAGTTTAAAATCTAATACAATCTAATTTGTTAAAATTTTAAAAATTGTTAAATATCTAAAAAAGCGCCGTCTACTATACAAGGATAAAAGTTTCAGGTCACTTCTCGTGTCTTGAGTGCATTTTATTCTTCGTTTGTTTAAAATAATTCTCACTGCTCGATTTTGCATTTTTTCCCCACACGATTTGTTAGAATGGCACCACACTCGTGCCATACAATAGAACAATAGTCTAAAATAGGTAAAATAGTTTGTTTATATATACGAAGTAGAATAGATTTGGGCAAAAACGCTGAAATTCGATTTAAAAGCTTTAGTCTTGGGTAGATTCGTTGACAAAGTTTAGTAACATGTGGATCCCAGGAGAGAGTGTTGTTTGTACGGACCCCAAGATAGTCGAACGTTGTAACCTCTTCGAGAAGTTTGTTGTGCAGATATACTTGACGAGTAAAATCTTCCAGCGTCAGCCAGAGAAAAATTAGTCTGGCGTTAGCCAGAGTAAAATTAGAGTAAAATTAGCAAGTAGACAAAAGATAACTGTCGCCAGTAAAGGGTTAAAGGAGATCATTTTTAACGCTTTTGTTGGCCAGGTTTTTTGGAGCTCTCGCCTTGACGAATAAAATCGCCTGGCGTTAGCCAGAGTAAAATTAGTAAGTTGACAAAAGGCAATTGTGGCCAGTAATGAGGATTAAACAACGCACAGCTTGGTAATACTGGATGGACACAAGAAAGTTCCGGAGTCGTGTGGACACTTTTAAAACCGTTGTGAAATTCAAACGGGTTCATGTCAACATAATTATATTCATGCCTAGCTTATCAATATTCTATCTAATCGACTTTATGACCTGAATAATCAAACTTTTTTCCTTGAAATGGCCCATTTATGAAAGATAAAATCCAAAAGTTTGTTGCTTTTGCCTATAACTGTGATGGATAATTGCTTTTTAAGCCACAGGTGGCCCAACCTCACACTAGGTTTACAGTTGTGTTATTGTTGTATTTGTTATTTAAGAAATTTATCCAAATAAAAAGCGTAAATTCTGACTACCCTCCATGGATGGCGTAGTGGATGGCGTATAATGGTGTTTCTGTATAAATTTTAATTAGAATGATGGCGTATTGCGTAACGTAATCCATCCATGTTTTCCATAGAGTTATAGAAACTCGGCTTTTAACCAAACACCGCTTGCGTTTTCAAAATGTTATTTTATAAATAAACTTGGAAAATGTTGCCGTATTTTAACTTATAATTCCGTAAATCATTAAAATAAAAACTACCTTCAGTGAGTTGCATGGGACAATTGTAGCGGCAATAGCTCGACCCTCAAACGCCGTTCGAAACTATTGCCGCTACAAGACGGCCAACCAGTGAAGGTGGACAACATGAAAGATGAACTGTTAAAAGTAAGGTCATTTTAATCATTTACGGAACTATAAGTTAAAATACGGCAACATTTTTCAAGTTTATATAACAAATACAACAATGACAACTGTAAACCTAGCGTGGGGTTGGGCCACGGTGTTCAAAATATCAAATGATGCACGCGTGAATCAGAATGCATGAGGACATTTTTGGACGTACTAAATTAGGATGTCTTGTAGCGATCGTTCCATTCGACTAAATATATTCAGAGTTTAGAAGAAGATTAGTGATAAGTTTAGTTAATATTATACCTCACAGTTACGTTGTCCAATCAGAGAGTTAGATTTGTACCACGTGACAATGGTATTTTTTGACGAATAGTCCTACCAGACTTTGAATACCCCGCTCGTCTACGTCAATTTTTTCGCCGGCCCCGATGGGCGCTAATCCCAAAAGAAACGTGGGCCGCTACCTTGGAAACAATACGGTGTAGAATACCGTGAAAGATAGGTTACTGCATGCACGGCATGGCGCAGATATGCTTTAGTTAGGGAGTCTAGTAAGTTCTTAATTAATACTGTTGTTCATGGAACTGCTGTGAATCACTTATAATAATACGGTAGTAACAAATCTAGGTAACCCGTTAAGGTGAGACCGAAAACTACATCATCAACTACAAACTGACTGATGTTATTATCGCAACTACAATGTATTGTCTGTAGAATTGACACAACTGAAGCGGTAAGTAGACATTACTCCTTGTATGCTGACTATATGTAGGTTTATTCATAACTCATAAGACCAAGGTTTCTCTTTCTCTCGCTTTTTCAAAGATTTTGTGTTTCCCGTTCTGTTCCTATTGTGTTAGATTAGCTGATACGTAGCGACGAAACGGTGTTTTTGAGTCTGTTTAATACCGAAGTTAATAAAACATTTATATTTGTAAAAGAAAGGAAATTGAAATATACCAGGAAGTGCCGGCAGTGAAAACTGAAAGTACTCGAGCTGTACCAATATGCTATATAGCTGCAATATTGCGCCGGAAAGACCGTGCTGTACACACTTTAGTCAAATTAATCAAGTTATACTTCTATTTGCCCACGTGTACGACATAAATCGACAAGTAACCGTTGGCCAACAGCCTTCTTCAAAAGCTCATCATACCAGCTTTTAAGACCGTCAGGCTTGTCAATGTAGGGAAATCATCACTATACCATTTTACAACGTCCACGTAAGTCTACTATATTAACTACTGCCGGTAGTTTGACGTCGTTCAGTTTACAATTTCAATTTTTCAATCCATAATAATTCCCCTACGAAAATAGATTCTATAGAATCCTATAGAATACTCTAAAGAAACTAAAATTGTTATTAAAGTGTTATGAAAAATTTGATAAAGTGTACATGCTTTAATCGTTGGGCATTCGGGCGAGAGGTATATTAATGTACAACAGTCGTTGAAGATTTTTAGTCCGACTATATTGAATCTAAAAGAAATAATGAAAGAAGATGTTTACTTCGATGACAAGTTTGAAAAATTTATTGGTATGACTAGAATTTTGTACTGCTGATAACAGAAAGCCCACGCAGGCACTCACGCCAGACGATCTTACCCGTCAAGGGGAGAGCTCCCGGAACTAGCCATGTCTCCTTATGGAAACGAGAAGCCGTTCAAAGAATATTATACTAACAAAGTGTAGTGCATTCTAGGTTTACAATTTTAGTCGTTCTGTTAAGGAACTTGCCTTGTTGACTTAATCTTCTCCTATTTCTACTGGCTACTCATTGTTGAAATAAAGTTATAATTTCCATGGGCATAGCAGCGCAATTCTGTTTGGGGGGGGGGGGGGGGCAGGGGGGCAGAGATTTGTGCCCGAAAAATGTAGGGTTAAATATTGATTTATAAGTCGTGTTTTTCAGTCTTAGTTTAACGTATGAATTTTGCTTGAACATCTCACAGCAATAAACATCAAAACTGCATCAAAACGAAATTCCCCCCTCCCCCCGCCTAATACGTCTATGATAATTGTCCAAACAGCAACACAAGCTGTTTCAAGAAGCTTTGAGATGGACAAATAAAGTTTTCCATCACTGAAAAAGACGCCAGCAGCTGTTTGGTTAGAAGTTGGAAATTTGGGGATTGGTGTCTAAAACGAAACGATAAAGTGCTGCATGGATCTTGTGTTCACACCGCCAAGGGTTGCGTTTTCATCTCACACCGTTTAGAAATCGTTTTCAAATCGCTCCAGGCTAGAGTGACGTTTATACACAATTTGGATTCGTTTTGTGACTTTTTAGCGCCGTTTTCAACTCGCTCCGAAATCATGTGAACGGGGTCTCACCACGGTGACTATTCTCAGACCGAATAAAATTAATAAGTTGACAAAAGGCAACTGTGGCCAGTAATGAAGGTAAAAGAACGCACAGCTTTGTAATACTGGATGGACACCAGAAAGTTCCGGAGTCGTGTGGACACTTTTAAAACCGTTGTGAAATTCACACGGCTTCGTGTGAACATAATTATATTCATGCCCTTATCAATAATCTGTCTATATCTAATCGACTTTTACGACTTGAATAATCAAACTTTTTTCCTGAAATGGCCGATTTATGAAAAGTGCCAAGATAAAATCCAAAAGTTTGTTGCTTTTGCCTATACTTGTAATGGATAATTGCTTTTTAAATCACAGGTGGCCCAACCTCACACTAGGTTTACAGTTGTTATTGTTGTATTCGTTATTTAAGAAATTTACCCAAATAAAAAGCGTAAATTCTCATTACCCTCCATGGATGGCGTATTGGATGGCACATACTAGAAATACATAAATGCAATAACCCCTCGCCCGCTTTTACGGCAAACCCCCTTGCGCTCTTTTTTTATTGGAGGCCTGGAAATAGCTACTCCTGGTAGAATATTTGAAATAAAAAAACAAAACTCTATTTTTTTGAAGAAAAATGCAACAGAGAACAAAGAAAAATTTAAGGATGATATTTCGTAAAATATATTGAGATGAAGAAAATTGCACGTCGCATCCCAGGTTTGAACTCGATCTCGTTCGCGTGCAAACCGACGATGTTACCACCACACTACCGAAGCAGGCGTCAGAACTTTATCAAAATATTAGGGTTATACTTTACAGTTCTTTCTTCCCATGTTTACAAAGAACATAGCTTGGTATCTAAAAATATTTGCATTTTGAAAACTACTCAAACTGCCTGGCTGGCTGGCTGCCACGGCTATATTCATTTATGGCATTTTAAATTTATTTAAACTAATATAACTTAACAAAAACAATTTTTCATTTCGAAATCTTTTCGCCAAGGGTACTTTTTGAAAGGAGACATCAGTTATGGAAAACATGTATATTTATACAATGAAATAAAAGTAGTGTGCTGCGTAGGCAGTGTTGAAACAACAATCGAAATATAGTAAGGTTAGATATACTGCCGAAACAGAGAACGAAAGAGTCTAACGTTTCGAGCGATGGCCCTTCGTCAGAGAAAAACGTAAACTGATGTGTAAACAAAACAGCAAACTTATATAGGAAAGATAATCATGTGACAAAAAAAATTAGCCAATCATATCAAAATGGCAATGACAAATCGGTAATGAGATGCGGAAAATTAGCCAATCGGATAAAAACAACAATAACAAATCAATAATGAGATGCGGAAAATTAGCCAATCGGATAAAAACAACAATAACAAATCAATAATGAGATGCGAAACATTACATGCTATTTATTATTTATTATTTATTATTATATGCTATTTACTACTTATTTATTATTATTTATTGATATGCTATTTTTATTATACACAATGTTCGGCGTAATATATCATTTACAGACCCTCCACCTGGGTTAGTACATCCCTTGGGGTAATTTTTTGTGGAATACCCCTCGCTCCAGGTCTATAATTGATAATTATATATACAGCAAAAATACTGGATTATCTGTGGCGACAAACGCTAGACAGTAGTAACAGACGTTCTGTTTCAGTTTGGTGGTGATCGTATTCCTTGAGCTTCAAAAGTACATCCGCCGCCATTTTAAAATGTGTTTAGCAACCTGGCAATATATTTGTGACGTCATTTATCAAACTTGAATTGATTTTAATTTAGTGTGATCAAAAATGTAGTTGAACATTTTAAAGTTACCGACGTGTTCACACGTAGTGATGGCCAATAAAACTAGTAAGTTAAAAAAATTACAGTACTTCACTTAAACTTCACTTCACTTAGTCTTCACTTTTCACTTCACTTTTCACGTTTTCAGTTCACTCTAGTCCAATCCACTCCACTTCACGCCACTCTACTCCATTCCATTCCACTCCGCTTCACTCCATTCCACCCCACCTCACCTCCGACTTCACTCCACTTCACTCTACCCCACTTCTCTTTACTTCCGACTTCACTCCACCTCACTCCACTCCCATTCCCATCCTCACCTCACAATCACCTTACTTCACTTCACCTCACCTCACCTCACCTCACCTCACAATCACTTCACCTCACCTCACAATCACTTCACCTCACCTCACCTCACAATCACTTCACCTCACCTCACAATCACTTCACCTCACCTCACAATCACTTCACCTCACCTCACAATCACTTCACCTCACAATCACTTTACCTCACCTCACCTCACAATCACTTCACCTCACCTCACAATCACTTCACCTCACAATCACTTCACCTCACCTCACAATCACTTCACCTCACCTCACAATCACTTCACCTCGCCTCACAATCACTTCACTTCACTTCACCTCACCTCACAATCACTTCACCTCACTTCACCTCACCTCACAATCACTTCACCTCACCTCACCTCACAATCACTTCACCTCACCTCACAATCACTTCACCTCACAATCACTTTACCTCACCTCACCTCACCTCACAATCACTTCACCTCACCTCACAATCACTTCACCTCACCTCACAATCACTTCACCTCACAATCACTTCACCTCACCTCACAATCACTTCACCTCACCTCACAATCACTTCACCTCGCCTCACAATCACTTCACTTCACTTCACCTCACCTCACAATCACTTCACCTCGCCTCACAATCACTTCACTTCACTTCACCTCACCTCACAATCACTTCACCTCACAATCACTTCACCTCACCTCACAATCACTTCACCTCACCTCACAATCACTTCACCTCGCCTCACAATCACTTCACTTCACTTCACCTCACCTCACAATCACTTCACCTCGCCTCACAATCACTTCACTTCACTTCACCTTACCTTACAATCACTTCACCTCACCTCACAATCACTTCACCTCACAATCACTTTACCTCACCTCACAATCACTTCACCTCACCTCACAATCACTTCACCTCACCTCACAATCACTTCACCTCACAATCACTTCACCTCGCCTCACAATCACTTCACTTCACTTCACCTCACCTCACAATCACTTCACCTCGCCTCACAATCACTTCACTTCACTTCACCTCACCTCACAATCACTTCACCTCACAATCACTTCACCTCACCTCACAATCACTTCACCTCACCTCACAATCACTTCACCTCGCCTCACAATCACTTCACTTCACTTCACCTCACCTCACAATCACTTCACCTCGCCTCACAATCACTTCACTTCACTTCACCTTACCTTACAATCACTTCACCTCACCTCACAATCACTTTACCTCACCTCACAATCACTTCACCTCACCTCACAATCACTTCACCTCACCTCACAATCACTTCACCTCACAATCACTTCACCTCACCTCACAATCACTTCACCTCACAATCACTTCACCTCACAATCACTTCACCTCACAATCACTTCACCTCACAATCACTTTACCTCACCTCACCTCACAATCACTTCACCTCACCTCACACCTCGCCTCACAATCACTTCACTTCACTTCACCTCACCTCACCTCACCTCACAATCACTTCACCTCACCTCACCTCACAATCACTTCACCTCACCTCACCTCACAATCACTTCACCTCACCTCACAATCACTTCACCTCACAATCACTTCACTTCACCTCACTTCACCTCACTTCACCTCACCTCACCTCACCTCACCTCACTTCACTTCGACCACGTCCTATTATAATAAATGTAATGAAAATGGCCTTAAGAAATTTTACATCATCTAACATTACTTGTTTATGTTTTTTCTTTGTTTAAAGGATCTGGTAGGGAAGTTCCAAAATGGAATAAAAAATCTGTAAAAACATGAAGCCAAATTTCAAAAGCTACTGGACTCAAAAACTAATGTTACGAAGATTGGGCCTGTTCGAGTGTGTTTTGACGAAGAGTTTCGACTTCCACGAATAAGAGTAGTCACAAACGTCTACCTCGGCCTACACGAGGACGGCAGCGAGGTATCAGTAAAGAAATTTTTGACCAACATCGAAGATTCGAAAGAAATAGACGAATTAAAAATCCTAACCTTACCAAATGTCATGAATTCAGACTATATTATAAAGTATCGAGATCATGTATGCAAGGATAATATAACGTACATTATTTTTGACCTTTTCGAGGAAACCTTAGAAGAGTTCGTTCGAAGATATACCCGGTCCCCGAGTTATCTAGCAAGGCATTGTCCTGTTTTAATTAAAGAAATTCTATCAGGACTAGATGCACTTCACAACGGAGAAAAGGTTCAAGTTATTCATATGGATCTAACTCCGTGGCATATTCTGGTTGACATCGAAGGTCACGCCCGTCTTGCCGGTTTTTCGCTCAGTACAATACTCAACCAAGGCCAATCAACAGTACTGGAAACAAATCCGAAAGGAGATTCGAACTTTTGGCTGGCACCAGAGTCTATTAAGCATAACAAGGATGGAAAAGTGGTGTTTACCAAAAAGTCAGATGTTCACGTCGTAGGAATGATTTGTTTCTATGTTTTAACAGGATGCCTGCATCTTTTTGGTGGGCATCACGAATGTGTTCAGAATATCATTGATGGAAAACCTGTCAATATTGAGAAGTTGAAGAATTATCCAGAAGCTAAACGTTTCGTATTGTGGTTAATAAATCATGATAGCAAAGACAGGCCAAGTGTGAGAAAAGCATTGGAAGACCCTTATTTGCAAACAGGTAAAATACTGTGACTCTAGCTGCTAACCCAATATAACTTATTGGATCCATCTAAGACCCAACATGACAAAATATTACAGTCAAGAATTCAATATTGGGCGAGACTGAATGGCAATAATATCACTTTAACTACATCTCATATACAAACGCTAGCCTACCACTTAGAAGCACACATGACTATAAATTTACAACCTTAGCTCTCCATCCGAGCCTCAGTAGCTCAATAGTTAGAGCACCTAACTGGTCATTAGAATCCCTGTCTGGGGCTCAGAAACATTTTCTGAGTATTTGAGCTGGATGAACATCTAGCAAACGACACTTGCATTACACCAATCTCGCAAACGTACCACATGCACTACATGTATACGTATAACTTATTATATCATCTCAAAACATCTCATATGCTGAGTTATGCAAAGCACACAATATATGACTATGAATTTGCAATCTTTAGAGCCCTTCATCCGAGCCTCAGTGTCTTAATGGTTAGAGCGTCTAACTGGTGGTTAGAGCGTCTAACTGGTGATTAGAAGGTTGCTAGTTCGAACCCTGTCTGGGGTTCAGAAACATTTTCTGACTATTTGAGCTTGACGAACGTTTATCCAACGTTTGTTACACGTTCTCGTCATTAATTTTAGACACTACAACAGCTGCTGGTGACCTGAGTGAATTGGAACCAATGCAGATAAAGGAGCGACACGAAGAAGACGGAAACAACAATCAGCAACCAAGCGAGGGTAGAAAAGTGAGTAGTTTGCGCATCAGTGCATGGTGTGACCACTGACCTATAATAAGTGGACTGGACTGCAGGTCCCGTCAAAGATGGCAGAAATATAGATCTTTTCTCTCATGGTATATAGCAAACGCTGACTGTATTCAGCTCCATATGTTTACTTGACTGTGGGCTCAGCCGCGCCCGCAGGTCGATCAATTTAGTTATAAATTCATTTATGATAAAAAGGTCAGTGGTTGCTAATATGAAAGAAAGTACCCATATTAAACCGCCACCTTGGATTGATGCCCACTGCCAGTCATTGATATATAGGGCACCTGCAGTCCAGTTGTATATAGGTGAGCGGGTGTGACACAGTGACTTCAGGAGGTTAGAAGGTGTCAAGTCATGGTACTGCAGACCACATTTTGCTAAGGTTAGAATCAATGGCCCGCACTGCTTTCGTTCCACCTACTCTTTTGCCCGTGTGCAGTCTTAAAGATGATCGTAGACTAGATAGTAGCCTCCGATTCCGGCCGTCAGGGTTCTCGCCGCCCGCAATCCTCGCCACCATGTGGATTGCGGGTGTACCGACAACAAAACGGCTGGAATCTGAGCCTGTATAGCCTATAGTGCTTCCATTTTTCTCTTTTCCGCCTGATTTTCCTTTTTTTAATTTATAAGAGATTTAGGCACGACCCTGTTCTTGAAATCGGGAAACCAAGACTCTGTTGGGATTCACTGCCACTAAATGTGCCATTTAAACATGTTTTAAAATTTTAACATTTTGTTCAAGAGTGCTGTCAGAATGAAGAAATACCGTTTCAGAAACCCAAATTTCAAAAATGTTCCGAGACGGGCGGTCTTTGAGTAATCTATTAATAATATAATGTATAATAATATAACATGTTAATAACATAAACTCACAAACTCATTATGCTGTAGTCGGTAACTGGGTTTGTCGGTAACTGGGTTTATCGCCTAGCTTATATATCTGCTAGTCAGACAGTCGCCTTCCTCTTTGTTTCTTTTTCCCCTTTCTTTAGCCTACTGCAGAGGTACCTGATGTCGGAGAAGGTAAACGTATTTATTTCTGGACGGATTTATTACCACACATCATATTCCCATATATCACATACCATATATAATACACCACATATCATATACCACATATCAAATACCATATATCATATACCACATATCAAATACCATATATATCATATACCACATATCATATACCACATATCAAATATCATAACACATATCAAATACCACATATCATAAACCACATATCATATACCACATATCAAATACCATATATCAAATACCACATATCATATACCACATATCATATACCATATATCATATACCACATATCATAAACCATATATCTTATACCACATATCAAATACCACATATCATATACCACATATCAAATACCACATATCATATACCATATATCATATACCACATATCAAATACCACATATCATATACCATATATCACATACTACATATCAAATACCATATCATATACCACATATCAAATACCATATATCATATACCATATATCATATACCACATATCATACACCACATATGTACCATATATCATATACCACATATCATACACCACATATCATATACCATATATCATATACCACATATCATATACCATAGACCACATATCATATACCACATCACATCACATCATATATACCATATCATAAACCACATATCAAATACCACATATCATATACCATATATCAAATATCACATATATACCACATATCACATGCCACATATCATATACCACATATCATATACCATATATCACCTACCATATATCACATACCATATATCACATATCAGGCACTACATACCATATCTCATATACCACATATTATATACCACATTTCATATACCACCACATATCATATATCATATACCATGCACACACATATACCACATATCATATACCACATTCATACCATATACTTTAACGGCCGCTCATATTTTAACTATCGCTTAAAGTGGCACTACGACGGAAAATCGTGAATTTAGTATTGATACCAGTAAACTATAATTTCCAAATGAGGAATACCGGCGTTTTCCGTTTCTCAAAATATTGTCTCGTTCTCGAGATATTTAAGTTTCTGAAACATGTAAATTAGGCGCCCCGTGACGTCATTTACTCATACAGGCAAAAATAAGATTTACGAAATGAGTAATATCTCTGAAACTAAGAGGTTATATAATTCAAACTTTGCACAATCCAACGTTCACATTATGTTGTTTCCATGGATACCGTTTGCAAACAGTCGCCTTCATTTGTAAAACAAAAATGTTTATTTTTTCTCTATAAAACAACTTTTACTGCAATACATTGGCATGAATATTTGTAGACACACAGATATTGTATTTCGAATGTTTCAATTATCGTATTTTTTTGAAAAGAATGATAAAATTAATATTTTAATTTTTTAGTAAAAAGGCGCGTTTCTAAACGGTTTCCATAGCAACAACATGATGCGCACAGAGGAGCGTACTTTTATGATAACTATACTTGTGCTTGTTAGTTTCTATACTTGTACTTGTTAGTTTCAGATATATTACTCATTTCGTAAATCTTATTTTTGCCTGTGTGAGTAAATGACGTCACGAGGTACCTAATTTACATGTTTTAGAAACTTAAATATCTCGAGAACGAGATATTTTGAGAAACTGAAAACGCCGGTATTCATCATTTGGAAATTATAGTGTACTGGTGGTATCAATAGTAGATTCACGATATTTCCGTCGTAGTGCCACTTTAACGCCATCCTTCATGATTTACATATTTTCATCGTTCATAAAGGCGTCAGCGCCTTTTCAAAGAACACAGACTTCATTTTAGAGGCACTTTTAGTTTAGAGTTCTTACATATTTTTATTCGTCTATCGTCTATAGGTTCATCAAGGAGCAGAAACTGGACAAAGACCTCGATTGTCCACCGAGAAAAATTCGAGAAACTTATAGAGATCATGAATAGCGAGCCGGATAAGGTTACGGAGATAAATGGTGTGAGCGTATGCTTTGAAGACGAATTTTGCATTGGAAATGGCTGTTCAGGAACGAAAGCCTACATTGGCCTTTGTCAAGATGGTATGGAAAAAGCGGTGAAGCGTCTGCCTAGTCAATTATGCAAGTCACTCGGTTCGACTGAGCGTCGTATCTTGACATCCCAAGTCGCCGTGGAATCGCCACGTATTGTCAATTACTGGTTCTACGATGACACTTCTAATCCACAATTTTCCCACCTTATCCTAAACCTTTACGAGAAAACCCTGAAGAAATACGTGGATGAGCAACATTTAGAGGATCTCAAAAAGAATGCTCCGAAAATGATGCGCCAAATACTGGAAGGCCTTGAAACTCTTCATTCTCGACAACCCAGAATTCTACACAGGGATTTGAAGCCTTCAAACATTCTTGTCAACGTCAAAAAAGATCTGTTGTTAGCAGACTTTGGCATTAGTAAAATCCTGCCCGGTGACGAGACAATATGGTGGAGTCAAGAGAGAGGAACGGATGGTTGGAAAGCTGTCGAATCGATTGCGCCGGACGAAAACGTTGAGGTAATATACCAAAGAAGATCCGACATACAAGTTGCCGGGATGTTAGGTTTTTACATTTTGACCAAAGACGAATACGTTTATGGTACAAGATTCCACCGTCTTCACAACCTGTATCACGGCAATCCGGTTGGTTTAAAGAATCTCGACGATCCTGTTGCCAAAGATTTGATTGCCTGGATGCTCAAGCACGAAATATGCGACCGACCGTACGCCGAAGAAGCTTTGAAACATCCCTACCTACAATCTCTGGAGAAACAGTCTGAAATGATATGCGCAGTGGGTAATGAACCAGAGATTGAGAAAGGAGACGTCACAAGCGAGGTTGTCCAAAAAATAAATGCCAATCCTTTATTGAAGGACCTCAAATGGAAATCGCAACTGCCATCGCGTGTGCTAGAGTATGCTTCTCGCTATCGTTCCTATGGTGATCCTTGGACCGATTGTCTTCGGTTCATACGCAACCAAATTCAGCACCCTGCTGATATCCAACAAATCGTAGGGGAAGCACGAGTATATTTCATGAAAGTGTTCCCATTGCTTCCTGTGGTGGTCTACCAAACAATCAGATGTTATCCTGACTGGAAAACAAGGCCAGAACTGAAGAAATTTTTCGCCTAACCATAGAAGATGCCACGAGGACTTTTCTAACATGATACCGATCCACTCGAAACAGTTTTTGCCATTAATTGACTTATTACTCGGGCTACCTGTGGTAGGCTGGGTCTAGGTTTCGGCTCGTTTTTTCCTCTTCTTTTTGTGTGTCACGATTTTGCATTTTAGCACTTTTTGTGTGTCTTCGTTTCATAGACACCTTAATGGTTGTAAGAAACTTTTAATTAGGCTTTAGTCTTAGTTATAACGGGTCCACAGGAATTGGTGTATATATACTGTTGCGGTGACCCTCACTAAATGTAATTTATTATTTTATAATTGGCTAAGGGGTTATTCATATAATCCCGCCTCACACTTTTCTCCCTATTAAAATTTCGTTGTGTTCATATAACTGGGCTGGCCCGCTTGCCGGGATACAGGCAGCGCGTGCCGAGATCTTGGTAGGCGGGATGAAATTTTTCCATATCAACACATCGTCCCACTTACCGGGATGAAGTCATTAAGGACAAAAAGTTAGTTCTTTTTTATAGGATTAAAGGATAGTTGAAGGTTTTATTGTAATATAAATCTCAATTGTATAATAAAAGCCAAGGATTGATCTTGAATCAAACAAACCTGTGCAATACGACAGAATTGTGATCTGTGATGGCTGATGTCTTGTCACGTATCGTCGGACAAGCTAAATTTTATTCATGATTTCACCTCGGTAGACGGGATGAAAACTACCATATGAACACAAGACAGAATTTGGGGGGGGGGGGGGGGGGGGGGTGATTACATGGCCAGGGCTGGCCCGGTTAAATTACATGGAGCGGGCTAGCCCGGTAAGCCGGGATGAGTTTTTGAATTGACGGTACCGAAAAAGATGGCGGCGGTACATTTAAAGGGGATTGGCATTAAAAATTAAGTTTGTCTAATTTGAAAGAACTCATAAAATTGTAATAGAAGATCCTTTACAACTTTTTCGTATCTTTCTCCGTTTTCAAGATATTTCAATTTGTTTGATATGTAAATGAGATGGTCTCTGACGTCAGGAGTGGGGTAAAATATTTTCATACAGAGCAAAATCACTTACATATCTAACATGAAATGTTCAGCGTCGCAAGCGTCACAATTTCAAATGATTTCGCTGAACAAACTTAGAGATATAACTGGTTTTGCTACATGTGAAAATATTTTACCCCACACCTGACGTCAGAGACCATCTCATTTACATATCAAACAAATTGAAATATCTTGAAAACGAAGAGAGATACGAAAAAGTTGTAAAGGATGTTCTATTACAATTTTATGAGTTCTTTCAAATTAGACAAACTTAATTTTTAGTGCTATTGCCCTTTAACGATAATGCTTTGCGTCCTTAAATTAGCTCAAATAACAACTAAACATTCTTTATCAACCTAAAATGAATTAAACAAGCAAGAAATTTATTCCCACCGAAGTTGATCGTTTTAAAACCCTATCTTCCGATTATTCTGCAAAAAAATAAATATATTTAATGTGCGCAAAGGATCGTGGTTAATGTACAAGACGCCATCTTTTTCGGTACTGTCAATTGACGTGGATGATTTCAGGCCGAAATTCGCAATTATCAAGTAAATAAGGACAAAGTTACGTTAGTTTAACTTCAGTTTTACACTAATTAGTCTATTATTTATTAGTTTAACTTCAGTTTTAAGGCCTGGCCAAACGCTTTCAACATCGCATTAAACATTGTTGAACGATGTTGAATAATGTTGAAAGCACGAGTGGCCAAATTAATTCAACATCGTTCAACATGCATGAATGACAATTAATTGAACGCGGGCTACCACAAAAGCTGGAATCGACAATATCCCGCATGGCGAATGTCTCTCTCTGATCACAAAGTTGAATGAAATGTGGCCAAATGCGTTCAACACCTTTCAACATTTTGAGAACAATAGAAATGTTGAACGCGTGTTGAACGAAAATTTGAACATGTTCAAATTTTGTTCAACATCATTCAACACCATTCAACAACGTTCAACATCATTCAACAGGGGTGGCCAAACGCTTTCAACATGTTGAATTCAACAATGTTGAACGATGTTGAATGAAATGTTGAAAGCGTTTGGCCAGGCCTTTACACTAATTAGTCTATTATTTATTTTGTAAGCCTATCGTTAGTAAAAAGATTGTTATGGTCTTACGCTCTTAGCTAACTCACGAGAGCGTCTTCACGAAAACTTTAAGTCTTCGCTATGATTACGAAACACACGAACAACGTTTTGATGTTCTACAGTGTGTATCAAAAAAACCTGAACCCTTAGAAAACAACCTATTGTAGTAGTCTGAAAGCCCTAAGCACTTCGCTGAACCCACAGATGCGTAAAACACACGGTCTTATTATACACCTGGGAAATTGAGATAACTTGAAGTGTATTTAAAAGCTTTTTCGCTTCGTTTAATTTATTGTGCTGATTAATTTATAACGCAGCGCTTTGAACCCTTAGAAAACAACCTATTGTAGTAGTTTGAAAGCCCTAAATATAAATTAATCAGCACAATAAGTTAAACGAAGCGAAAAAGCTATTAAATACTTTCACCATGCATACACTTCAAGTTATCTTAATTTCCCAGGTGTATAAGACCGTGTGTTTTACGCATCTGTGGGTTCAGCGAAGTGCTTAGGGCTTTCAAACTACTACAATAGGTTGTTTTCTAAGGGTTCAGGTTTTTTTTATACACACTGTATATCAGTTCCTTTCAGCACTATTTATTCACACTAAGGCCTGTTCCAAACGCCGCTCTTCTTATGTGCCGAACCTAATGATAATGACCTAAATCCTTTGTTTATGCTGATTTGCATTAGGTTCGGCGCATGAGAAGAGCGGCGTTTGGAACAGGCCTAACTCAGTTAACTGGGCCAGCCGTGTAATCGCCCCCTTAGTCTCGCTTACCGGGATCATATGAACACCTCGTACGTTTTGTGGGAAAACAAACTATTTCACTCAGCACACGCGCAGTTACCTAGTTGTTAACTTTTGTTATTGCATAACCTCACTAAATTATAGTCTTTGTTCTTGTTTGAAAATTAAGTGTAAATGATCTGCCGTTATGGTGCATGCATGTATCGCTAAATAGATATCCAAGTTATTTTGAGTTCAGACTCCAATTGTAGGGCATATGGCTAAGTTTAAAGTTTGCGCCAGTGAGAAGTTCAGCAAGATGTTTTTTCTTCTCGCTATCCCCCATGTGGTCGTGTACCCACTGAGCGATCTAATAAAGCGAAAAAAATAACCGCGTTTTTGGCAATTGTATACGAAAGCCATATATATTAGAAAGTGGGTCAGGTTGGTGTATAAGCTAGGCAGTAATTACGCTAGTTGGTCAGGTTAGTGTATAAGCTAGGCAGTAAACACACTAGTGGGTCATGTTAGTGTATAAGCTAGTGTATAAGCTAGGCGGTAAACACGCTAGTTGGTCAAGTTAGTGTATAAGCTAGGCAGTAAACACACTAGTGGGTCATGTTAGTGTATAAGCTAGGCAGTAAACACACTAGTGGGTCATGTTAGTGTATAAGCTGGGCAGTAAACACACTAGTGAGTCAGGTTAGTGTATAAGCTAGGCAGTAAACACGCTAGTGGGGTCAGGTTAGTGTATAAGCTAGACAGTAAACACACTAATGGGTCAGGTTAGTGTATAAGCTAGGCAGTAAACACGTAGTGGATCATGTTAGTGTATAAGCTAGGCAGTAAACACACTAGTGGGTCAGGTTAGTGTATAAGCTAGGCAGTAAACACACTAGTGTGTCAGGTTAGTGTATAAGCTAGGCAGTAAACACGCTAGCGAGTCAGGTTAGTGTATAAGCTAGGCAGTAAACATGCTAGTGGGTTACTTCTGGTAAAATCACGCGCTGTGATTGGTTGCTGACGTGGTGAGATTTCTCCGTCATGCCCGCGGGCATTATGAAAATTGTTAATGACGATCGGAATCAAACAAAAAATCCTAAAAAGCACCTTTAAGAATCTTTTATTGCCACAAAACGACGAAAATAAATTAAAGAAATGACCATAAATATAATGAAAAAAAATTTTGGTATCCAGACAAGAAAAAACGGCAGAAATAACGCTACTCCGGCGTTTTGAAGGAAGCAAAGACCAGGACATTAATTTTGTAATAAAAAGTACCATATAATAAACTACTTAAAGGTCAACTAAACCTTTTGAAGTTATATTTTCTTCTGAAAGGGTTATCATCTAACTTAGCAAAAGTAAAGAAAAATATGAATTTCGAGGTAAAGGAAAGAACTTATCAGCGAAGCCTTCTTAGGTCCTTTTGAAGCATGACCGCGTTTCTAGGAGAATGGATACTCTATTGTCTTTGACGTCATACCGGTAAAATCCACCAATCACCTTGTTGTTTGCTACCGGTATGACATCACAAGGTACTAGTACCAGTCTTTATTTCGACGCGGTCGTCGTTCACACGACTTCAGCAAAAGGAGCAAAAACACAAACTTAGACAATTCATAAAAGTGGAACCGATTATTTCTTCGGTTTTAGATTGAACTTTTCCAACTTTAACGGAAGATAGAATAACCTGGAAACGTATAGTTGCCCTTTAATAATCTTCGGTCTTTACGATGAAATATTAAACCTCGACCTTGAATACAGTGGCGAAAATTCATCTTTTCAGGTCGGGGGGCAAAACCGCATAAATATCGGACAAGTCTCATAACTATCCGACAAATGCACGAAAAGCGTTCGATTTGACTGGTTTCTTGCCTTTTTTGTCTGATATTTCCGACAAATTGACTAGTCGAACCCCTTTTAAGCGGACACGTCTCTTAAAACGGACAATTATCTTGGATTCCAGTGAGCAAATTAACCTCTCTTAAGCGGACAAATCCATATCAAAATTAACGTTTCCTTTAATAACAGTAATAATCAACACTTGAGATTAACCGAGAGAGAACCATGTTTAAGTCCGTTAGTGCTGTACTATTGATTGTTTTAGGCCACTTGTCAAAACCCCTAAAATATTCCCTGTAATTTACTATAGATTGCCCCTCTATTAAACGGCATCTCTATTAAGCAGCCACGGCCGGGCCACCTACGAGCGGTCCCAATTGGTATTTCGTATTGTTTTTTTACCTGTATTAAACGGCCAGCTTAATTTATCTTAGGCACAATTTTTACCGCAAGAGAACCGAAACTAAAACTTGAGCTAAATAAGAGACCATAGAACACTTAGTTGCTGTCAGTAAGTACATGGATTTCATTCAACACAGGTCACTTGAAACCTCATGCCTCAAGTTTACATGTAATCAAATTCAAAAACATTGTCGGTAATAAAAATATCTGCATGTCTGGTGCAGAGAAACACTACTCTTTACTTTGCGTCAAATTCCTCCTTGTGCAGGGCTTTGGCGTGCTGAGACTCTGCGGAATTTCGCACGGTATCATGGATATGATGAGCTAGCTCTGTCAATTTCAAAGACAAATGACTTGCTTTGCCCTTTGAAACTCAGTGCAGCGCAGCGACAGATGCACATTGATAACTATTTTAAGCCAACATAACCTGCTAGGCGCATTTTTGTTATTCGTTTCGTTGCTCCTTTGTTTTATTATTTTTTCGGTTTTTGTTTTGAAAACTGTTTTGTTAACTCCTATTTGATTTTTTTTCAAAGTCTACTTGTTACTGTTATCAGTGTTTTAGTATCGAATAAAAGGTCATTTAACCACACCCAGACTGTATTTTGATATGGAAGTGGTGGTGGTGTGTGTGTTGGGGGGGGGGGGAGGGGGTGGTGGTGTGTGTGTTGGGGGGGGGGCGGCGTAAATACCTCACTCTTAACTTAATCTGAGTGGTATGTAACACTATATAGAAATTTTATTACAACAAACCTCTATTTTGTCTGTTCCAAAGTCCTCTTTATACCATTTGAATATCATACTTAACTTTACCTAAAAATCAGACAAAGATTTGAAAAGACATCCTGCTATTTTACAACAGTTCTAGAAGCTTACAAAAAACATGAAATTCAAAAGCTTTTCCAGAATTTCAAGAAACGCCTTAGAAAAAAAGGTGAATTTAATTAAAGTGACTATAACACAAAAATTAAGTTTGTCTTATTTGAAAGAACACTTAAAATGACAAAGTAACATCTTTTGCAGTTTTTCGTTTCCTTGCTTCGTTTCTAGGCATTTCATGTTGTTTGATATGTAAATGATGTCACATGTTGTGACGTACATATGCATAAATGACATATCGGAGAAACTTATATATCTTTGCCTTATAAAACCAAATTTAATTCGAGTAAAGCATATGTGTGTGCATTTCCCACAACACGGAACATGTAAAATTTCAAGTGATTATGTTTGATAATAACAAAAATATATATAACGTGTACGTTACCCCATGTGACATTTACATATCAAACAAACTAAAAGATCGCAACAACGAAGCAAGGAAACGAAAAACTGCAAACGATGATACTTTGTCATTTTAATGACAATAATTATTATAACATAGCTTTATATAGCAACGTTTTTGATTGGCTGTCGTGCGTGCTCCATAACTCGATGGAGCACGGCAAAAAAGCGCGGGAAAAAAATTCAAAACAAAACTGAGTTTTCAATTGACTTTTTACGGCCTTTTATATTATCAAAATACCGAGTCATTTCATTTTATTGAGTAATAAAGAACAACGACCCAGAAGACATAAACTGGGTCTGGGTAACCGAGTTTAAACTGTCCTTTGGGTTGGATTTTAGTGAACAAAAAAGACTTGGCTATGAAAGTAGAAAAACACAATAACCAAAACGATTCGCCGGCTTGTGATTTAATGGATTTAATGCTATGTTATAAAAGAAATGGCTCATGGTTTAGTGTGCTCCATCGAGTTATGGATGCACGAGAAATCGCGTGCTTTTACATAAGTAGATTTTATAAAAAGAAACACTAATGTTCCAGGGCGTATTATTGCTCAAAATTTTCCGACAATTTTATTTTCATTCAAATCAACTGAGAAATGTTCCAGCCAAAACTTACAGGTCATTGAAAACGGCGTAATGTCTTCCCACAATGTGGAGAAAACATGACGTACCGCTTTTTATCATATATTTTTAATAAATTTTTATAATCATTACTCGAGCCCAGTTCTAATATAATAAAAGTAATTCGCACCTCTTGTTTAGCCATGTTAATTTGACATCCATCGTCGCCTTCAAGAAATGCCTCACCAGCAAGCTTCAATTGATCATCTATGCCCTGAAAACCACACAGAGAGAGGGTAAACCATTGATAAGCCTCGGTGGCCCAGTGATTAGAGCACTGACCTATATATAACAGGACTGTGGGTGCCCAGCTAATGACTGGAAATGAGTGACCAATCCAAGATAGCGGTTTATGGGTTCTTTTCACTGATCTCCATATAAACATCAGTGGCCCTTTCTCCTCTAGAAATAACCGGTGACCTTTTCTTCATAAATGAATTTATAACTGAATTGATCAGCTTGCAGGCGCAGCTGAGCCCACGATCAAGTAAACATTAGGACAAAATATGGTCAGCGGTCGCGACTATGAGAGAATAGACCCATATTTCCGCTATCTTTGTTCAGTCACTTTTTGGACGGGACCTGCAGTAATAATTTTAATAATTTTAATTTTAATTAATTAATAATAATTTTATGAATTTATATTGCGCAAATGTCAATATCAATATTTTCAAATGCGCATTACAGACAAAATATACCTAAGTAACAGTTAAAAAGTAAGTAATACCTATATAACAGTTAAAAAGTAAATATACCTATAGAACAGTTAAAAAGTAAGTAATAAAATATTTAAAAGTTAGGAAAATGCTTTCCGAAATAAAAAAGTCTTCATCAAGTTCTTAAAGCTATTTACAGATAGACAAACTCTGATAAAACATGGTAAACTATTCCAGAGCCGAGGAGCTGCCGAATAAAATGACCTGTCGCCAAGTGTAGCGAGGGTCTTACAATTAGGTGGCATAAGTAATAGGCCATCATTAGAGCGGAGACTGTATTTAGAAGGTTGCTTGATGGTAATAAGTTCCTGGAGGTAAGCAGGAGCTAGGCCATGAATGGCTTTGAAGGTAAGTAGTAATATCTTGTAGTCAATGCGATACTTCACAGGAAGCCAGTGCAGGTCACGTAAAATCGGAGATATATGGCAATACTTAGACTCCTGAAACACCAACCTAGCTGCAGTCCAGTTATATATATAGGTCAGTGTATTAATAAAGCCTGGGACTAGTCTTCACAAACACCGCTGGCAAACGTTTTGCGCCTGCGCGAGTTCTAGACCAAAAAAGAGCGGGAAACTATTGTTATTCTGTAATTAATCCGACGAGACTGCCACACGTTTCTTGCAAATTTTGAAGTGTCTATGAAGTTTTTGTCGTTTTACTGAACAGAAGAGCATGACAGGAGCATTCACTGAAAATTTCAAGAGAATCTGATGTATAGTTCTCGAGTTATGAACTCTCAAAGTTTTAAATTTGGGCTTCTCAGTAAGGGACCGTTTACATGAATCCGGATTGAGTTTCAATCCGGATTGAAAAGCGAAGTCAATCCGTGTTTACACGGGAATTGGGTTTCTGGATTGAAATCCGCCTGAAATCTGAAATCCGTAAATATTTGAAAACACGCATGCATTGTTTGTTCTAGTCCTCTCTGTCACGTTTTTCATTCACGTTTTTGATTCCGGAACGAAATTTCAATCCGGAATGAGATTTCAATCCGGAATGAGAACCGGATTGAACTCAATCCGGAATGAGCTAATCTCAATCTCGATTCATGTAAACAGATAAAGGGGTTTGGTCAGAAGCGGAATGAGTTCAATCCGGATTCATGTAAACAGATAAAGGGGTTTGGTCAGAAGCGGAATGAGTTCAATCCGGATTCATGTAAACAGATAAAGGGGTTTGGTCAGAAGCGGAATGAGTTCAATCCGGATTGAAACTCAATCCGGATTCATGTAAACGGCCCCTAACAATGCCTTATGATGTACGAAGATGGATCATTGATATTATTATTATTATTATTATTATTAAATCTTTATTTAAACTGTTAAGAGAAAAAAAAATCCATTCAGCAAAAGCTGGTCTTAACTGGATGAACAGTATGATACTAAAATGCATTGTTCTTATCATAGTCAATCGAGATATGGTCTGGAAAGTCAGCTAAAGTCTTTGGTCTATCTTTTTGTTCGCCTTTATGCATTTTTGTGCACGGTGCACGGTCACTGAACACATTGTATTTTAGTATAATGAACGAATTGTCTAATAGCAACGTTTCAGTTCAATCACTCAACCGTGCTATTTAAATATTAATAAACCTAAAACAAAGGATGTGCACGGTGTAAGGTACGGTTCAACATAAAATCACATCTCATTATAGACCTTATTCAAAAATGGCCGCCGAATTAGAATTCTTTTATGTGCATATAAATTAGACCTCGTTTTAAAGTAAAAATTATTTTGAATTTCACATATGAAAACGAGTTCATAAGGGCTAATTGATATGTATATAAAAGAATTTTAATTCGGCGGCCATTTTTGAATAAGGTCTATAGCAGGCTTGGACTGGGCCCAATTTAGGGGCCTTGCCATTTCAGCTGTGAGGGGATCCAGGCCTAGGGAGACAATCCGAGAAGCCTCTAGGGAAAATGCCCCCCCGGAAAAGTTTGAAATCTAGAATCTCTGAAATGGCATTTCCTGCGTTTTGGGGGAAGATTTTATAGAATTCCGGAGTTCATATAAAATACACTGACGAATTAAAACGTCATATAAAACACACAATTTACCCAAAATACAACAGATTTCAGGACTTTTCGACATTTAGAACAAAACATTTCAGAACATAAGAAGCTGTTCCATTTCCGAGGACTTTGACGCAAGTTTTCGATACACTGCCTCGTTATCAACAGCCCTCAGTAAATCAACTTCTACAGAACAAATCATTACTGCTTCCAAAGTGTTACTGTTGGTCTGTTGCAAACTATTTTCAGTAGTTTCCTTATCACTAATTTCACAAATGCGGAATTAAATAATTGCTTCAATGCTTCTAATTTGATATTTTATGGGTGTGTCTGGTTAGGGGACAGGGGCCCATTTTGATATCCCAGAAGGGGCCCATGTGCACAATGGCACATAGGTCAGTCCGAGCCTGGTCTATAGACGCTTTGAAGTTTGCCGAGTTTCCAGACCATATATCGATTGACTATGTACAGACCGAGTAAACGAAGTTAATAAATCGTTTATTATAGACCTTTTAATAAGTGCAGAGTACGTCATTTTCCGCCATTGACGTCATTTTCAGCTTTGTGAATTCCATTGAAAATATGCAAAAGCTAAGAGAATAAACAAAATTTTTAAAAAAATCAAAAGAAAAATTGAAAAAACTTGACGTCATAGCGTGAAAATTACGTATTCTATACTTATTTTTTTATTTTTTTTTATTTAAACAATATTTTGGACAACAATAACCCCAAGAGCTAAAAGCTCATCATGGGGGCTCATGTTAATTTACATTACATACATATTATTATGAGGACCACGAACAAGAAAGGACAAGCATACAGTACCAAAAAAAAATAAAATATATATATATAAATAAATAAATAAATAAATAAATAAATAAATTATAGTAATTGACTAGAGCAGTTGATACTTCTATTAACAGAAATCAACTAATATACTTATTAACAGTGCTGGAAAATGTCCAGTAGCGCCGCTGCCAGGAAATTTTTTGTGAAAGTTGTTCGCAGGAAATTTTTTGTATCTTTCAGGAAATATTTGTCAGTTTTTTAAATCCAAGTCAAAGTTTAAAGATAAATTTCCTATTCTTCAAAAAATCGAAAAGCGTCACGGTCACACAATCACACAATTTTGATGGGCAATCACTTTTGATCGAATATCAAGTTTCATATTCGATTACTCATCTTTCTATATTCATCTCAAACTCATTAATAATTCATGAAGAAAACACAAAGGAAATCAGTACCGTGTCGGTGGTTTGGATATCGGAGGAAGAAATTACATAAATTATCGGTTTTCCACAAACGTCTCGGTGTTTGGATATCCTGATGAAACACTCCTCCTCGTGTATGATATATTACATCTCAAACTCGAGCTCATTAATAATTCATGAAGAAAAACACAAAGGAAATCAGTACCGTGTCGGTGGTTTGGATATCGGAGGAAGAAATTACATAAATTAACCAAACTTTCATCTTGATTTTCTCTTTGGATATCGGAGGAAGAAATTACATAAATTAACCAAACTTTCATCTTGATTTTCTCGGCTTCGCCTCGGTTTTCAACAAACGTCTCGGTGTTTGGATATCCTGATGAAACACTCCTCCTCGTGTATGATATATTACATGCCAAACCCAGCGGCGATTTGTAAACAATTCGAAAGTGTTTTGAAGGTTTATTACATGACCTTAACCTGTCTAAGTTTCGTATATCCTTGCGCAAATGACGCAACGATTTGTTCTAGAAAACAATGAAATATTTATCATTTCAGTATAGTGTTGCTGTTTGCAGGCTGCAGCTGTCATTGTGCATTTGCAAGAATGCAAGCTTCTTTTATCTTATTCAAATGTTTCAGCATTTCGATTTTTGACGCTAGTACTTGTATTACGTAGTATTCAATTGAAAAAGTTCGCTATTTCAAAGTATGTATAGATACCATATTCAGATAAATTATGGTTTTGAGATACAAACTTGCAAGTCTGGTGGTATCACAACTTATAAAATTGAAAAATTCTATCAGGCAGGAAATCGTTAATTTAGTTTAGCAGGAAATATTTATTTTTGGATTTTGCTGCCAGGAAGAAAAATGCTTTATCTAGGACTGCTTATTAAAAGGGTTATTTAATTACTCGGGCTACCACAGGTAGCCCGAGTCTAGGTTTCGGCTCCGTTATTAATATTTGTCGATGTTTCGAAATGGTAATCATTACGTCATCCCGTCAGGCTTTGCGAAACTGATGCGTGATATTATTGCGATGTCTGATCAAATTGTTTGGAGTCAAGTATTCTTTCTTGGACGTGTTGCGTGTGTTCACAGGCATAGTTATTGGTCAGTAATATCGCTGGCAAGTATCTTGATATTATATACGCTTACAATCGAACACGCCGTTGATTAAGTAACTTACAAGTGACACTAGTTTCTAGGAAAACATGAATCCGTGTTGATATTTAATACCCGAAGAGACGCTGTGTGGAAAAATAATAAATACGTTACATGATCGTCCAAACTTTTTTTGTAAATTGTGTTTTCTATCGGAGAATTGGATTGTGTTTTGACTTTTGTCTGTGACCAATGTGTTTAGACTTTAGATCTTAGCACTGCATGTAGCCTGCGTAGCAAGCGTTTCTTACACTGCATGTGACAACCTGCGTATGTATATGATTCAGTCCTAGATAAAGCATTTTTCTTCCTGGCAGCAAAATCCAAAAATAAATATTTCCTGCTAAACTAAATTAACGATTTCCTGTTTCAATTTTATAAGTTGTGATACCACCAGAGTTGCACGTTTGTATCTCAAAACCATAATTTATCTGAATGTGGTATCTATACATACTTTGAAATAGCGAACTTTTTCAATTGAATACTACGTATTAAATACAAGTACTAGCGTCAAAAATCCAATTGCTGAAACAGTTGAATAAGATAAAAGCAGCTTGCATTGTTGCAAATGCACAATGACAGCTGCAACAGCAACACTATATTGAAATGATAAATATTTCATTGTTTTCTAAAACAAATCGTTGCGTCATTTGCGCAAGGATGTACGAAACTTAGACAGGTTAAGGTCTTGTAATAAACCTTCAAAACACTTTCGAATTGTTTACAAATCGCCGCTGGGTTTGGCAAGAATATAGAAAGATGAGTCATCGAAAATGAAACTTGATATTCGATCAAAAGTGATTGCCCATCAAAATTGTGTGATTGTGTGACCGTGACGCTTTTCGATTTTTTGAAGAATAGGAAATTTATCTTTAAACTTTGACTTGGGTTAAAAAAACTGACAAATATTTCCTGCAAGATACAAAAAATTTCCTGCGAACTTTTACAAAAAATTTCCTGGCAGTGGCGCTGCCGGACATTTTCCAGCACTGATATGATTGCAGCTTCGATAACACTTCAGAACCTTTTACCCAACAGTAGCCCGAGTGAACGCCTTGTTATAATAAAATACACTACTCCACGTTTTAGAGCCATATAATAGTTTGAAAAATCTACGTTTCGCGATTGGTTGATTTTAGTGCTGTGCAAACTCCGGTTTTTCAGCTCCGGCTCCGGCTCCGGCTGCTTTACAGCTCAAATATCCGGCTCCGGCTCCGGCCTCCGGCTTCTTTGGTAAGTTGGTTCACAACTGGGGATAAAGTCCAACCGGATATTATTCTGCTCATCTTTGTCCCCAGGGTCTTTTCCCGGTGAAAGCCGCAAAACTGTCAAGCGACTCAAGTAAACGCAATGCGACAACTAGCAATGTCAGGAATGATAAAAACTTTATAGAACCGAATAAAGTTACACTACTACAAATAATAAAATACAAAGTATAAATTGCCAAGGATTTTTAATTTTTAAAACTTTTTATAATTAAATTTAATGAACGCTAAGCGACCAATGTTGCCTGGAAGGAGTGCACAACGCTTCTTTGAGACGATGTTCCCCGTCAACGAAAAGACTCGTTCAGAAGTAACAGAGGACGGTGGACAAGAAAGATATGAGAGAGCTAGACGCGTCAAAGCAGGCCATTCGTTTTTGTGGCGATACCAATACTCCAATAAATCCTGAGCATTAACTTTGCCGTCTTGGGATCTGACTGGTATCACTGGTTCAGACAGGTAGGCAGTGAGTTCTTGTCCTGGTGTTAAGGTGCCTGGTTGCCGTTCAACAGCTCCACTTGCTCTCCCCATGCGCTCACTCACAATATCTGTCAGTGTTGTCAGTAGTGACCCTTTATGTGGTTTATGAGCTGCTGGATTTCCCACAGGCAAATAATCCCTCAAAAAGTTGATAATTGATATAGGCATGCAACACTTTTTTTATTTCTTAATTCTTATATGAAAGAATGAAGGCACATTTATGTACTGCAGCTACTGCTATTATTGATTCGTTTATTATCCAAAAAGTAAACATAAAGCTAATATAAATGGATATTTCATTACTTCGACAGCACATGAATACAACAGACTATGAACAGACATGTGTAGTGACGCAGCGCATGACAAATGCAGCGTATCAAAGCATGACGCTTGCGATTGTATTACGGACATAACAACTTTTCCTGTGACAAGATAGATCACAGACATAATAACTTATTGCAATTTGGCCGTTCGTGATAGCCGAAATGGTTTGACACTTCAGATGATATGCGCATTCAACAAATTCTATGTTGCCATTATTTGTAACCAAAGCATCTTCGAAATTGTCACATTTCTTGTCATTCTGAATTTACAGCCGGAGCTGGGAGAACTCCGGCTCCGGCTCCGGCTGACCAAAAAACGCCGGAGCTCCGGCAGAGCTCCGGCCTCCGGCGCTCCGGCGCACAGCACTAGTTGATTTGGCATAAAAGGAAAATTTTGATTGGTTAATCTTACCTCAGGCGTATAAGTTTTGATTGGTGGACAGCTTTTGGCACCGCAGACCAAAGCAAAATGGGTCAACGGCTCAGGTTCTCGAAAAGCGATGGCTAGTCGTGGATCAGTTTTGGAAAACGGTCGGAAAAAAGTGGCAATAGGACGACGATTAGCACGAAGAACACCACTTTCGATATCGTGAAGAGAGTACATGTGACCACCAATAATGTAGCTGACGACATTGAAGAACTAGACAAAGAGAGAACAAGTTCAAATAACTATGCATTAATATGATCCTAATACAGGATCACTGTTTCGATAATGTCCCCACTGTGGATCTCCAAAATGGCGGCTGAAGAGGGAGCTTTTGTAGAATACAATGGTGTTTCGCGGTTTTTCAATATAATTGGTTTCGCGATAAACACAAACCGTTAATAGTTGTGAATTTTTTAATTAAAACCAGAGGGCTTCACTCGGGGCGACTCGAGTAAAAAGCGTTTTATTTTGTTCAAAATCTTTTTTTTGCAGTTTGATTCCGAGATAAATTTCCAGCAAAACGGTGTCAGCGTTTTTTGATATGTCGAGTTTTGCCGATTTTATTGACGACCAAAGTTAAAAATGCTGTTTTTCGACCAACATTCGGACAAAATAAGTCATAAATTCGAAACCAGGCAATAAATAAAAAAACGCTGACACCGTTTTGCTGGACATTTATCTCGGAATCTAAATGCGAAAAAATGTTTTGAACAAAATGAAACGCTTTGTTCTTAAGTCGCCCTCTGGTTTTAATTAAAAAATTCACAACTATTAACGGTTTGTGTTTATCGCGAAACCAAAGACACCATTGTATTCTACAAATTCATGGCTTTCTAACGATATCGATTTCATTTTTGTGGCATAAATTCTGACGAATTGAGAGCGCTTTACAGAAATGACCTTGAAAACCTATATACGAAGACCTTAACAGAAAAGAATAATACATTCAGTACAGATATATTTTGAAAGTTTTGGTTGGCAATTAAAGCCATTCACCATTTTGCTTAATTTAGCAATCTACGGCAACAATAAACAAAAGTATCTTAACAAAAGTGCTTTCACAATACACTTAGATTATCTCAAGGGAATTTAAGCTAAAAAACGAGTGAAATAAAAGCAAGAAGTTCCATTGCTGAAAATATACGGATATCCCAATCTCGTTCCCAGAGCCCACGTTCCCCACCTGGGAAACGAGAGACTCTGGGATAATCCGTTCACGCCATCACAGGATTCTTGTGATCCGGAAGAAGAGTTATATAGAGTTCACTGTGTTCATCAGCCAATGAAATATCGATTTGAAACGGATTATCCCAGAGTCTCTCGTTTCCTGGGTGGGGAACGTGGGCTCTGGGAACGAGATTGGGTTTATTCTGGCCAATGCCAGACGATCTTATTCAGCACAGAGAGAGGTCCAGGCCTCAAAGTGTTAAAACCTATCTCTTTAACACTTTGAAGCCTGACGACGAGTCTTTAAGGTTTATTCCGGCTAACACCAGACGATTTTATTCAGCACAGGGAGAGGTCCAGGCCTCAACGTGTTAAAACCTATCTCTTTAACACTTTGAAGCCTGACGACGAGTCTTTAAGGTTTATTCCGGCTAACACCAGATGATTTTATTCAGCACAGGGAGAGGTCCAGGCCTCAAAGTGTTAACCGATCCAAAATTTGGACATTACGAATTGAAATTAACATTTTTTCCGAACATACTAATGTTGCTGAGTTTCCCGACAGACTTGAAACAATTATTTACATGCAGTTAGTTTTATTTAGTTAGTTTAATTTGAGAGTCACTCAAAGTGACTTGTCCCGTTAGGGTCACTTGAGCTTTTGCCCGCTTGAGTCACCATCTTGAATTCCCCATAGTTCAAAACCGAGTCGGCAATATATACCTCCTATATCTATGAATAATATTAAGGTGTTACTCCGAGTGACGAACCATACCGGACAAGTAGAGAAAACTCTACTTGGCCCGGCTGGGATTCGAACCCACGACCTTCGGTTACTAGTCCGATGCTCTACTAACTGAGCTACAGGTCAAGTTGGGAGCTGGTGATTCGATAAGTTCGACTCCCAGCCGGGCCAAGTAGAGTTTTCTCTACTTGTCTGGTATGGTTCATCACTCGGAGTAACACCTTAATATTATTCTCCATCCGAGTTCACTCTCCTACAACAACCATTCGAAATCGACTATGTATGATGGAAAAAGTTGGACTGGACTTTGGACTGGACTGGACTTTGAACTGGACATTAAAATTCTCCAACCGAGCTCACTCTCCCACAACAACAATTCGAAATCGACTATGCATTAATTTCCAGATATGGAAAAAGTTGGACCAGACTTTGGACTAGACTCTAGCCCATAGGCGTAGAGTTTTGTTTTTGTCCAGGGGGGCTGAAGTGCTGAACAGCACCTTTATAAGAATTTTCCAGTGGGGGCGTTTACAAAAAGGGACTCTTCTAGGGGGGTCTGGGGGCATGCCTCCCCGGAAATTTTTGAAATCTAGAGTCTTGGAAATGCCATTTCCTGCATTCTGAGGGGTGATTTTTAAGAACACTGAAGGTCATGAAATGTCACATTTCAACAATTTTTCGATGTTGTAGTCTGTAACAGTTACTTTAGCCTAACGAGTAACCTTTAATTTGTGAATGGTGATTGATGAGTCAGTTGCTGCAAAATTTCTGGGGCCCCTTAGCCCCCCCCCCCCCCCCCCCCAATACTCTACGCCTATGCTCTAGACTGATCTTTCGACTGGACTTTGGGCTAGACTTCACACTGGACTCTGGACTAGACTGAACTTTGAACTGGACTTTGGACCGGACTTTGGACCGGACATTGGACTGGACTTTAGACTGATCTTTACACTGGACTCTGGACTGGAATTTGAACTGGACTTTGGACTGGGCATTGGACTGGACTTTACACTGGACTGGACTTTGAACTAGACTTTGAACTGGCCTCCGCTCTGGCTTTTCGGCTGGAATTTGGATTAGACTTTGGACTGGACTGGACTATGGGCTCTAAACCTAATTAGGAACTCCAAGCTAAAAATTGAATCCTATACTAACTACCTGTATGTAAGAAAAGTTTGCACGATCATGCAATACTTTCATTATAAAATGAATACCTTGTATCGTTGCCATAGATTTACTGGTGGACCATTCACTACATTGGCGTGAATCACTAATGCATTATAAACATTAATAAAAAATGACAGTTTCTCCTCTCTCGGCGTCTCCTCTAACTGAACACGTTTCAGTTCCGCAGTGTGTTTAACATAAGCCTCAAATTCTTTGCTTGACTTCATTGCTTTGTAATCCACACCCTAAGATGATAAAATTAACAAAACAAGAGGGCGCTCAGAGACTGCATATACCTCCGCCAGCAAGTTATTATTACAGATGTTTAAAAAGAAAACGAGTCATCCCGCTAACCAGGTTAGCTCACGAGACCTACACATCTATTAGGCCCCGTTCACACTATACCGGATAGCTTTTGTGCCGGCACGAAAACCATACCGGATAGGCCTTCTGTTCACACACAAACGTCTGTTCCGGCACAATTTCTGCGCCGGCACGCCGTTGCGCCACTCCGATCTCGAAAGAGGTACATCTTGTATCGGATAGCTTTTTGTGCCGTTTCAGCTCCAGTGTGAACGGAGATCGAAATCGTTTCGGAAGTATATTAATAGAATAGAGCGTGGTGATTGGTTGGATCACGGGGTTATATCGTATTCGGCACGAAACGGCACATAATTATGCCGTCTGTTCACACTATACCGGATAGGTTTTCGTGCCGGCACGAAAACCTATCCGGTATAGTGTGAACGGGGCCTAAATGAATAAGGTTTGGTCTTAAAATGTATATATTCTACACTCGAATTTTCCTTCACCAAAAATTCCTAGAACATGCTATGTAATCGAGTGAAATGCCCAATATTACTTGTAATAAACCCAATTCTCTCCTGGCATTACCACCTTAATGTATACAGAACTCGCGATCAAGCTCTCGGCAACAGCCTCCGTGGCTCAGTGGTCAGAGCATTGCACTAGAATCGCAAGGTCGTGTGTTCAATTCCTGCCGGAAGGCCTGTGTAGTTGCATTTTTCGCAACTGGTCCCGGTTTGGTCTTAAAATGTACTCGAATTTTTCTTCACCAAAAATCCCTAGAACATGCTATGTAATCGAGTGAAATGCCCAATATTACTTGTTATAAATGAATAAAA